>CM024755.1:179491752-179894102 GCA_014218235.1 Colocasia esculenta | reverse complement strand
AAACCATTTAATTCCATAGCCACATTCTCACCATTAACCATAAAACACTTTTCATGAAACATGATACCTATTTATAAACAGAAAACTACTTCCCTTACCCAAAATCCATCACCTTATAATTATTACATGCTTAAGTCATAAAAATCAACATTGAAAAGCTATTAACTTGGCCTACAAAGACATAGAAAGAGCCACTGCTCAGAAACCTGAATGCATCGGTCGGGAGTACCGCGACGGGAACACGCTATCTCAAAGGCACGCGATGAGAATGCAAAAACCCAATGAGCCGCAATCTCAGGCACCGGATCGACCTCCGAAAACTCTTCACCCTAAATCATTTCAAGCACATTCCAAAACATTATAAACTCATACAAAACTAAATTAAATGTTTTCACAAGCGATGCACACTCACTGAATCATCAATTTCATGCTTCAAGCCAATCAAAGAAAGCTAGGAGAAGGTGAAGTCTCCCTACCAAATCAAGAACGTGATGGACGGATCACCAACGACTCATCCACGCTCCGAACACCCTCCTCGCATAGAAACCATGCCACCCAGGAGCCCCCACTCCGAAATCACCAAGAACGTCGGCCGACAAGCTCCCCTTCTATCGAATATAGCTTCCTATGCTCTCTTTGGCCGACCCAAACTTAAAGCCATAGGAAACGATGTCGCATCGAACTGTCGCAACACTATTGCAATGCACCCACGGGCCGCGATAGCAAACCACCAAAAACTCAAACAACAAGAACGCGTCGCGGAAAGGCATCGCGTTCAGAACGTGCTACCAAAGAACTACGCAATTAGAATGCACCGCCAGAGGATTGCGTGTTAAGAACGCATCGTCCAACTCCATCGCATTTACAACTAGAAAACTTGGTGGGATATTGGCCCACAACACCCACACAACGCTCGAAAACCCAAATCACTGACTCCACAGCCACAAACTGACCCAAACGCCAAATCACATACATCATATCGAAATCCGAACGATCAAGATGTTACATTCCATCCCCTCAACTTACACTCAACACACCAGATTAGATTTGAATTTACAATATGCAAACACCTAGACTTGAAAACCATAAATAAATACATAAATCTTAAAACAAAAATCAGCCCTACACCCATCAACAATGTCGCGAGGAGCAAAACAATAAATTTCGACAGTCTAAAAGCGGGGGATTACGGCAAGTGTTTGAGATTTGAGAGGGGGAGGGGGGCGAGATGCCAAAGACCAAGGGGCAAGTGGTGACTCACACCACCGGAGCTGAGAGGAACCATCGAGGACTTCGAAGCCCACCATTAAAATATTTTCAATATTTCAACCCCACTGTTAGCTGCTAAACGAATATTCTCCTGAATCTTTACTTTTTTAAACATCTACTTATCAGATGGACTTTTACGCAAGAGAAGATATTGGAAACTTAAAAAACAATAGTTGAACTTGAGAGACCAAAAGGAAAAATACACTTGCTTGTAGGGACTTAAAAGTTTTTTTTTTAAAATCCTATTTAGGGTATTTATTTTACTTGTGAGACTTCCATTGGTCATTAGGCTATCAAAATATTGTGCCCATCAAATGAGAATCCACACATACAATAAACGGATTTATATAAATACAATAAATATTTCTTGATTTTTCACTGGACATGTTCATCCATTTCCTCCACCATGTACTGCTCCACATTCTTAGACTTGGAGCTTGCCAACTAGGGCTGCCAACATGTAGTAGAAAACAGAAATGGCTATTTTCCGCTTCTGACTCTTAAAAAAAAAATTGGAACCAAAAGTGAAAATGAAAAAAAGTGTTGCGTTATCATTCCTTTTTTTTTTAAAGTGAGAAAATGCAAACATAAACATAAACAAAACGGAAACTTCTGATGTAACAACATTTACATAACTAGAAAAAAATTATAGATCCACAAAATACATAAATGATTAGATCCATAAATTATACATATGCCATAATTCATCCTATTGAATATATGTAGCTAATGTAACAATCAGTCAAAAAAATATCTTACTCGTAATCTAACCATCATATCCTCTCTAGTTATAATGATTCTTGCAAAATGAAACATGTCAAGATCAAATTAGTATAACCAACAGCATATATTTGTTCCTAATGAGCAAGCAATGGATGGGTGGGTAACTATGTGGCTGCGAGTGACCGGCGGTGAACTACGTGAATCTGTCTTATGACGGACATTCCTTAAAATTCAAACATAAAACTAACAAGATTCAACTGAAATAAAACCCTTTTTCATCCCTCATTCCATCAACAAGTAATGCATTGTAATAGAAGGTTAAAAACATACAAGTAATGCATTCATCCCTCAACCCTTTTTCATCCCTCATTCTTGTGGTTTTTTATAACATCGGACAGCTTTCTCGCACGCTCAGCTGCCGCTTCTGACATGGTCAACAAAGCTTCAGATTCCACTGTTAGATGTGAATGAGAAAATGTCAAAAGATGGCTAAAAAGTGTGCATGAAAGTGCAATATGAGAAGAAAATCTTTTTTACCTGAAATAAAGGAGATGGACAAAGATCTTTTACATGAAAAGATGCAAACTCATGGTATAAAATACATTTAGCAGATACAGGCATGTAAGTATGCTAGAGTAAATGGAATATTAGCAAACCGAATTTAAAACAAAGAAACCAGCACAATGGGGTTAGGGGGTGTATACACGATATTGTGGCAGGACCGGCTCTTCCAGGAAGCCAATATATGTACGCACATAGTGACCGACGTAAGGTTCGTCGTACCGTCCAGATAGACCGTGTCGTATTCTCCGTAATACAGTACGATATCGTAACGTACTGTACCGCTGAGATACGGTGGGGAAAGAGCTAGTTTGTTTTTTTTTTAATTTTGTGACTTAATGAATATTTAAAATGAACAAACTTCAAAAGAAGACTCTCCATCCAAACTCAAGATAGACTCTTCATCACTTCTCATGCATGCACCCTTTCTCTCTCCTCTTTATCTCTCATATCCTCCAAAATTATCAGGGATATCACATCTTCTACAGCCTGAAAAGGGGCTGATATGCTCACGAGGTCTTCATCAAAGTTGTTCTACTCTTCTTCAGCTTCGTCCTCGAAGTGGAATCATCTAAATTGGTGGTCTGTGCTCAAAATTATACTAGATTATTCTTCACATTCTCTCTCATATAATGATCTACATATACAGGATTATCATACCTTCCACATCTCAAACGAGGATATATCTCTTCGAGACTTCTTCATGAAAGTTGCTCTCTACGACTTTCTCTACGAGCTCCAACTAGCTAAAATCACATCAAATGAAGGTCTGTGCTTAAAGATATAGTGGATTATTCTTGACATTCTCTCTCATATCGCGATCCAAACTAGCAGTGAGTGCAAGCTCTCTAAAGTCTGAATGAGGGTGATCTAGTCTTTGAGCTCTTCATGAAAGTTCTTCATGATATGACCAATGTATTCTATTAGATCAACACCAAGAATCCGAAAACAGAAACAAAACTATAACCTCTTAAAATTTATAATAAAATATTAATATGACACTAATAAATTAAAAGAGATAGTAAATTATATACAAGACATGATCACTTATATAAAATATAATTATATTTAATTTTAGAATATTTTTATATTATTAATATGATTCTTGTACTATCTTTGATTATGTGCAATTCAACAGGACGACATTCGGTTCCAAAAATAAACGCAAACCCAAAGTCATCATAATTACTAGAAAAATGTACTAATTCTAAAAATATAAAACATCATGAATTATTGATGCATAGATGTTGAGATTAAGTTGACCTAATAATTTTTTTGATAATTTTTACTTGACAAAAAATTAATTTAAAAAATTAAACTATAATTTGTATCATCTCTTAATTAACTTATGTTTGAAATTTCATTTCAATTAGACACCATTTAGACCCCTTAAATACACACAAGGTTTGTCGCGGTAGGGCAAACCCTCTGTGCACTTCAACGGGACAACATTTGATTTCAAAAATAAAGTCAAATCTGAAGTCATCATAATTACTAGAAAAATATATTGATTCTAAAAATATAAATATCAAGAGTTATTAATGCATAGATGTTGAGATTCAGTCGACCTAATGATTTTTGGGTAATTTAAAAGATTAAAGTAAAATTACTATAATTTGTATCATCTCTTAATTAGCTTATGTTTGAAATTTCATCTCAATTAAATGTCATTTAAATCCCTTAAATGTTGAGATTAAGTCGATCTAATAATTTTTAAGACAATTTTTACTCTATAAAAAATTAATTTAAAAAAATTAAATTAAAATTATTATAATTTATATCATCTCTTAATTAGCTTTTGTTTAAAATTTCATCTCAACTAAACACCCTTTAGACCCCTTAAATATACCGAATGTGAGATGGGAAGTTTAATATATATATATATATATATATATATATATATAAGTTTGCCATGGACCGGACCATACCGGTCTGTGGCATACCGCGGCGTGCCGCAGGGTCACCCCAATGGGGTGACCCGACCATGCCATGGCTCGGATGAGTAATGGCACGGTGCGAGTTGGCCAAACCGCACCGGTACGGTACAGTTTGGCCAACCGTGATATTACATATATATGTATATGTAAGACATATGCATACATACATGTAACATATATATGTTAGATATGAGAATGGGCTGACGGATTCACATGGTATGACATAAAACTCATACATTATTTACATTCCATATCATTTAAGTAAATGAAATAATTTGTTATTTCATTTACTTAAGATAGTACATGTAAATAAGAAAGTACCCCCATTTGAATCCAATAAAAATATCAAAAAATCATATCTCTTACCAATAAAAAGTCAACTCTCACATCGAAAAAGAAAATCACGATTTCGGTGATTTTAACGAAATGCTAATTTTATAATCTCTCATAATCTAAAAAATTGATAATTCAAATAAACCATATGGAACACTAAAAATCTAAAGTCTGGTAAAAAAAGTCAAACGTGCATGTGACCAGAGGTACTTCCTTATTTACATACCAATAAATTTTTAGATAGACCAAACTATGAGAGATTAGAAAGTTAGTATTTTGCTAAAATCACTGAAATCGCGATTTTCTTCTTCGATGAGAGAGTTGACTTTTTATTGATAAGAGAAATAATTTTTTTGATATTTTTATTGGATTCAAATGGAGGGTACTTCGTTATTTAAATGTAATATCTTAAGTAAATGTTAGGCAAATTATAACATTTACTTAAATGATATGGAATGTAAATAAGTTATGAAGAGGAAACCATGTTCCCCTATGGGTAATATACACACACACACATTTATAAATATAATATATATAATAATCATATGTGAATCAGACCGATTCCATGCAAATCGAACCGAATCAGGGAGAACCCGATTCGGTCCGAATCACCGATCCATCAAACCTTGACTACAGCTATGTGTGCTTCTTTTGCAGTTCTCCAACTGCTATTTGCAAAAAATTTGAATGGTATGCATAAGCAAAACAGTATTCCACAAGCTACCAGCGTTCAGTTGTTTACAACAGTTTTTCAATGTCAAATTCATGCATTTCGTATGTGAACTCCTGAGCACATCGGCGAAACATCACCACCTCTTTATAAAGATCCTGACAAATGTGAAAATCTAAATTCTCTGCAGATGATATTTTCCAAGGTATTCCAAATATTTTCTTAAACGGTTCACAATGGTGAATGCCAACCATACAAAAACTCTAATAAATCAGGTTCCGTTGAAATAGGAGGCATATACGTATAAGTGTGCATATGCAAGAGTTTTACAGTCTCCAAATCATTAATATACAAAAGTTTATTACCAATAAAACAATTATCCACAGAATTTTAAGCAGCAAGACATCTAATGAGTGCTAGTTTTACATATCATGCTCACACAGAAAGAAGGAATATAATAAGGTGCACAAGACCGATTACCAACAAGAATTGTGCCAGCAACTTTTTCCAGACTACAACATTTGGCCAAGTGTTCAACTATGTTGATCCAACAGCAATGATAGCTAAAATGATGAATTGAGATTAATTTCTAATGTAACAATATGATTTGTTTGGCAGATCACAAGTCTCTGAAATTTAGCATGATGTTGCCTGAAAACCTTAAACATAGAAACCATCCAAAATGACAATAAGCATCAATTATATGTATTATTGGCCATGGAGATCCTTTTGTAAACTGAAACATCTCTAGAAGCGAGGATGAGTGGACACATACTGTACTATAGTTTGCATGATATAAAAATAAAACAGTTACCTTTCGCAGTCGTTACTTCATACGACGTTGCTGCTTGAGCTTCAAGAATCCGATACCTTGCCTTGCGCACTGCTCTTGCTTCTGTTTTCGTTGCCTCCTGAAGACGAGGATGAAGTGAAATGCCCCCTGTTCACAAAATTTTGCTTTGTCAAGCAAGCACAGGAAAGTATATATATATATATATATATATATATATATATATATATATATATATATATGTGTGTGTGTGTTTCTCCGTATATTAAAAAAAAGGAGGAAACTCACAGTTGACACCCAAAAAAATTGCCAAAAAAGAAGTCCCAAATAACCTGAAGAAGCCCAAAAATCTCAAACCCAAAAAACCCCAAAAAAAATGCCCAAAAATGCCCAAGCGACCTCCCTCGGTGGGGTTTCCCCCGGGTGGGACCCCTAGTTGGCCCCACCCGGCGGGGAAAATCCACCATGGGAAGGGGGCTACCTCGCCCATCTTTCCCTCTCTTTCAGAATAAAAAATGTTAATTTTTTTTTTGCAAAACCCACGAATGGACGTTGGCTCCAAAACTCGGCCGATTGTCCTCCTCCCATCCCCTTCCAACTCCTATAGAAGGAGGACAAGGTCCAAAGCCAAAGGGGACAAGAAGCTTGAAGACTTTGCTCTCCCAAAGACCCCCAATGGGGATTGATGGTTCATTGTGTTCAAAACAGATACGCAGTGGCACGGCCGTACCGCATCATGTGATCCCAGACACGGTCGGGTCGCCCCCTTCGGGAGACCTGCAGAGGTACCGGTCCGAACCGGATCCATGATGGAAACATGGAATCGACAAGAGCCGAACCGATACATTACTTTCCACTTTAAAAGTTAGTTTGGTAAATAGATTTTAACTAGTGGAGTTCCCGTGCAATGCACGGGTTGATTAAAAAAAAAAAAGCAGGTCCGTGTGAAAGGTGGGGGCGACTGCCTCATCGCCCGCGCCCACGCAGTTGCCCTGTACTAGTTTCAGGTGGAAAAAAAAGTTGAAAAAAAAAGAACAGGTTTCCTACTTGCCACGTGGCAGCAGCTGTTTCATTAGACAGTATAGATAACTATTTGGGCTTTCAATTTAACACCAAAATAATGTTTATTCAAGATGAAATTTCGAACACAAGATAATTGGAATGTGATATATTTTATGGTGATTTTAATTTAATTTTTAAATAACATTTTGTCAAGCAAAAATTATCTAAAAAATTAATAAATTGAGTTAATCTTGATATTTGTGTCCTAAAAAGTTCTCGAGATTCATATTTTTTAATCAACATATTTTTCTGATAATTGTGATAGTTTTAGATTCAATCTTGTTACTGAAGTTTAGTGACAACCTGTTAGGATAGTGTGACCGAAAATGGTACCATCATATGATAAGATTTGTCACATGTTTTTTTGAATTTCAATATCTAAGTTTTCTATGCTTAGATGTATGTTTAAAGGAATTTATAATTTCTCAAAAAACCAATATTAATCTAGGGTGTTATAATACTACTCTTGCAGACATTTGTTGATTGGTCAACTAGCTTATAACAACAAAAGAAGGATACTGAATAGTTTTTTTAGGACACACATCTAGATCCATATACACAACATCAAAGGTATGGTGGCTATATTATGTCTCTGATATCAAATGGTGATGGTGGATCATACATAAAGGTTTTGATTATTCCACTATCAAGGTCTACAATATTGCGCAAAGAAACACGTCAATATATAAAATATCAGGGTATGTACTAAGACGTATATCAAAATTACATATCTTACATTGATTATTTACACTTTGTGGAGAGCACATATAAGGTGAGATTATTAGGAGATGGAAGTCATATCCCCTACCACGAGGATTTTGTAGACATACATGCACTAAATGAAGAAGAGGATTAGGTAAGAATTTATTTCTTGTAAAATGTTTGTGTTTGTACAGCAAAATAAGTCAAATCCTTCTTGATAAATGAGTCTTCAAAGGTCATGGATTGATTATGGACAAAAGTAAAAACTGGCTGAAAAAGTGACAAAACTGGCATTCTGTTGACAGCCTTCTTTCTCACCGTCTCTTAGCGGTATAATACGTTACCGTACCGTACGGTGCCACAGAGAAAGCGGCACGGTCAATTCGCGTGATACAACCAACCTTGGTTCAAAACATGAAGAAGGCCCCAACCCCCAATCCCCCTCGCTGCACAACACACCTTTCTTTGTCTCCCCCCTCCCTATGCTTCTTCACCCTTCCCGCTGTGCAAACACACCTACCCCACCTTCCACCCCTGGATCAAACAAGAGCATCTTGCCAGCAGCTCACATACGCTGATAGCTCGCGGATGAACTCCACGCCTTGCGGTAATTCACGTACGCAGCCCAACGGCCGCCGCCTCGTTAGGGTCCTCTCAAAGGTCACCAAGAAGGCCCCAAGGGGGGCACACTGCATCCCCCATGCCTCACCCTCACCCTCCCCCTGTGGTGCGTCGCTCAATGGCCAGAGAGGAAGGCGAATTGCAGAGAAGGCCGTGGAGGGAAGAGGGGGGAACCCAAAGGGCAGGGCGGAGCAGGGCCGTAGACGTGAAGTGGGACTGGGGAAGAGAGGGTGGCGGCACAAGGTGTTGTCTCCTGCTCCGGCGACAGTGAGAAACCAGGGGAAGGGGGGACGATGTTGGTGGGCGAGAAGAGGGAGGCAACCGAGGGGCAGGGTGGAACAGGGCTGCAGATGCGAGGTGACACTAAGGTGAGGTATCTTCTTCGGCTCCAACAACGATGAGACGAACAGGGAGGGAGGAAGACATTGGCGAGCAACCCGACCGTACCAAGGACTGCTGGGTGACCTCTGGCACGCTTTGGTACGCCCATGCCACCCCGATCCGGAGCGTATGACGAACCTTGGTAGAAACAACAAGAAATGGTATGAAATTGCAAAAATATTAAAAGAGGTGGAAAACTACAAAAATACCCATAAAGGGTGGAAAACTACAAAATTATCCAGAAATAGTGAAAAACTATAAAAATACCCAAAAAGAGTACTCAACGAAAGAAATACCCAGAAATGATATAGCAATGCAAAAAGTCCTCGAAAGGGTACAGAACTGCAAAAAAATCTCAAAAAGGATGCAAAACTACATAAGCACCTAAAAAGGGTACGAAATTGCAGAAAGACCTTTAAAAGGTGCAAATTGTCACAAAGGTAAAAATTGCAAAAAAAATCCCTGAAAGGGTCGAAATTGCAAAGATACCCAAAAATGTTAAAAATTACAAAAATACGCTGAAAGGTCACAAGTTGCAACCATACCCAAGAATGGTCAAGGGTTAAATCAAATACAACCCCACCATGGGTTGGAATGTCCTCAAGTCAACTTAAAGGTTCGAATGTAGTTAAAAGAGTGATCATGACTATGAAATAGATCCAATGGACCCATGGTGATCTCTTGGCGATAAATAGGTCCGAACATGAGGAAATTCACAATCAAAGACTTGATTGTGACAGAAGCAAATTTAAAAAGGTCCAAACATTAATGTACTTATTTTGAAGACCTGATTACATAATTGGGACCATTTGTAAAGGTTTTGAAAGATCAATTGTAATTCAAATTAAATATGAACAAGCAATAAAGTCTTTAATTTTTTTTTACAAGAGAAGGGATCATTAATGTCACAACAAATAGAGACAAAAGGTATTCTTTGACAGAGAATCAAAAGTGTTCGAGGCCATCTCGATGTAAATTAACACCAATCTTAGTCGGTGGGGAAAGGTCCAATACACAAAATCTCAAATCGCCTGATAAAATAGCCGCACAAAATAAATACACAAAAATGTAGGCACAATTGTCCAATAAATGGGTATACAAATTTCCTGCATCAAGCAACTGTAAATTTTTGTCTGTAAATAGACTGTCATGCCAGGAAAAAAATGAATATCATTATCTTCTAAAAAAAAGAGAGAAATCTCGTGTGTGAAACACTCACTTATCAAAAAACTCGAACAGTTGACACCCCAATCAGTACCAGCTTCATTCACTACTCTCTACAAGCAAATATGGCACAAAATTATATAAAGAAATATGATACATGGACTATTCAAATCCTCTGAAGTTGTAACATGAGTTGCTCTACAAACCATACGATTAAATGCTTTTGGATAAACATGGCATATCATGCAATAAATAAAAATATACATCATCCACTATAATTGATAACATATCCATAACTCCTCCATTTGATATTAAACTTCACGAATTTATGTGCCTACCATTCCAACAAAAGTAGGTCAGAAAGGTATATGAACGGAAGTGTCTTTTGAGCACATTCAGATGAAGATAGTGACCATCTATTCATATTTCATAGATTGTAGTTTCAGCAGATTAAGTACGAAGAATATTTTTTAAGGTAAAAGTATCAAGAATTTTTGGATCTTTAGTGAATGTGAAGTGCAATTTCCCTAGCTATGAAGACACAGTGCACTTTCCGAATTTTTAGACTATAGATGGAAAATTGTAATTGCTGTCAAATCCTACATATTCTCCCCCGTCCTATCTTCTGAAGTGTATGGAAGCAGTGCAAAAATATCAAATTCTAGTAAAGTAGATCTCATATCAAGAGAATTTCTCTTTTCCTTTTTGGGCAAAGCCTTACCCAGGTATAGATAGGAGAGTGCACCCTCCTCCAGGGGACGAGAATAGGGACCCGCTCCACCATTGCAAGCCCAGGGGAATCAAGAATATTTTTCTTCAAGCTCTTTAATTTTTTATTAATGAAGCAGATTTCTCTGGTATTTCTTAATCAAATTGGTGGTACAACCCACTTTTTTTTTCCAAAAGAACTCCTTGATTATTAGTACATAATGATTCTGCAAGATGACCAACTAATCCAGTTAAAATTACAGCATTATGGTTTAACATGTGCATGATCACAAATAAAAGGTAAAATGTGTAGATATTCTTTATATCTGTCTAGATCTCTTAATTTAGTAAATATTTAGTACTGCAAAGCGGAGACACATTGACATCTTGGTCCACAAACAAAAGCCTCTAAATTATCGGCAACAGGACAATCTAGATTCTAGGTTAATTGATGGGCAACATAACAATAAGTTAGTTGATGCATATGAAGGTCCTCAGAGAAGCATATGAACTAATCACAAAATGAAACCAAAAAAATAATAATAATCAAAATATGGTGAACCAGATTCCACATCCATGGCAACCAGGTTTCCAATCTGTAATAAACTAGTTTGTAGTACATTCTTAGCTAGGACTCTCCCCTCTAGTCTCATCTCCATGTCCAATTGTCCAGTTACCCATTTCTACCTCCTAGGAGTAAAGCCTGATCTTGGAAAATGAAAAAGGGTAGGTCAACTGCAAATCTCATCTTATAAAAGAACTCCTCAAAAGGAAGGTTCTTAGATACAGAATCCAAAACCTTAGGCTCCAAAACTTCATCTAGCATTGGTTTTTTATTCCTAACAAAGCAAAGGAAAGAAAGGAAATCATGTAGTGAGCACTGGTCCCAACACCCTTTATCCAATCAAACTTGAGACCTTTTGTCCATCCCCAACTCCATCTTATGCCCATTGGAGAAACCTCATCCACCAGTAGGATTCATCATTATATGTGAGAGATGTTGCCTGAACAAGAAGACAGCAGCCACCAAATGCTACCTCTTATATACAATTAATCTGTCTATGTAATACACCAGAAATTAACTACAGTAAAAAAGCAATTTGAAATTTTCAAGGACATATTTGCAATTTCTAAAAATCCAAGGCTAAAACTTAAAGAATGTTATGAGGTGTTAAATAAAATTATGTTTACTTAGCCCTAAGTAACCTAATGTGGCTAACCATGGTTAACCCTAGTGGGCCCCACACCCATGAACCGCCCTAGCCCCCTTGGGACCACCCTACCCTCTTCCCTAGTCACCTTGGGACTCCTATATATAGGACCCTTGGCCTCCCTCTTCTCCCCCAAGGCAAGAACTCAAGGGCCAAACAAAAGGAGAAGAAGAAGGAAGGAAGCCCGAAGAGGTCTCAAGGTTCTCGAGCTTCTCCAAACTTCAAGTTTAAGGTAGGTTCCTCTATCCTTCTCTAAGTCAATAGTTAGCATGCTTAATGATCCTAGTTGAGCATGGTTTAATGAGTTTCAATTTAAGTATTCTCTTAAGTCTATGATTAGTGTCTCATGTGGCTTCCTTTCAACTGTGTTTCTTTGTTAATGTAGGTTCCTCTAATCGTCTCTAAGTCATTAGCCACCATGTTAACTATCCTAGTTAAAGTGTAGTTTAATGAGTTTTCCTTTAGGTGTTCTTCTGAGTTTGTAATTAGTATTCTGTTTAGATTTTGTTTCTATCCTGGCTCCTTGTTAATTTGTGATCTTCATCCCTTGATTAACTTCTAGTTAAGTATATGGAAGCCACAATCATGTGTTTAATTGGGTCTTAGTTCGAAGCTTTTCTTTGATCTCTTTAGGAAAATATAGCTTATGATGTACATGACTGTCCTGTCTACAGTCCGACAGTTACTCTGTTCCCTTATCTTATTTCCTTGAATTTCCTGCTAAGCTCTAAACTATTCCCTTGAAATTTTTGGCCCTTTTCCTCAATTACTGAACTGTCAAGAAAATATTTTATGGGGATCTTAGATCCAACTGGACTAATGCATGTGAAATGGGGCCCTGATTTGGTCCTGAGCGGAGCACCCCAATGTTCCGCAGAGAACTAAGATCAAGTGTTTTGGCATGACACCATACTGACTGCTAGATTATCTACAGGATTGACAATTCAACTGTAGTGTTTGTCTGACTCTGAGATAATTTAATGGACAACCCAATGATTGGATTTGCTTGGTCCAGATTACTTGTTCCTGTATGTTTGTCCTGGATATTGAACTCCTAAGTACCTATTCCTGTTATTTACATTTCCTATTTAAGCTTGCTAATTGCCGACTAATTGATTTAGAATAATTAGAAGGCAAATACTACTGAGCTTTAGTGCTCACCCTATCTTTTCCCTAATTTTTCAGGTAATCCACAAGACTAGACAGCAGCAGGGTGGGATGAGTGCTGAGGAGCCACGCCTGCTCCTGAAACGTTTGAGTGTAGCTAAATTAGAGTGTCTTAGTTTAATTGTTCCTGGTCTTCCCTTCTAAAAGGGAGAGAACCTTTTGTTAGTACATGTTCATCTCACTGTTTACTTCTGTAATACCTCTTTATAAGACTAATGACCAACTGAGTTCAGAGACCTTGTGTTTTATTGCAATTGCTTAAATGTCCATGCCTGACCCATTTTGTCCGTCGCATCCCAATTACATTTTCCGCTGCAGTTGGGGTGTGACAGTCTAGCCACAATCCATTCTCCATTGTCCCTAGTTTCAGCAGGTGTTTACATAGCAAAGCTATGTTTAAAACCCTGATGTTGTTAATCCCATATTCTAATTCCAATTACTTGCAAGGTTAAGCTTAAATTCCTGATGTTGTCAATCCACATACTCTAATTCTAATTACTTGTGTAACATTTGTCCAACACATGTCAAGCCACCCTCCACATCTTGCCCCAATGCCAAGCCACAAAGGAAATAGTAGGCCAATTCTTTTTAACAGAGGAATCAGGAATGAACATTCTCTACTACAAGAAGCCATGGGTTAAAATTATGATCAATAATGATTGGCACCTGATTGATCAGAATCTTAGAAGCAGGATTCACTCTTTTTTCAGGTGTCCCCACCACCATAAAAGGCATTCATATTCCCCATCCACATTCCAACTACCAATAGAGACTAGAAGTTGATGGGGGACGAAGGCAGGGGAGAAAGGGAAGGAGGAAGAAGCCGGGAAGAGGCGGGAAGAAGGGAGGAGGAGACAGGAACTGGGCACGCCGAACTCACGTCATTTCTACTTGCTTTCAAATCTTTTCCAGCATGTCCATCCGTAGGGAGACGGGTGGATACATATAGGAGGGGATGGGCTTACAATTTTACCAAATGCCCATTTCCTCAAATATTCAATAAAAGCCACAAAAAATACATAAAAATAGGAAAATACTAAATGGCACCCAAATGGGCCGAACAAAATATCTTGGCATGCTATAAAAATATACTAAGGCCTCAAAAATCCTGTAGAACGCCGTCGTCCAACCAAAGAGACGTCGGCTCCGCACGACAATGCCTGTAAACCCGCGACGGGTCAAAACGAGCAAGTCCTCGAGTGTCTACACCAATTAATACATCTCTGAACGTCCGAAGTCTCGAGCCTCGTTCCGCGTCCGTCACGAGTCACGGTCCCCGTCAATCTCCCCCACTTCGAAAAAATTCGCCCTCGAATTTTAAAGTGTCGAAGTAGGAGGAAGATGTACGCCAGAACTGGAGTGAAATACATCATACAAATCATAATATCACAAATCTCGAGCTGTCGACCAGTGTGTGCCTCACGAAAATCTAACCACACCACATCGAAATCCTCAGGAGTAAATTCAGAGTCAACCACGGCAGTAAATGATGAACCAATCGGACGATCTTCCGTGAACACACAATATGATATCGACTGAAGACCTGAAAAAGAGAACAATTCGGGATCCCATGTGTCATCTATCTCAGGGTCAGTGCAGATAGTACTATCTGACACTAGGGATGAAGTCTCCGACAACATATTCTGCGGCGCTACTTGGTCATTATGCAAGTCTTGCAACTCTGACCGTATTTGCATTTCTACGTCGGCTAGTGTTGCGTCAGACTCATCAAGCACTACTTGCTCTTGCTCTTCACACTTGACATCCAAGACGGGATCTACTGCACAATTCGTCTTTTGCAGCAACAAGCACATCGCGTAACTCGCGAAGCTCATTCTTGAAACTGATCCAAATGGGGTCTTCCGATAGCTTCCAGGGGAAGGACAAATTGATGCGGGGCGGATCTGCGGGAGAGCAAAACTCTGACCTAGAGGCTTGGCAGCCGACGTGCAGGGGTGAGCCGAGCAGAGGCGCTGCTTGGTGGTGACCGGCAGAAGGAGGCCGGGGTGGTTCCTGCTGCTTGGGGCGTCCGGTGCAAGGGTGAGGGCGATGGAGGGCCCACAGCGAGTCTCGCTCGCGGACAGTGACGACACGGCGAGGTGGCGAGTGCCACGGGCGTGCACGGCGGGAGAAGTCTGCAAACTGGGGCGGGGGCGAGTCGTGACGGAGGTGGCGGAGGTGGCGGGACCCGTCCCAAGTTGGCTGGAGCGATGAGGCCGGCGCAGACCAGCGGCCACGGATGTCCGACATAATGGAGGGCCGGAGGAAAAGGGGTCCGAGGACGTCGAGGCTGGCCGAACTCGTGTGGGAACACTGGTGCGTACAGGTACACACGGGTCGTGTCGTCGTCAACTCCGATCTCGTGCAGATTCATCCGAGCACCAGCAGCGGTCAATGAGCCCCAGGTGAATCGGGCCCGCCGGGACAGCCGCAACGACGTAAACGGCTCGTCAAACCGAGACCCGAGCCCCTTTTAAAGGGTCGATTTCTTCCTTCCTCCTCCTCCTATCCCTCACGCAGGGAGGAGTCAGCGGGAGGGGGGGGGGGGGCTGCAGCGGCTCCGACGGCGGGGAGCGAGGTCGCGGCGGGAAACGAGGTCGCCGGGGGCGACGATGGCGGCCGGCGCGTCCGGCGGCGGCAGTTCCAGCGGCCAGCGCTTTCTGTCGGCCTCTGGGGAGGGGCCGGCGCGCCCCGAGGTGTCGTCGTGAGCAGGGGGGCTCCGGGGGCCGCGGGCTCGGCCGTGGAGGGGCCGCGGTGGTCCGCGACTGTGTCCGACGGCTGGCGGCGGTGACCGGCGGCGACGAGGGTCACGGCTGAGAGAGAGGAAGCAGACGGGAGGGGGGAAAATAGGGGATCGGGAGTGGGGGGGTTCGCGCAGTGGGGGGGGGGAGTGCGGGGGTCTCTGGTTCGATGAGGGGCTTAGCAGAGCGGCGCAGGGGGAGTGCGGGTGGGTGAGGGAGAAGAGAAGAGAGAACAGGAATGAGTGGGGGCGGGGGAACATTCGCACAGGGGATTTCTGGGAAGGGGAGAGGGGTTGCGAGGGAGATCAGCGAGGAGGGAGGGGTGTCGCGGCGGAAAGGCGAGGCAGGGGGTCGCGGAAGGAGATGGGGGCCACGGGGCTGGACAAACGTGAAAGAGAGAGCTGGGAGAAGACAGAGAGGGAGAGGACTGAAGATGGGGGGAACGACCGGGAGAGGTAGAGATGGTCGGAGAAGACAGAAGGGGATCGAAGGATGCTCTGATACCAGGTTGATGGGGGACGAAGGCAGGGGAGAAAGGGAAGGAGGAAGAAGCCGGGAAGAGGCGGGAAGAAGGGAGGAGGAGACAGGAACTGGGCACGCCGAACTCACGTCATTTCTACTTGCTTTCAAATCTTTTCCAGCATGTCCATCCGTAGGGAGACGGGTGGATACATATAGGAGGGGATGGGCTTACAATTTTACCAAAATGCCCATTTCCTCAAATATTCAATAAAAGCCACAAAAAATACATAAAAATAGGAAAATACTAAATGGCACCCAAATGGGCCGAACAAAATATCTTGGCATGCTATAAAAATATACTAAGGCCTCAAAAATCCTGTAGAACGCCGTCGTCCAACCAAAGAGACGTCGGCTCCGCACGACGACGCCTATAAACCCGCGACGGGTCAAAACGAGCAAGTCCTCAAGTATCTGTACCAATTAATACATCTCTGAACGTCCGAAGTCTTGAGCCTCGTTCCGCATCCGTCACGAGTCACGGTCCCCGTCAGAAGTCCTTGCCAATTTCATACTTTTTAGATGAGAATTCTGACAACTTCCATGAGATATTGACTACAACACTCCATCAATTAGGTTTCCAACTGGATCCTCTATATGAAAGGGCACTAGAAATAGAAATAGGGATATCATGTGTATTAATTTTAGTGGGTGTTTTGACCTTTCACCAATTGTTTATGCATTAAATCTCTCAATGCAAAAATCGAACTTGACTCAAATATCCACAAGAAAAAGTCTCCTATGAGAAAAGCTATACATGCTAATAACATAATATTTGAGTTGTAGGAGACTATGATTCAAAAACATAGTACTACTGAGGCAAAGATAAATAGAATAGACTTGACTAGCCATTTGTATCTTTTGGTTATTGAGCAAAACCTTGACTAGCACTTGGTGAAACCCACCATTAATAAGCATCTATAACTGCTCATTATCTCAGCCTCCTTAGTATAGTCCCCCTAACTCCTAACCAAACTTAACCTAGCCTCAAAATTTTCAGAACGAAAAATTGACGGCAGTTGAATCATTTTGAAAATTGCACAAATCCGGTGGATAATATATAAGATGATCATGTGGCCGAAGAAACATCTTTGAAATAATCACGCATCGATTCAAAATGCACACTTCATTCATACACTGTTCAAGTTTTTTTTTCTTTCTAATCATCAGTATTATGCTTTGGCACCATCCACCAACACCCCATAGCTTGCTATGTCTGCAACGTTTATTAATGGCAAGTGTAAATCATAAAAACAGAGTTGGTGATGAAGTAAATCCTGACAGCTGCAAGTCAGTAGAGATTGGGTTTCAATTGGGATGAAGGGGATATTGGTCGGTGACCTGATCGTGCCTTTTCCTAGAAAGTTAAAAGCAAATACCCTATACACTATTTGACTAAAAAGATCAATATAGCACTATATTGTCAAATCCTTGAAACTCATTAAGAGGCAGAAAATCAACTGTTCCTCTACAAAGTTGTCCCTACCTTAGAGATGAATGATCTGATAAACACATTTGAAATAACTAAGGGTGTATAAAACATCATGGAAAATACCAAAATCTTCTTGTTAATTGTGTCTTTCTCTGACTGTGCCTTCTCCAATGCAATCTTTCCCAACTCACGCTGCAAAGATGCTCGACCCACACTGGCTGCCGTAAAAATGGGATTGTCCACGCCATAAGATGCCAAGTATGGATCAACAATCTACAAAAGATCCATTAGAATTTCAAACGAAAATAAGAAACCAAGAAAGTCTTCAAGAGAATCGAACAAAGAAGTGCAGAGAGAGAGGGAGAGAGAGAAGGAAATGCCTTGAGACGGATGACACTGTCCACGAGGATGTTGATATTGTCCTTGGTCATGAAAGACTGGTTAGAAATGGCAATTTCCTCCTCCATGAGTGAGTGGACGTAGGCGATCCGGTCAACGACGGGGATGAGCATATGGATACCCGGATTCAGCGTCTTAAAGTACTTACCAAGCCTCTCCACCACAAAGACATTATTTTTCGGCACAATCTGGATCCCCCAATTTGTACGAGCCGAGGGGTTAAACCTGCACAGAAACCCACAAGCCTTCCGCATCAACCCGCTGGAGAGGAACCGGTAGTAAAGAACCACCAGCAAACAGCAAGAGGAAAAGAGACAAATTCGGGAAAAAAAAAGGGGGGGAAAGTCAATGGTAGGGTCTCACCTGAAGTAAGCCTCCTTGTAGCTGACGTAGTGGCGGACGTGGGAGGGAACGATGGAGCTATAGACAAGTGGGAGGGGGGAGATCTCCCGGAGCTGGCAGCTGCCGACGGGGGCCGCACCAGGAAGGAGACGACCGAGGAAGGAGCCCAGCAGCGGAGACGCCCGGATTGACTTCGATCTCTGAAGCATCACGGCAGCGGGCATTGCCATCTCTGCTCCTCCCCTTCTTCCTGCTCGTTCTTCTAAATTGGAGTTGCGATGAAGCATAGTTATTAAGGCCAAGAAGACTTAGGCGCCCAAGAGAGAGAAAGAGAGAGGGTTGGACGTTGGCTGTGAACAGTCACAACCGAGAGAGATGGGCAGAGAGACTGGAAGATAAAAGGACTGAGTGAGGGGAAAGGTGATCGCTAGTAAGGGAAAAGGAATCGCAGCCAAGGGAGAGAACGGGGTCGGGGGGCGTTGGAGGTGAAGAAGGGTGTTGAAGGAGAGAGAGAGAGAGACGGGGCAGCCGGCGGCGTACTTGTGCACGGAGCAGACGACGGCAGCGCCGATATCAGACAAGATGGCGAAGGGTATCGAAGAAGGGACAGAGAGAAGGGGGGGGCGTCAGGCGTCGTACCTGTGCAATGCCGGTAGATGACGGCAGCGTTGGCGTTGGACGACGGTGGCGCCGGCGTTCCTCGGAGAAACCCTGGGGAGGTACGTCGGAGACAGGGAAGAGCGGGCGGGAAGATAGAACCGTGGGATTTGAAGCTAGCCGGCCAAGGCAGCGCCAAGGTGGGTCCCGCTTTTGATGGGCTGAACTGGATCAACTCCTTTGTGGGAATGGACAACTCCTGCCCAATGCAAAAATTCTTCTTTTACATTAATTATCAAAAAAAAATAACTATACTCTATTACTATTATCTATAATTAGGTTTATAAATAAATTAATACACTTAATTATTAGCTCGAAACTCAACTCATCTTGTTATTAGATTAACGAGTCAAATTTGAATAAAAAAATAATCTCGATTTATAAACAAGTCAAACTTAAACAAAAGTGTGCTCGATTTGAATATGTTTGCAAATCGTCGTTAGGATACTCGATAATATATTCGTTAAGATGCTAGATAAATTACTCATTAATAGTCGAATTAACATTCATTAATATACTCAAAGTTTTTATAATAAATATGAGAATATAAATATATTTTATATATTTTTATAGAATTACTATTAAAATATGAAATATTTATGAGAACTAATTAGATGTAAAAGATTAAACATCAGGGTGTGTTGCACAAATCATGCAAATAAAAATCTGGTGTTAATTAAATCATACAAATAGGGTTATGCACAACACTGTGTCGTCAAAGAACTTATTGACAGCATGTGATTGTGCTATCTACCCATTTTGAGCAGTAGTTGACCCTACCGTTTAGTTCTTGCTCCATTTTTTTAAAATTTTATTCCTATTTAATGCAAATTGAGTGATTAAGTAAGAGATAGATGTGTAAATTGTTCTAGTATATAAAATTAAGTTGTTTTAATGATACTATAACATCATGTAATATATGGTTAACATTTTGAATATTGTGGCTATATTTTATTTATTATTCATAAGAAATTATGTAGGAAATTAAGTAAGAAATAGAAAGAAATTTGTATGTGCATTGAATCCCAGTTAATTGACAATCTAGTCCAATTTATGGATAAAATCAAGTCTCAAATTATTAATGAATTGAGTTCAAGTTTAATTAATAAATAGAATTCTAGATTAATAATTAATCAAGTCCTTGATTGTTAATAATCCAAACCCAAGTTATTAATATATTGAGTCCGTGTAAAAGATAAATAATGTCTTAAACCCCAGCCACAATCTAGTCATAGGCGTCGTTGGGAACCAATCTTGACAAATTTTTGAAATTAAAAATCTGTGAAAAGACATGCCCTTCATCCAAACGAGCTCATCTCCGTCTCGACTTTTGAAACACTGTAAAATTTGTCAGAGGAGAGAGATAGAGCAAAGGCAGGCAATGTGAGAAAGCGGGTGCCCAGCCGCTTTGAAAAGATTTTGAGCCGGACGGAGAGAGAAAGACTCGACAGTAGGATGCGGTAAAATTTTTTCAACTTTTTATATTTTTTGTCACGTCACCACATGCGGCGCGGGAGACAAAAAAAATCAACTACCCTACGTCATTCATATGCAAAATCAGATTTAACCAATTTTACTTTTTGGAAAAATCCCCCCAAACGACACCATAGTAAAAGACAAATGAAGTCTTGCACTGTTTGGAAACAAGTTTGAAAAAGGTAAAAGTAGATTCTAATGATTGGAATCACACTCTTTCTCACTCTAATTTCAAATGAGAAAAAGTGATTGTGAATTCTCAAAAAGTAGATTTTCAAAAAGTGGAGGAAAGGTGGAGAGAGATAGAGAGAAGAGATGTAATAATGAGGCCTTGGATTTGGAGCCTCAAAAACTGGTTTCTATGAACTTTTTGAGTGATTTTGGTTTTTGAAAAAGTAAAATCACCATAGTGTGTTCCCAAACAATGCCAAACCAGTCCAAAAATGAGTCTCAAAAAAAGACAAATTAGTTAGAACCGAGTCTCAAAACAAAATGAAGTCCAAAAATGAGTCTTAAACAAGACAAAATAGTTAGAATTAAATCTTAAAACAAGTCTCAAATAAGACAAAATAGTCAAGATCGAGTCTTAGAACAAATCTCATAATCGAGTTTTAGATGAGACAAAATAGTCATGATTGAATCTCAAAACAACTCTCAGAATCAAGTCTAGAATCTGAGTCTCAGATGAGGCAAAATAGTTAGGATCGAATCTCAAAATAAATCTCATAATCAAGTTTAAAAATGAATCTCAAATAAGATAAAATAGTCATAACGATCGAGTCTCAAATCAAGTCCCAAAATCAAGTTGTGAATCGAATCTCAAATAAGACAAAATAGTCAAGATCAAGTCTCAAAACAAGTTTCAAAATCAAGTTCAAAAATAAATCTCCGATAAGACAAAATAATCAGAGTTGAGTCTCCGAACAAGTCTTAAATAAGACAAAATAGTTAGGATCGAATCACTAATTAATCAATATAATAAAAATATATTTCATGTACTTAAATGAACACTCTATATTCTTACGATATTTTCACACCAAAATAAACATGTTATCATAAACCAAAAAAATAAATAAAATTTTTGAATTTATTCATGAAGAACCCTAAGTCATCCCTAAAATGACATAAATCTCTTGATTTTCTTCTTCCAAGTGACTACTAAACACTTGTATATAAGTTTCCAACGTAAATCTTCCTTGCAAATATAAAAGAAATGAAAAAAATAGAAGTAGATTTAAGATACAATATATATCTTAAAGAGAGAGTCTTCTTTTCAAAAAATCTTTAATCTTAAGTTGGGAAAGATGGAGATCCACTATTTAAATTCTATATCTGAAAAAAGAAAAAAAAATACAAATGACATGAAAATTGGGGGGAGGGGGTGGGAGGGAGAAGAAGGGAGGAGGAACAATAACATATCTGCACAGGAGAGGAGAACATTTAGGAAAGGAGAAATACTTTGTACACAGACAGACGTGCAAATCATTTGCGTCCGCGCCAAGATGTGCCTGCCGCGACCGGCACGTCCCATGCGATCGCACCCGCACGCGTCGACGGACGCACCCTGGCACGGCGCACGTCCGCCCGTGCACATGGCATTTCTATTTAGGAAAGGGGGTGGGTTGGGATCCGACCAAACAACTTTTTTTTTGCTAACGAGGAAACCCCGTCCCGTGTGGTTTTGTGGACTCAAAGATTGGTGTTCGTGAACTCCAAAGTCAGAACTTGACAGCTCCTACTTTCCGTGTAACTGTATTGTCCTTACCCCACTTGATCAAGAAAATCTCGAACCTACACACCTCGATGATTACATGATACAAATGACATGAAAATTGGGGGGAGGGGGTGGGAGGGAGAAGAAGGGTGGAGGAACAATAACATATCTGCACAAGAGAGGAGAACATTTAGGAAATGAGAAATGCTTTGTGCACAAACAAACGTGCAAATTATTTGCGCCCGCACCAAGACGTGCCTGCCACGACCGGCACGTCCCATGCGATCGCACCCGCGCGCGTCGGCGGACGCACCCTGGCGCGGCGCACGTCCGCCCGTGCACATGACATTTCTATTTAGGAAAGGGGGTGGGTTGGGATCCGACCAAACCACTTTGCAACCAAAGCACAGTATGATACGTCCATGCAACCGTGATATGTATGGGCACGACCAACCATGCTCCCGAGCCTCCGACATGTGACTGACCCCATCTGTGGGCTTCTTAATTAGAGAAAATTTTGTAATGAGTCCCTCATGTTGCAACTTATTATGGTTTAGTCCTTTGACTAGTACGCAATTTGTTTCTCTCACCCTGCTCTCATGTCCCTCTTTACTTTTCTAGTCCTGTAGGGGTTGTCGAAACTGTCATTTGAGCATGCTAATTAAAGTGATTTTTTTGGGAATTACATCCTTCATGGATTTTGAGATGTCTTTGAGATATATATAGTTCTGGGGAGGGATCTTCGTGTAAAAAGAAGTGTCAACATTAATCAAACTGCAAAGAACCAAAGCGAAAGGCCGCATGTAACTTTTAACACCAAAATCTTGGGATAATATCTTAACCATAAATTATGTCTTTTAATGCTTAATGGAAGCATCCACAATAGTTCTCATTTTCAACACTTGTAGAATGGATAGCTTGCTTGCCAAAGAAAAAGAAGGTGAACTATATATGTCCCCAAGTTTCAATACAAACAATCTTTTATAATCAAAGATCAGTTTGCATTGGAGTCCACATTTTGGTTTCTGAATTCATTATGTGAATTTTGGAATTAGTATTCATTGTAAAATATTTTCATTAGAAAATAATTTTTCATGGAGTAAGTTTTACGTGAAAAATAAAAATTGTAATTGTCCATTTGGGAGTAAGTTTTACGTGAAAATAAAATTTGTAATTGTCCATTTGGTTCTTAGGTAAATATTTTCGCTGGTTATTTATGTAAATAGAAGATTTAAAAAATGTGAAAAATCAAACAACATTAAATGTTAACTTTTATTAGAGAGTTGTATTGGGACACATGAAATATTATGGTCCACTCTAATGAGAGGGGACCACATACCCATAGTGCACTATTCATCAAAAAATTTTATTTTTTATTTTTGATATTTTAAATAAATAAAATAAAATAAAATAAAAATCTAGTGAAAAAACAAATAACTTTGACAAAGATAATTTAAATTAGGAGAAATAAAATAAAAACACAACTTGAATGAATAGTATTCTACATATATATTAATAAAAAATTAAAAATTAAAACAACTAATAAAAAATAATTAGATTTGACAAAAACTACTTATATTAGTGGAAAGAAAATTAAATTAAACTTGGATGAATAGTGTCAAAAAATTTTGTTACTGTAACTAAAACAAATGGAAGAAGGAGATCACGCACATGCGTGAACCGGAAAATGGCATCCGAACTTTTACACCGGATGCCAAAATCCAAAATTCATTGGATAAATTTTTTCGGATTTTAATTTTCAAACATACCAAATGATCCAAAAAAAAAAAGGTTTTCCCTGGAAAATCTTTTCCCAGAAGAGTTTTACGAGGAACCAAATGCACCCTTAAGTGTAAAACAAGTTATCTCGGATTGTAACAAGTTACTTTGGGTTATTAGCATAGAACAAAATTATTTGGGATTGTAACAAGTTATATTGGGTTACTAGTGTAAAGTAATGTTATCCCGGAAATAACAAGTTACTCTGGCCTCTTTGGTAATGGGTTGGAGTTAAGATAACTCCAACTCATGAACAAAGTTACACATGTGTAACCCACTTTTTTCTTTGATAATAATAGAGTTAACTTTGATCATATGGTGAGTTAACCTACTTTTCTCAAATACACTTTGGTAAGAACAAGTGAGTTAACTTACCTTGGGAAAAGAAAAAGTAGCATTTAATGCTTGTGATGTGAGAGGAAAAGGTGGTTAACTCACTTGAGTTAACTTTGTTCCTCCTCTAGAGGTGGGTTAGAAAAAGGTGAGTTAACTCACTTTTAAACCACCTTTAGCCCAACCCACAAAAGTTAACTCTAAACCACTACCAAAACATTTTTTGAGTTAACTCTGAGTTATCTAGAGTTAACTCACTTTTAACTCAGAGTTAACTCCATCCAAAGAGGCGACTGTTAAGTAAAATTATCTCGGAATGTAACAAGTTATCCTGGGTTACTAGTGTAAAGCAAAGTTATCTAAGAAGCAAGTAATCCCAGGTTACAAACGTAAAGCAAAGTTATCCAGGGAAACAAGTTCTCCCGTGTTACTAGTGTAAAGAAAATTTATCTCGAAATAGTACAAGTTAACCCGAGTTATAAATGTAAAGCAAAGTTATCTAGGGAAACAATTGTCCCGTGTTACTAGCATTAAGGAAATTTATCTCGAAACATAACAAGTTATCACGGGTTATTAATGTAAAGCAAAATTATCTCAGAATATAACAACTTACCTTGGGTTACTAGTGTAAAACAAAGTTTTTAGGAAAATAGTTATCCCAGGATTATATAATAGGGTAAATTAATTAGGAGTCTCTATCAGATTTTTGACTTATTTATTAGTCCCTAACAGAACTGTAATTTATTACAATTAATGTTATCATCTGTTACAGTATATCTTAAATCCAATTACAGTAAGGACCTTCCTATTCTAGCCAGATACTTCTATTTAATTTATCTTATATAATATAATATATATAGAGAGAGAGAAATATTAGTTTCTCAGATGCTCGAATAATTATCTAAGCTGAAAGGGCGCACATTCATTCTCGTTGATCGGGTGTTGGACCCCACGTACATCATGCGAGTTACTTAAGCTCCCCTTAGTGCGAGAAAGAAAGGGACTACAACAATAGTTGTATCTACAACGATTAGAACTAGAGAGAGATGGCGCAAAAGGGGGGCTTGTCTTCTATGTGGGGGAACTCCTTCCTCCTACCGTGTTAGAATTGTATATCATCATTTCTCATATATATATATATATATATATATAGTTTTGTTTTTATGTGATGCACAGATATGAATTAAACAATTTTAAAAAATCTCAAAAAATTAAAAAAAGATTTTATTTATAAAAAAAAAAAGAAGATGAGTGACTTGTAGGCAAGCATCCCAATTTTTTAAAAGAAGTGGGGCGGCCCTGCGCAAGGCGATACGCTCGCTTGAGAGCCGCCTTCCTTTGAAAGAAAAAAAAAAGGTTTCCCACCACTCTAATGTGAAAAAGGTAAAAAAACTACAACATGATTTCCTACTCACTGTGTGGAAAACTCTGTTTATTAGATTGTATAGATAGATATAAAAAAAGATTCATGTGTATATATATATATATATATATATATATATATTGTTTTCTCATATTTTTCTTTTAATTGTGTTGGTGGCTTGCGGGACTTTGTAGTGGTGAATGGGTCATTGCTTTTTAGCTGGCCCCGATAAAGCTCCTACTACTATAAAAGGGGAATGCATGCACAAACATGAAATTAGGATTAGGATTTGGTTCAAAAATCGCTGGAAGGGCCCTCCGTAGGGGTCCCTTTGTTGGATTTTGTTCTCCTCCCACCGTCTTCTTCTCCAGATTATCTGCCAGCCCAGATTCTAGGTACATTTCGGATAGCTGACGGGACATCGGCAGAGCTATGAAGAGGTTAGTGGAGTCACGTGACCTCACTGAAAATTTGAAACTCTATTAATGGATATACATTTTTTCTGTCAAATTGGGTTGGCTGAAAAAAAAAATTTATGTAGAGTGACCCCATTGAATTAAATTTCTGTGTCTGCCACTGCGGGCAGATCCTGTTAGACAGGAAGGTGGCATACTGGCATCACCTCTTCATAACAGTTAAGCATTGATTCTATAAGATGTCGTTGGAACAAGCAGACGACATTCGACTGGATAGACAAGAAGAGGAAGTTCTTCAGAGATTCAAGAACCTAATGTCAGAAGAACAAGACACGGTGACAGTCTTTGAACCATGGTTTGTCGTGGCAAATCGAATCAGGAGAAATCCGATTCGCCAGATTCTCATAGAATCAGATCGATTCTCATGCGAATCAGCCCGATTCAGGCAAATCATGGCGGATCAAGAAAAATCTGATTCGCCCTGATTACCCGATGCAGCAAACTTTGCTTTGAACAAAGTGATACAGAAGGAAATGGACGTTGGAGAGTCAGTTTAATATTCAAAGTTCTCACGGATAAAGCGGTGAGATCCGCAGGTAGATCTCAAGGAATGGATAGGAAAGTTATGGAATCCAGAGGGAGATTGGAAGTTTCTGAACTACCATACAGATAACTACATAGTGAGATTCACAGTTCTAGAGGATGTTGAAAAAATTTGTAGAACAACTCCATGGATATATAACAATGATTTTGATCCTTGTAGAAAGATCCATCATCCTCCCGGAGGAGTATTTGACAGAGAAGGCGGCAATGAAACTGGGTGCACAGATAGGAACTCCATACAAACCTCTACCTGATATCGTCACTATGCAAGAATCAAGATAAATTTTGATGCAACTACCCCACTGAAGAAGACAGTGCAAAGCTCAATTGTCAGATGGGAAAATTATAAAATTTCCAGTTACTTATGAAAGACTCCCAAGATTCTGTATATTTTGTGGCAGACTTGGTCAAGAGGTAGATAATTGTGGGGAATATTTAACTTCAGTTAGAAGTCAGATTCACCAGATCACATCTCCAGGCTGAGAATAAGAATGGAAGAAGCAATCCAATTCAAATATGCTCACTTGGAAAAAAAAAAGGGACCAAAGGTACCTCCCCAGTCTATCCAATTACCAGTACACCCCTGCTAGGGTCCCCAGGCAAGGAAGCTATAGACAACCTGCTCAAGGAAGCTAATGCTCTGGACAAAATAGTAAAAGGTGGAACAGTTGAGATGGATGGTTGTAATTGAGCTGGGGAACAATAGTGGAGAAAGCAAAGAACTGGATGAGAACATAAAGCAGATCAGTATTCCTCTGGTTTTTAGAGGAGTCCAGCAGATGTTTGATAACACTTTTTTAAAATGTCTAAAGTCTATTTTTTTATCTATTGTCTAAATCTGTAATTTAATAAGTACTTAATATATATTAGACTTCTATTAAGAGTTGTTTGATAACCAACTTAAATGACATCTGAATTAATATATTATTTCACATAAATATCCTTATATGTTTAAGAATATGTCTAAATTTATTTTTTATTTCCCATAATTTTATATATACATACATCTCTCAACTATCTTATAATTACATATAAGTCCCTAATTTTTATATATTACATAAACACCCCTACATACTTAAAAATTATCCCTAAATTTTTTTGTTTTTATTCCATATTTACTAAAGTTAAAGGAGTATGGTATTTATATATGGTACAATTTTTTAATTACATATAAGCACCTAATATTTTACATATTGCAAATATACCTCTACAAATATTGAAAACATTCACTAAATCAAAAAAAAGTTACATAAAACATTAGTTAATGTATCAATTGTCTCAAAAAAAATTACATATAACAATAGCAACAAATACATGGGTTGTGTGCTATATGACTGCTATACATCTCGGCCTCCCTTCGAGGGAAGGGCATTCACTCAACTTGTAAAGTCTATACTTTCTGATCCTATGCCACCTTTGTCTGGTAACCCCAACAGCTCTTTTGTGGATTTAGTTAATTCTCTCTTACAAAAGGATCCAACCGCAAGGATAAAGTGGCCTGAGCTTTGTGAGCACAGTTTTTGGAGGAAAAAATTAGCACCAGCTCCTTTACCTCCTCAACCGGCTTTTGATGACATGCTTCAGATTTCTGCCAAAACATTTCTTTCTGAGTGCAACGGAGATAGACCTATTCAACAAAGAACACCATCAAAAAACTTTGAAAAAGATTCAAATGGAGTTAGACAACTGGATGAAAACTGTAGCTCTGGGACTAAAGGTTTATCCACGCCTGTTAAGAATGCATACTCTGGTAGGAAAACCCATCCAAAAACATCTGGGAGACTTGATGATAAGCACAAAGGGAATACAAATGCTACTGGTATGAATCTGCTTAGACTTTCAAGGATGGCAAAATTGAACTTGCAGAGGGATAATGACAAGGAAAATTACCGGCGCCCTTTGCCAAAGAACTCTGAGAATGACAGTGAAGTGAAGCTAGAGAACAATGACATGGAGCTAGATTTTAGTGAGGTCCAAGAAGATGATGCAACCGATGAAGCAGAGACGCCTGCTACTACTACTACTACAGCAGAAATTCCTCCAAATGAAAATGAAGTACTTGATGGAAGTGAGGTAAGTGAAAATCAGAAATTGCCGGATAGTGAGAGCAATTCAAACATTTGTGATGATGCTAAAACAGCAGAACAGGATATATGCTCAGGACCTCATGAAGTCACTCCGGCCCCTTCAAGCGATTGCACACAAATGAAAGCTCCACTATGTAAAGCTTCAACCGAATGTGCATCTGATTCCAATTCAGCAGACTCACTTGATGATCCGTTGCAGGTATTTTGGCATTCATCTGATCTCTCGGTCAGGCCAATCATGCCTTATAGAAAAGCTGATAAACTGTCAGAAACTGTGCCAGTTCTCCCATTTAATGTGATTCCTGCTTATGACTATGCAAAGTTATCATCTGACCAATTGGAGAGGCACAACAATCAGATTATTATGAGTTTTGGTCCAATTGGCAAATCTCATCAAGCTTATTGAATCTCCTTTCCAGGTGCTGGTTAATTTGTTATTTGATCCTTCGAAACAAACTTATTCTTGCACTGAACTTCTTTTTCTGTTTTCTTCCTATTTTTGGTTAGAGACCAAGCATGTTGATTAGTATTATATTGCTGATAAACTGCAGGGAAGAGATGATTTCCAAATGACTCTACTTCACATACTGGAAGCTGTGACTGAGGCGGCTTCTACTATCCAGAAGGAAACTAGAATCTTTACCAAGCAAATTCTCCGAAGTTTAACAACGTTATACAGGGGCAATAAAGATGGAGATGCAAGATTTTTGTGTCTTAAAATTTTATTTGATTCAATGGTTGTTCTCATGAATGAAGTGTTTGATGCATCAACAGCAGGCTATGAAACAATGAAAGATGGAAATTGTAACAGCAGTCACCGGGATCACCTGGTACTACATAAACAACATTGATTTGCAGCATGTTTTACTTTGTCAGTTCCTACCTTCTCAATACATTTGCCATGGTGATTAAATCATAAAGTTTTTCAAGGAAACGCAGTTAATTTGGGATACAGGTAGAGAAACATGATTAGAAAAAACTCTCAGTGTTGGCGATTAAAAATTACACAAAATACATACTATTGAGCTTATAAAGCATTAAAAGCCACAACGAGAGAAATACCAAGGACAAACACAAGATAGAAAGATGCTCCAGACCTCCCCACAAGTGGCAGCCCTCTTTCTAGTAAACTGAGCCCAACAGAAACCCTAAGAGGGAGGCCCATAGCCCAAGGACATCCCCTTCCCGCTTTGCCAAATTCACTTTGACACTATGACATTAAAAGTACCAAATAATGATAAGGGACAAAATGTTTGTTAGGCACCTAGCTCTCTCATGTCCACAGGGCCTCACTAGATTAGGCCACCCCACCCCCGCCCCCTCTTAATCACCTGGTTAGTTTAATGGTGTTGTTTAGTTTGGTGTGCATGAAGAATGGACCCATCATTATAATCGAGAATTCCAAATGGGGACCCCACAGAGCTCTTCATCATTCATAGCCACTGTCACCACAAATACTGGAAGGTATTTTAGATAAAGGTATGGTACCTTGGTATTTCTCTCATTGTGGCTTTTAATGCTTTATAAGCTCAATAATGATCATATGTTTTTTTACCAAAATTATCAGAACAAAACTTGTTCTCTAGTGCCATATCTTTCTTAGTTGGGGGAATTCGAATCAGAATGCTCCCAGTAATTTCCTAGGAATAAATCTGTCTCAATCAAGTTGAATGTTTCTGCCTAATAAAGACAAAGATTACCATTGGACACTATGACATAGCAGTGATCTGATCTTGTGGGTGGCACATATGTACATAAACAAACATTAGCTTGTCCATATATTCCTTGACTTGAGACCTTTTCCTTGAAAGTGAAACATCCATGAATTGAGAGTTAAGAGACTTACAAACAAGTCCCCTTCTCTGATAGAACTTAGAATCAAAGTAAAATACATATGAAACTTCATGTTCCATGTGGTGTGATGCATGTAGCTCCCTCTCTACAATTTTCTTTATTCCACATTTTTGTCAGGGATTTAAAAAGAAATCCCTAAAACCCCATGCAAACTATGGTGCTCGTCGATTCCAGTATATATGCTCATAGAACAAACCAGAAAAGGACTCCAATAGCCAGAACAAATATGTGCAACAGAAGGGGGGCTAAAATTACTCTAAACAGAGATCACCAAATATGGAGAGGCACATTTAACCAGGAGGGCCATCCTCACTTTTAGTGTACTTGTGATTCACCAGAAGATAACTTTATCACTTTAAAGTTTGAGTTGAACTTTGTGAGACAAGGATGACTAAATTACAAATCCTGTTGGAAGTGATGTAGCCACAAGAGATTAATGGGTTCTCACCAGTATTTAGTGAGTTACCCATTCACATACATATGCCTGCGCTTAATTTATTGCAGAATATATACAAAATGTTTGCAAGTTCCCTCACCCAAGCCAATGCCTATTTTAGATATGATCCCAAATAATTTGAATGTACACTAAAAGGATCTAAATAAGAAAGAATGTAGCAGATCACATTAGGAGATAAAATCACCTCAAATGCTGTTTGTCTTCTCAGCCAACTTTCCAGAGAGCTCAAATGAAGGTTTTTGCTGCATTTGGCAAATAAATTAAGTTTGTGAATAAATAAAAATCAAATTTTAGTTTAAACTTACTTTATATGACAATACATTGACAAATATCACAATGGAGGCAAGCACATGAAAAGACTGTTAGTTTGATCAAACAGCAGATACAGAACAGTAGATATAGAAAGTCCTCCACTTAGAATCAGAGATGTTAATACCAGCAAATAATCAAATGGCATTTTATGAATTCACATACAATATAGTTAATATTCCAAAAGATGAACAAATCTGTCAAAACCACAGAAAGCCCAGGGCATGACGATCAAATATATTATATATCACTGTCCCCTCCCCCACAACAAAACATTTGTGTTCGCTAATCAGAAATGTTAATAAAGAAATAGAAGTACAGAAGCATGATCCATTGCTTCAGATTAAAACAACGAGTGCTTTAAGTAGCTAAAATTTGGAAAATCAGTAAAGCATGCATAATGAATTTGGTATCTATTGCAAGTAAAAGATCAAGACATGCACATTTAAAACTGTGAGCAGCAGAACAGAAACTTTATTCTCAGAGGTCTATAACCATTTAGTTCGTAATGCAGCAACATATTAAAGAATAAAATTATAGAGGCAAAATAAAAGATGGAAATGAAATTGAGGTGTACCATTGGCAAAATGGTCTGAAACACCTGAGGTCCTACAGTGCATGGAAGCACCCCCCAAATCCTCTGCAGATACCTCCTCTCCTGTAGCTGCAAATGGGGAGCAAAATATGCAAGATGTGAATGTGTTTTGCACTAAAACCATGGAATCAGATGCGTACACTTTTTTGAAATCGGAAAAAGAAATCACATACCTGCACGCAGCAGATGAGGCCGGGGATGCGGAGCTCGACTCCTTGTTGAGGGAGGAGCAGATGAGGCCAGGGGAGGTGGAGCTCATCTCCTTGTCGAGGGAGGAGCAGATGAGGCCGGGGGAGGCAGAGCTTGGCGCGTTAGTGCCGAGAAGGGAGCAATGGATGCTGGGGAGTGGAAAAACTCGGCTCCCTGTTGAGGAAGGAGCAGCGGAGGCCGGGGGAGGCAGAGCTCGACGAGTTCGTGCCGAGGAGCGAGCAACTGAGGCCGGGGATGCAGAGCAGCTCCGTTCCCTGTCGAGGAAGGAGCAGTGCAGGCATGGGAGGCGGAGGAGCTCGGCTCCCTGTCGAGGGACGAGCAGCGGAGGCTGGGGAAGCGGAGGAGCTCCGCACAACAGGTTCCTGTCGAGGGAGGAGCAGCGGAGGAGGCCGGGGGAGCTCTGCGATCTCAACAAAAAAAGTGCCCTAGCTCCACTTTTTTTTAAGAGGCAACTCAAGACAGTAGACATATTTTCAGATGTTCATTAAGAAGTTTTACCAAACGGTCTAAAACTTCAATATCTGACTGCTTCAGACAACAGACATGTACTAAGGGTTATCAAACAGACCTAAGTGTCTAATCAACATCTCCAACACTCAACCGCTGACACAGACAGAGGACAGACTGGTCTGTCAGCCAAGAAAAGGCGACTGTCAGACTTGCCCTCCAGAAAATGCTCCAAAAGTCAATCCAAGGGACAGTCCAGAACTAATACTAGTAGGGGACACATATCAACCCTCTCATAGCCGAATACAAGAGTTAGTGGAAGTTCCAACCCCAGAGAATCCCGATCCTTCTAAAATGGTTATTGACACATTTAAAAGAAAAGCATGTTGGTCGCCTTTGGAAGTAACTAAGAAGAGGAAGACAGAAATAAGCCCAGAGGTTTCAGTAGAAGATTTCCAGAGAGACGAAAGAAAAGGAAAACTGAAGAAGCTGGCCAAAGCAATCTCATGTAGAAAAAAAACCATGTATGACCAAGATAACAACAAAGCTGTGCAGTCCCACAATCCAAATGAGGTGGAAGAAACCGGCCTAAACCGGCCCAAATCCCCAAAATGAAGCTAATGTCTTGGAATTGTAGAGGCATGGGTGGGGCCTCTACAAGGGAGTTCATTGACCAGTTGACCCACTCAATTTAGATTTTTGTTTTCTGGCAGAAACTAAGTGTCGCTTACAGAAAATTCAGAATTTCTTTACAATCAGGAATATCAGATCGTATTATAGGGTAGAGGCTCAAGGCAAAGCGGGGGACCTTTGTGCCTGGTGGAAAGAGGACTTCAGCATCACAGTGGAGCGGTCAGACGTTAGTTGGTTGGCCTTGGCAGTGAATGGGAATAATTTGGGAGACAGTTGGTTCATTATCTGTGTGTATGCCCCTACCAGTAGAGCAAAAAGGAGGAATTTGTGGAAGGAAATTCAAGCCTACTTAACACAACTCACCTCTCCATTCATCATCATAGGGGACTTCAACATTGTGACTAGCCAAGTTGAAAAAGAAAGTGGAACCAGGTTAAGACAGTCGGACTTGAGCCCATTCAATGATTTCATTCAAAATACGGGTCTTATTGATATGGGTTTTCAAGGACCACTATTTAGATGGTCAAACAGAAGGGCAGCCAAGTTCCATATCAGGAAGAGGTTGGATAGAGTTTTAGTCAACGGGGAATAAAGACATCTCTTTCCCAATGCATCTGTCCACCATCTTCCTAAGATTTGCAGTGGCCATTGTCCGATTCTGTTAGACACTAATGGTACTAGGAAGAACAGAAGGAATATTTTCAGAATGGAGGACATTTGGATCTCTAAGTCCAAATTTAAAGATGTGATCAGAGAGAGCTGGTTCAGAGGATCCCTTTTATCCAACTACACGAATAAAATGCATTACATTCACAGAAAAGTCAAACAATGGAAGAAACAAAATTGTCCTAATCCTCAAGGCAGAATCCAAGAGATTCAGCATGAAATTGAGAATCTAAGTCAAATCCCAATTTCAGATGACAGTATCAAGGCTGAAATCCGACTCAGTGGAGAACTAGAAGAATTGTTAAATCAAGAGGATAGCTATTGGAAGCAAAGAGCTAAAGCACATTGGTTTAAAGGGGGTGATAGATGTACCAGGTTCTACCATACAAGTGCAACAAACAGAAGGAGCTATAACTACATTTCTAGAATAATGCTCTCTACTGGGGACTGGACTAGTCAGAGTGAGGTGATTAAAGCTCATTTCATCAACTATTTCCAGAGCATATATACCTCTTCAAATCCCAACCCTATTCCTCCTCAGTTTCATCTTAGAAACAGATTCCTTGCTCATTTAGACAATGAATTGATCTGTCAGATTCCTTCACAAAAAGAGATTGAGGAGGTTTTCTCACTCCCCCACCACAAATCTCATGTTCCAGATGGCCTAATTGCCCCTTTCTTCCAAACCCAATGGAACATCATTAAGAATGAAATTGAAAATCTGATTGTTAGTTTCTTCTGCTCTGCCACTCTTTCTGATGGAGTTAACCATACTCTTATTTCTCTCATCCCTAAAAGTCAAACTCCCAGGAGAGTATCTGATTATAGGCCCATTAGCCTATGTAATACCTGTTACAAAGTGATTGCCAAAATCCTAGCTAACAGAATCAAGCCACTGCTCAAGGACTGCATCTTCTACAATCAAGAAACAGGAAAAAGAAGCAATTTTGAGGCAGATTCAGGGGCTGGATCAGTTAGAGGAAGCTGGTCTCTTAGATGATCAAGATAGGAAACACAGATCTGAGTTAAGGGACAATTTTGATGAGATTTTAATCAGAGAAAAAAAATTCTGGAAGCAGAGATCGAGAGAGAGATGGATCAAAGAGGGGGACAACAATACCAAGTTTTTTCATAAAATTGCATCAGGTAGAAGGCCAAAAAACCACATTCATAGTATTTCTTTGGGGGACAATGTTGTACAGGAGGAGGAGGACATCAGGATGGCAGCAAAGAATTTCTTTGCTGCTCTCTTTTCTGAAGAACAGCAAATCAGGCCGGACTTTGAGGATGAGTTATTGCCGAGGCTATCTGAAATCCAAAGAAATGATTTGGTGGTCCCTTTCAACATGGAAGAGCTCCGACAAGCAGTGTTTTCTTTAGCTGGTGATAAGGCACCAGGACCAGACGGATTTCCCATGTTCTTTTTCCAACATTGTTGGGAAATCATTAAGGGTGATCTTCTTAAGGTGGCAGTAGATTTTATGGAAGGCAAGGCTCATTTGAGAGGCATTAATAAAACCTTCTTGGTTCTTATTCCCAAGAAGCAGGGAGCCAATCTATTCTCTGACTTTCGGCCTATCTCCTTGCTGAATAGTGTTTACAAAATTATCTCAAAGGTGTTGGCTTCTAGGCTGGTGAAAGTGATGGATAGTGTGGTGGATGTCTCTCAAGGGGCTTTTATTAAGGGTAGGCATATTCATGACAATTTTCTGGTTGCTCATGAGAGCATTTTTGAATGGAGAAGGATGAGGAGAAGGGGCTTCATTCTGAAGCTTGACTTTGAGAAAGCATATGATAGAGTGAGTTGGGGATGCATCCTTAAAGTCCTTAGCAAAATAGGCTTCCACCGTACGTGGATTGGTTGGATACGGGATTGCATATCTTCAGCCTCTTTTAAAGTGTTGATTAATGGGCAACCCTCTCCCATGTTCTCTAGTGGTAGAGGTCTTCACCAGGGAGATCCCCTTTCTCCACTCCTTTTTGTTTTGGTGGGTCAGATTTTTGGCAAAATATGGTCCAGAGCTGAGAGGCCGGGCATCATATCAGGTTTCCAAGTGGGAAATTCCGGAACCTCAATCACTCATCTCCAATATGCTGATGATACTATTGTGTTTATAGCAGGAGAGCGAAATCAGATTGTAGACATTAAACTGATGTTGGAAGTGATTCAGGATATTACAGGCTTAAAGATTAATTTCAGTAAATGTCTGATGGCGGGTATCAACATGAGTGACGAGGAAACAGGGAGAGCAGCAACAATTTTCGGTTGTCAGGCCGGTACATTTCCTTTTACATACTTGGGCCTCCCACTCTCTCCGGGACCACTTCGTTGTGCTGACTGGAAAGTCATTGTGAATAGATTTGAGAACAGGCTAGCAGGTTGGAAAGCAAGGGCCCTGTCAATGGGTGGCAGGTTGATACTTTGCAGAGCAGTCTTGGATAGCTTGCCTACATACTTTCTATCCATTTTCAGAATTCCAAAGATGGTGGCATTCAGATTGCAATCTATTCAGGCCAGGTTCTTTTGGCATGGAAATGGGAAAGAGAGAGGTTGGCATGACATTCCTTGGGGAAGGATATGCCTTCCCAAGGAGGCAGGGGGACTTGCAATCAGAGACATCACAACTTTCAATATGGCGCTGTTATGTAAATGGTGGTGGAAAATTGGAGCAGATGAAGGGGGTTTGTGGCATGATATAATCCAAAGTAGATATTTAGGGTCCTCCAATGGGTGGGACTTGGAGTCCATTCCGCACTACAGATGCTCACCAGTGTGGAAGGGTCTTCTGCATAGTTTGGGTTTCATCAAGGCGAGTGTTTGTATTTCATTGGGGGATGGGCAAAGGAGCTCCTTCTGGGCTGACAGATGGTGTGGGGATTTGACACTAGAGCATCTCTTCCCCGATTTATTTACCATTTCTTCTGCCCCGATGGCCACTGTTGCTGATTGTTATGAGGAATCTCAAGTTGGGGGGATTTGGGTGCCAACTTTTAGAAGGAATCTCTCCATGGAGGAGACTACACATCTTCAGGAAATGTTCGACTTATTAACCCAGTTCAGGTTGACAGCAAACATGGCGGACCGGTGGACTTGGAGATGGGAGAAATCTGAATGTTTTTCAGTCAAATCAGCTTATCTCATGCTTATTGATGGGGGATTGAGGCATGAAGGAATGGATCAGATCTGGGGCACCAGGAACCCCCTCAAGGTCAAGATTTTCTTTTGGAGGGTTTCACATGGTAGGTGCCAACCTGTGATAAGTTATCCAGGGTGTTCCCTAATATTCCAACTTTATGCAGTCTTTGTGGGGTTGAGGAGGAGAGCTTGGACCATCTTCTAACAGCCTGCTCATACACTATAATGATTTGGAATGAAATTGGGCACTGTATTCAGACTGTCATCCCATCTTTTACTGGTGCGAAGGAGTTAGTATTGGGCTGGAACAGGATTTTTCATTTGAAGGCTGATGGGGTGGTGTGGTGGATCATTTTGCACGCCACTATTTGGGCCATATGGATTGAAAGAAACAACAGAATTTTCAGGAGAGAAGCTAGGACTGAAGAAACCGTGTTACAAGGGATTAAGAGTAATGTTTTGGCTTGGGTTAAATTATTAGGTCACTTTGAGAGTCCTCATTCTCCTCTCCTTTTGTTCATGGGGAGGTGAGGTTATTTATTTTGGGTTGTTTGAACTGGAGAGAGGGCTTTTGTTTGGAGGTCTTTTTGTTGCTATGCCTCTACTCTTGTACATTCTTCCTATTTCAATATACTTTGTGGTACTATCCACATTTCAAAAAAAAAGGGACATTCATTCCTGGTAGACAGATCACAGACAATATTGTAGCAGTCCAAGAATTGATGCACTCTATGCAGAACAAAGGGGGGAAAAAGGGGGGGAAACTGGAGTTTTTGGCTTGAAGATTGATTTGTCTAAGGCTTATGATAGAATGGAATGGTCATTTATTCAAAGAATGTTGCAATTGCATGGTTTTTCTCTACAAAGTCAGAAACTCATTATGGGATGTATCAAATCAGTTTCTTATTCAATCAACTTTAATGGTGAAGCAATTGGGCATATCAAGCCATCGAGGGGCCTGAGACAAGGTTGTCCTCTATCTCCCTATATTTTCATCCTCTCCATGGAAGCCCTTTCCTCCCTATTTGCTCATGGTGTGGAGTCAGGTGAGTTCACAGGCTATAAACTAAATCATCAAGCTCCCACAGTAACACATTTGCTCTATGCTGATGATATTATGATTTTTGGAAGGGCAGTAGAAAAGGAATTAATGGCTATGAAGGGAATTATATAAAAAAATTCAGACTGGTCTGGGCAGGAAATTAATGTACAAAAGTCAGGCATTTTATTTAGTAAGAATACTTCTAGAATTCTCCAAACACACTTAACGCAGAAATCATGTTTTGGAGAGCTAGACAAGCATACTCTTTATCTGGGCACTCCCTTATTGATGAGGAGGAACAAGACTGATCAATTAGAATTCTTGGAGAGAATGCATAAACAGATTGAACATGTGGAAGGCCAATACTCTCACAATGGCTGGGAAAACTGTCTTGATCAAGTCAACCCTCAGTGCCATCCCTGCTCATATTATGAACACAGTGCTTATACCTAATGGACTGATCAACAAGCTACATGCAACTCAGAGGAAATTCTGGTGGGGAAATAAGAATGGTATTCAGAAAACTCCCCTTCTAGCCTGGGCAAAGATGCAACAACCCAAATGGTCAGGAGGACTGGGAATTAGAGATTTGAAAGAATTTAATAGAGCGGCCATCATGAAACTAGCGGGGAGATTCTTGAATGAATACTCTAGTCTATGGACTAAGTTGCTGAGAGCTAAATATTGTGGGAGTCAGCCCTTCTGGGAAAGCAAGGATAGCAAAAAGACTTCCTGTATTTGGCATTCAATTATATCAGTAAGGGAAACACTAAAAGAAGGATGTATTTGGATGGTAAAGTCAGGTTTTAATATCAGAATCTGGGAAGGCAAATGGATCCCTGATAAAGTAGGCCTCTTGACTCCGAGGGGTGATTATTCTGGTCCTCTGCCTTGCCTAGTTGCTGAACTAATTGACAACAGACAATGGAATACTCAATTGATCAGATCCCTTGTTGAGCAGCCAGATATAGAAGCTATCTTGAGAATTAAACTCCCACAGAGCCCTTTAGGTGAAGATGATCATTTAATATGGCCCAAGACCCAGGATGGCCAGCTGAATTCCAAATCTGCCTATAGATTTCTTATGGACAGGAAGCCGATTCCAGGTACATCAGCTCCACATCCAGTCTGGAAGCTTCTTTGGCACCCAAAACTCACCAAGCAAATTCCTCCTAGAATTATTACATTCATATGGAGAGCACTGACTAATTCCCTTCCAACCCAAGTTAGATTGGCCAGAGTAAGCCCTCAAATTAGCAGGCTATCCCCCTTGTGTATGGAGTATGAAGAGACAGTGGACCATTTATTTTTCCAGTGCAATGAAGCTAGAAGAATCTGGTTTGCCAGCAATTTAAATTATAAAGTGGATCTGCACAATAAACAACTGCAAGATAGAATTGTTGATTGGATGAACACACCATTTGCCCAATCCAAGAATGACTACAAATTTGTGTTACAAGCATTTGCTCTAATGTGGAATCTTTGGAAGGCAAGATGTTCTGTACTGTTTGACCACAAAAAAGTGGAATTTCAATCTATTCTTGCAAAGATGCATCAGGACATGGTCTTTTGGAACAGTCTGAGCTCCAAAAACGACCCATAGGTGTATGAGTCTACTAGAGAAGCTGAGCTTGTTCCAACTCAGAATTTATTCTTTTGGTAGCTGCAGCTTTTAAAGAATCAGAAGAAGTGGCAGGGCTTGTACTAATAGGTAAAGATAGAAAAATAGAACTTTGCAGATCCTCAAAATTTCAAGCCAACTCTTCCTTAGAGGCTGAAGCTATTGCGATTCTTAGGGGAATAGAATGAATGACAGATATTGAAAAGTACACATTGTAAGCGATGCACAAACTGTAATCAAGGCTATTGAACATTCAGAGTGTAATCTTTGGAGATGTACCACAATTATTGAAGATTGCAGGAAGTTACTCCAAAGGCATCCTCACATCCAAGTTGCTTTTGCTCCACGAGGAACAACATTACCAGCTCACATCATTGCACATCAATGTTTTGGTTCTAATTCTCATTGTACTTGGGATTCTTCCAACAAACCATCCTCAGTCCTTAAGGCTTACTCTTCTATTTTTGTAATGAACTTTGTAGTGAAATGAATAGAATCAAGTCTTTCCTTGTAAAAAAAAAAAAAACGTTCAAGTAGCATCAACTGCAGCAGGCGGCGGCCAGGCAAAGATGGCAGTCCCCTGCCTAAAACCGCCCACTGGAAGACCAGTCCGCACCTGCTTCGCCCTCCTCCGAAAAACCCTACCCACCCTCTTCCCCACTTCTCGGCCGCTGCTTCCCTCTCCACGGCCTCCACCGGTCGCAAGTGCCTTCTGTTCCTGTGCAGCAGGCCAAGGGAGCCATCGTGCCGCCCCCGCGCAGGTGCCAGTTCAGCAAGATCCTTTGGTGCTGCTTGGTATCGAGAAATTCCTATTTTCTTTTGAATCCTCTTAGCCTTCTGCTTGTATGAAATTATTCCTCCTAAATGTTGTCAATGACTGGGTATTGAGAAGAATTGGATGTGAACTCCCCCCTCATTGAGAAAGGAGCCTAGGTGCCCCTCGTTATGCCGAAAACTTTTATTCCACTTTTTAGGCTTAAATCCTCATAAACGTGTTGTGGTCATTTGATATGCATTTTGGCGTCGCCATCAAGCGGTCTTTAGATTCTTCTTGATTTTTATTTTTTCCATGGTTCAGCTCTCTCTGCCAGTCCTCTATAGTCATGGGCTTTGAACCAGATTAAGAAAAGCTAAGAGAAGAGCTAGAGACTTCTGGATATTTCTTTATAGTAACGAGTGGGAATGAACAATTACATCTTTTTTTTAAATAATCACCTTAAAGGCAAGAGATTCTTATCATTCACCATTATAAAAATTAGTGAGACATTATGTAATAAGGAAGGAGGCTCATTGCAAATATGTAATTGTTGCTTGTTCGATTCATTGCACATTTTAACGCATCAGGCTTCGAAAAATTACGCATTCTTTGATATTGATTCTTGAGATCATATCTTCCTTATGTTGTAATGTTTGATAAGTTGTTGGATCTGAAAGCTGCTTTCACACACTTCTTCCTTCCCTAAAGAGGATGGTTTGGCAAAGACCATGTCTGAGGATTCTGTTGTTTTATACATAACGATTCTCATGTTATAAATTTACATTTGTTCATATATTCTGAAATAATTAAATACAGGTCTTCTACTTTTGATTTGTTGCATAGATCAATGTCCAAGCAAGCGTCTTTACTATTAAAATACTCTCTTGGACGACTTTCCTCTGCCGGCAAACATTCAGCCGGCTCTCATTGTTTTGTTCACCACTACATTAGGCGATTTAAGGATAATACATCCAAGTGAGACCCTTACCCCTCATCTCCCTTTTTTCTCTAGAGCTGTCTTTTTTTCTCTTGTTATTATTTGACTGATGAATGTGGTTAACAAATTTATGCACTGACATACCCCCACGAATTGGGGGATATATCATGTGCGAGAGAAAGAAACCCTTGTTTAGAAAAGTCAAGCAAATATGTGAGGACTTTGGGAGCTGGACTCCACTTCCTGATGCCTTTAATGCATCGAATTGTCTGCGTGCATGATAATTCCTTGCAAACTCTTAATATTGTCCATAGAGATTTCATATGCAACTTTAACCAGAGAGTTATCCACTATAGTTGTCTTAGAGTTCAGGTATATATATAATTCTCATAAAGAACTTCTTGGTTTCTTATTTTGCTTAAAATTCTAGCAAATCTTTGTTAGCTTTATAATAGATTTTTTGTAGATTGTTGATGTCTACATAGCAGGGTATTATAAGAATAATCAAGCATATGAAGTAAGTCAACTGGTGAGAACTATAATGAGACGTGAGATCTGTTACCTCTCATTACAAGAGATCAACTCAGCAAAAAAGTTGATTGCGAAGAATGTTACAGTGAATGTTCTTTTAGTGGATGATATATATTTTTAATTTAGTCCATGATATGTCATGTTTGTCTATCAATAATTAATGTTATGGTTTGCAGAGCAATTCATATTACAATTTTGAAGGATTTTGATGATCATAGCCTATCAAATTGTCAATGTAGCATATCAACACTTTTTTATATTTCTTTATATTATTGTGTGTATATTTGCTTGCAAAAAGAAATTATTGAAAAAACTACTGACTGGGGCATTAAGATTGTGAGTTTTCATATATGTGAGTTTCCTCCTCCTCTTAGTTTAAGAAAAATATGTATATTACTTTCCTATGTTTTCATAACTATCTAAAATTTTGTGAACATGTAATATTTTGTCTTTAACTCAAATGGAGATGAAAATATTTTCATAAAAGAACTCAGTATCTAAAATGGAGGCTTATCGGCTTGAATATGAAAAAATATTAATACATGGAAAAAGTTGTGCAAAAGGTAACTGTTTAATTTTCTATCATGCAAGCATCACTACATTATGTGTTTAAATATGTTTGCAAAAAAGTCTTCATCTAGTCCCCACCAAGCATGTTCTCTCTCTCTCATCTAGTCCCCAACAAGCATGCTCTCTCTCTCTCTCTCTCTCTCTCTCTCTCTCTCTCTAATTGCTCAAACAATTGTTTAAGGGTATTTTTGTCTTTAAAATTTTACCAATTAGTTTAGATGGAATATTCTATGGAATGACTCCTTTCTCGACTTATTTTGAAGTCAAGAAGATTTCAAGAGATTATGAAGAATTCAGTAAACTATTTGGAATCAACTAAGTTTTGAGGGGAAAAATATGCAGAAAACGCTATAAAGAATCAATCACATAGAAAAATCAGTCTAGGCACGCAACAATTGGTCATAGGTGTGTAGTAAATATCATCAGCCAAACATGTGCTATTGGCTCTACCATCAGTTGCAACAGGTTAAGACCATTTATTTTTAAAAATTTAGGTAAATTTTTAAAGACAAAAATACCCTTCAACAATTGTTTGAGCAACTGAGGAGAGAGAGAGAGAGAGAGAGAGGAGAGAGAGAGAGAGAGAGAGAGAGAGCATGTTTGTTGGGGGCTGGATGGAGACTTTTTGACAAACAGAAATATATTTAAACACATAATGTATTAATGCTTACATGATAGAAAATTAAACAGTTATCTTTTGTACAACTTCTTCCATGTATTAATATTTTTTCATATTCAAGCCGATAAACCTCCATTTTGGACATTGAGTCCTCTTGTGAAAATATTTTCATCCATATTTGAGTCAAAGACAAAATATTACTTGTTCACAAAATTTTGGATAGTTATAAAAACATAGAAAAATAATATATATTTTTTTTCTTAAACTAAGAGGAGGAGGAAACTCACATATATGAAAACTCACAATCTTGATGCCCCAGTCAGCAGTTTTTTCAATAATATTTTTTCAAGTAAATATACACACAATAATATAAAGAAATATGAAAAAGTGTTGATATACTACATTGACAATTTGGTAGGCTATGATTATCAAAATCTTTCAAAATTATAATATAAATTGCTCTGCAAACCATAACATTAATTATTTTGACAGATAAACATGACATATCATAGACTAAATTAAAAATATATATCATCTACTAAAAAAGCATTCACTGTAACATTCTATGTAATCAACTTTTCTGCTGAGTTTATCTCTTGTAGTGAGAGGTAACAGATCTGACGTCTCATTATAGTTCTCGCCAATTGACTTGCTTCATATATTGGATTATTCATATAATACACTACTATGTAGGCATCAAGAATCTGCAAAAGATCCATTATAAAACTAACAAAAATTGCTAGAATTTCAAACAAAATAAGAAACCAAGAAGTTATTTATGAGAATTATATATATATATATACCTGAACTCTAAGACAGCTATAGTGGATAACTCTCTGGTTAAAGTTGCATATGAAATCTCTATAGACAATATTAAGAGTTTGCAAGGACATATCATGCACGCAGACAATTCGATACATTAAAGGCATCAAAAAGTAGAGTCCAGCTCCTAAAGTCCTCACATATTTGCCGAATTTTTCTAAAACAAGGGTTTCTTTCTCTCGCACATGATATATCCCCCAGTTAGTGAGGGTACGTCGGTACATAAATTTGTTAACCACATTCATCAGTCAGAATATAACAAGAGAAAAACAAACAGCGCTAGAGAAAAAAGAGAGGTGAGAAGTAAGGGTCTCACTTGGATGTATTATCCTTAAATCGTCTAACGTAGTGGCGAACAAAACAATGAGAGCCGGCCAGATGTTTGTCGGCAGAGGAAGGTCATCCAAGAGAGTATTTTAATAGTAAAGACGCTTGCTTGGACATTAATCTATGCAGCAAATAAAAAATAGAAGACATATATTTAATTGTCTCAGAATACATGAACAAATGTAAATTTATAACATGAGAATCGGTATGTATAAAACAACAGAATCTTCAGACATGGTCTTTGCCAAACCATCCTATTTAGGGAAGGAAAAAATGTATGAAAGCGGCTTTCCGATCCAACAACTTATCAAACATTACAACATAAGGAAGATATGATCTCAATAATCAGTATCAAAGAATGCATAATTTTTCGAAACATGATGCGTTAAAATGCGCAATGATCCGAACAATCAACAATTACATATTTGCAATGAGTCTGCTTCCTTATTACATAAGGTCTCACTAATTTTCACAAAGGTGAATGATAAGAATCTCTTGTCTTTAAGATGATTATTTTAAAAAAAATGTAATTATTCATTCCCACTCGTTACAATAAAGAAGTCTCTAGCTCTTATCTTAACTTCTGTTAATCTGGTTCAAGACCCATGACTATAAAGGACTAGTAGAGAGAGCTGAACCATGAAAAAAAGAAAAAAAAAATCCAAAAAAAATCTTAAAACCATTTGACGGCGATGCCAAAAGACACATCAAATGACCCCAGCCGTTTATGAGAATTTAAGCTTAAAAAGTAAATAAAAGGTTTCGGCATAACAGGGCCCGCCTAAGCTCCTTTCTCAACGAAGGAGATGTTCACATCCAACTCTTCTCAATACCCGGTCATTGACAACATTTAATAGGGATGATTTCATTCAAGAAGGCTAATAGGATCATGCAAAAAAAAAAAAGAAATTTCTCAATACCAAGCAGAACTAAAAGATCTTGCTGAACTTTCAAGATAAGGGAAATCAGATGTTGATCTGCAAGCAATGCCAACAAGAACAAAATCAAAGGGAGAGAGAGAGAGAGGAGAGAGAGAGAGAGAGAGAGAGAGATGAGGAGAGCGGGGAAGACAAGAAGGCGCACCGAAAGCCGGAGAAGAGAGAGAGGTGCACAGGTGGGGCGGCGGATGCCTTTGCGGAGATGGCAACTGATGGCGATGGCTGCGGCTTCTTGCTATGCGGTAAGAGAGGCTGATGGGCGTTGGTGGCTCCGGGTGCCGGCTGCGCGATGGCGGTGGCCCCCTCGGCCTGCTGCACAAGAACAGGAGGGCCCCTGCGACCGGCGGAGGCCGTGGAGAGGGAAGCAGCGGCCGAGAAAACAAGAAGAGAATAAAGTGGGGAAGAGGGTGGGTAGGGTTTTTCGGAGGACGAAGCAGGTTTTCCGTAGGCAGTTATATCTGCCTGGCCACCGCCTGTTTCAAAAACGTAAATTAGCCGTTTTTAAACCAAATCTTAATTTATAGTAGTAGGTTAGTCTGCAATTAAAAATATATATATATATATGAGAAAATAAATAATATATATATATATATATATATTATCTATCTATGCAATCTAATAAAACAGAGTTTTCACACATAGTGAGTAGGAATCTGATGCAACTTTTTATTCTCTTTTTTTCAAAATTAGAGGGGTGGGAAACCTATTTTTTTTATTTTTTTTCAAAGGGGGCAGCTCTCAGATGGGCTACCACCTTGCTTGGGGCTGCCCCTCTTCTTTTTTAAAAAAATGGACGTTTGCCTGCGAGTCACCCCTCTTCTTTTAAAAATAATAAAAAAGTTTAATATTCTTTTAAAATTTGAGATTTAAAAAATAATTAATATCCGTACATTGGACAGTATATATATATACAAGAGAAATGATGATATACAATTTTTAACATACAAATTATGTCTTCACTGTAGGAGGAAGAAGTTCCTCAACAGCAGACAAACCCCCCATCAATGTCATCCCTCTCTCTTTAGTTCTGACCGTTGTAGATACAACTATTGTTGTAATCAGTGGGGGGGGGGGGGGGGGCAATTGCCCCCCTTTATTTTTTTGCATACATTTTTTTCCAGCGAATTAAATTGATAGGCATGTAAAGATTTTTTAAATTTTATTAATTACCCCTCTTGTTTTGAGTATCCATGAACAATTAATTTTATTAATTATCCCCATTCTAAATATTTTTGGCTCCGCCATTGGTTGTAATCCCTTTCTTTTTTGCACTTAGGGGCACTCGAATAACTCGCATGATGTACGTGGAGCTCAACATTTGATCAACAAATTAAAACTTATTATTGTAATTCGGTTTAATCGGTTTAGTTTGATTTATAAAACTTAGAAACTGAACCAAATCAAATTTTCTTTTTCAATTTGATTTGGAACCAAACCAAAAAAATTTCATGTGCGGTTTGATTTTTCGATTTGAACCGAATAGTAAACACCCCACCCCTACACAATCCCCATTATATAAAAGGGCAACCTAAGGGCTTCCAAAATCGTCCCCGGGCTCATACCAACTAAAGACCCAAAAGAAAAATTATCTAAGAAAAGATAAAAAAGACTCTGAATAAACCTAACTACGTACTAATGGGCTCAAATAACATTTTTACACATACTTGGCCCACAAAACACCTCAAACTCAAACAACATGTGGGTCCAAATACATAAGAAAGCCCAGTTATGTTGTCACATCACTGTGGGTTGCTAATCTAATGAGAGCTTTAATGGGCTGAGCTCTAGTGAACTAAGGTCGCTTTCACCCTTCTCCACGCTTTGCCATCTTTCATCCCAACATTTATCTTGAAGGGTATTTTTATCTTAAAAAAATTATTAACAGACTTTGTATACAATATATTCTCTGGATTGATGCCTGTGGAGGTTGTTTCTAGCCTCCCAGGTCCGCAGGCCCGTCACAACCTAATAAAGTAGCAAAGCAATGACTGCTCAGCCACGTGTCTTCGGGGACAGTTTTAAGCTCTCAAACACGCCTCTGCCACTTCGAGCCTAAGGGTCTCCAGACGTCCGATCTCCAAAGAAATACGGGCAATCATCCCCACACACACTCGTCCATTCGCGACACACACACACTCAAAAAGAACCTTCCCTTCTAGCCTCTTGGTACAGTTATATCTGATTTAGGTATTAGAAAGTTCTCCAGATTTTTCAACCAGATCCTCCTTACGCGTGTTTTGTCCTAGCAAGTCATCATCTTCGTCGACAACCGTTGCTTCTCTCTCTTCTAGTAGCTAGAGACCTCTTCAGCCTGTTACCGAGTAGAGAAACACCCTGATCACAATGTCTTTTTGAATGGCAACTAACTCCGAGAGATTGTTTTTTAATTCAAGTAGATCTAAAGTAATTTTCAGACTTATAAAGATTTCAGGATAATATCTGAAATATTGAGGGATTTCAGGGGGTAACATGTAAACAGACCCATGACTTTTTTAAGATATTAATGTAGGCATAATTTTTTTCTGATTCGATTTGAGAAATTACGAAGGAGACTACATCCAAATCAAACCGCATTAATGTGAGTACTCTTATCAATAATTCTTGTGGGGAGACCATAGACGGGCTAAGACTCAAGTGAATGAGTGAAAATGTCATCACCAAATAATTATATGTTAATGGCAGTTCTTAATCAAATGTGTTCATCTTTGAGAAAAGTTTATTACACCTTTATAAGTACAATAATGTCACATCTAATTATATTTTTAGATGTCCATTCGTCCGTCTCGTACAGTTCATTATGTCGTATTGCGCCACTTTTTATTTTAGATTTTAGAGCTCAATTTGTTATTTTGATATCTAACTTTTTTATTTTGAGGTCTAAATTTTATTTTAGTATCTATTTTTTGACATTATTTTTAATATGATGTGACACAATGAGTTGAATTTAAATGTTAAAATAAAAATTTAAGTGCCAAAATAAAAAATTTGACTTCAAAATAAAAATTTGGACTCTAAAACGTAAAAAAAAGTGGCCAATATGGCATAATAAATTGCACGAGGTGGACAAATAAATATCTAAAAATATAATTAGATATAACCCTAACCAATCAAATTAGAATACTAACACATGAATGGTGCAAAGTCTCCACCAAAGAAGACTCCCTCGCGCTCTCCTCAATAATAAGAAAAATTGTCATCATTGCAAGTGCTACATAGCATACATGTTCAAAGAATATGGTGATGACTAACAAATAATTAACTTAGCGAGGACACCTCCCTTGGTGCCCTTGACCTTTTTGGACTGGACTTGTTAATGGGTACGTGTCCACTCCATTTATATGTGAGACGAGTCGTAAGTGTTTCTTTTTTAAAATTTTGTTCTCTTCTATTCGATCTTGTCATATCGATCTGATATGAGAGTTGGTTCATTCCCCAATCATATCAAGAATATTTTCTCTCTCTCTCTCTCCTACCCTTGTTCTAAATTATGGTTCATCTAATCTAAGTCATTTTCTCTTAAACATTCGCCATAGCATTTAGATGTTTTGGTATGTATGTATGTATAAATATATCATCACACATGATCAGAGGGCATATTTTGTAAGAGAAATATTTATTACAAAAAAATCTTACAATAAAAATGAGGTGGATTATAAGAGAATAGTTCTACTATTAGTTGAAAGTCCTTGACAAACACTACTATGCAACCCTCTCAACAACTAAGAGACCCATTCGAGAAACATGGGGACTTAAATTGACGTGCATCTAGTAGAAATTGAATCTACTTAAATTTTGGTAGAAGAACAATTCTAATTGATTGTTTTAGATATAATAAATTATCTCAATCTCAATGATCTCGTTTAGTACCACAAAATAGAGAAATAGATTCAATCACCGATGTACAACTCAAAAAAAGAAGAAGAGAAAATTAATTAGAAGTCACTGACTGTAATAGAGAGGTCCAAACTGTAACATGATTTAACGTATACTGTAAGTAGATATAACACTTACTGTAATGAGTTACAACTCTATCAGAAACTAGAAAATAAATCAAATATCTGTTAGAGACTCCTAATTAATTTGTCTAAAAAACTCAAAAATATTATATTTATATTTAAAAAACTCAATTAATTCATTATGTGAAACAAAATTTAGGAAAAGAGGGAATAGGGACGAGTGTTTGGGATGAAAAATTTCCTCTCAAATTCATCCTAGTTTTGGGACGGATTTACAATTCTGTCTCAAAATTTATTAAATACATTTATATCAGAAATATTTGGAGCAAAATTCATTTCTGACCCAAATCTTTGTTGGAGGAGTGTGGAGCCTGATCCTTTTCTTGGTAGGCCTTCCCTTATCTTTTCATTTTTTCTTCTAGTGTATCTTCTCAGACAGATTTAAAACTGATTTTGGCCATCCATATTTCTTTTTTTTCCTTGTAGTGTACCATACTTTTAGTATTCCTCAACTAATCAGAATTGCTCTCTTACAAATATTTCACATCATTTTTATTGCAAGATTTTCTTATAATTAGTATTATTCATCTAACAACGTCTATCTTTGGAGGATATCAATAGTTATTTAAACGAAGAGAAAGATTTTGTGCACTTCTCAAAGTGCAAAAATATCATGTCATCTTGTACTTTCTTCTCTCATTGGTGGGAATCAAGGTGCCACATGGATCTCTCTCCTCTTTTTCACTAATAGAAGGAGAGAAATACAAGATAACATGATATTTTTGCACTTTGAAAAGTGCACAAAATCTCTCTTAAACGAATGATCTCATGGCAGGAGAGGGATCTCTCTCCCACAGCCATATAATAGTTTTATAAACTCCCTCGACGTGCAGCAGTGCCCCACCACTCTTGGAGAGATGAGACTCTCCAACTCGATGGCCTTTGGAGGAGCCCCCCCTTTCTGTCAGCAAACATTAATGTAGACCTTATCATGTGCAGCCATTTCCTTAATATTTTCTTCTTAGTTTATATAAGCCGTGCAGAGCAGGCATGTCCGAATGACGTCCAACGTTCTGATGGTGGAAAAAATGCAGTCTCCCACTTTGGAGTAGCTGCCTCCACCAGCTGGTACTGTGCCCCCTCGTTCATCTTGTTTCGTTCTTTTATTTGAATCTAGCTAGTGTCATCATGCAGGCAACTGAAACCATTCCAGAATGACCCGGTCGTCATATGAGTAGCATGAGAGAGCACTTGCAGGCGAGGATTTCGTTAAAAGGTTTGCCGGCGGCAGCTCTGATCGCTCGGAATAACACTGCTGAATTATAAGGATTAAACATGGAAACTTCCCAGCGTTTTCTATATGTATAGACAGCGAACCAACCACGCCTTCCCCTCCCCCCAACCCTCACGTACGTGGCAAAAGTGCCAGCAGGGCGTGAAGGGGTATGATCAGAACGCTCATTAGAGTAATGTCCACCTGCAACTTTGAACAGTTCATCACTCCACGAGACCCACGAACAAGAAGAGAGAGAGAGAGGAGAGAGAGAGAGAGAGAGAGAGTTCTGTGGCTCAGCCTTCAAAGGATCCAGAGAGGCCAGAAGGAGGGCAAGAGGAGTCCAGCGAGAGGTCTCATGGCTGTTTCGAAGGTCGTGGCACTGTGGAATCATCCGGCCGGACCGAAAACAAGTAAATTCTGCTCTCTCTCTCTCTCTCTCCTCTCTCTCTCTCTCTCTCTCTCTCTACCATTCGGCTCGCCCCCTTCCAAACTGAAACCATCTTCCCTTGATTGGTCTTCCCCTCCGCTAGCTGTACATGCAACTGAGGTCGAGTTGTTGCAGGCATCCATAGTTGCAGCTGGAAACCCAAGCAAAAAAGAGAGATCTTGGTGAGATGAAGGTGGGAACCATGGGTGTAATTCTAGTTCCATTGTTCTCATATGAATGTTTGGTCTGAACGCTAGTGAACCTTTATTGTTGGGGGGGGGGGGGGGGGGGGGAGAGAGAGAGAACTATATATATATATGGATCCCCCGAGTCCAATTCTCAGATACCGGGATAAGATTGGGGAACAAACAACTTGTCATCTTTCAGTGCTTTATACTGTAAGACAATTAATCTCAAAAAGAGGATCTTAAGATCGAATCTCTAACAGTCAAGTGAGGAAATAAAAGAAGCTCGATCCAAGAAGAGAGAGAAAGGAGGTTAGTGGGCTTATATATACCTAGTTAACACTTTTCTTTCTTGGCCTTTACATTAGGACTGCAATCAAGTTGGGTTTAGAATCAAAAACATAATTTTCGATTTCAATAGTAGAAATATAATCTCGATTCCGATTTCGATAAAATTAGAATGATTAATTTTGATTATGTTCTAATTTTGATTAAAATTCTGATAAGTTAAGATGTTTATCATAACTTTATCTTTTAAATTTATAAATAATTTATCGAAATAACTGATTCCGGTTCCAATTTTGATTTCGGTAGTTTATCGGAATATCTGATATCGAGTCCGATAAACTATCGATATTAATTTTCAATGCTAAAATTGATAATTTTTATTAAAATCGAGTCAAAATTTTGAGATTTTGAATTTCATTTACAGCCTACTTTATATGTCTTTTAAATGTGGTTCTAAGGTGAAAAGAAGTGAGGGTTTTAGTGTGGGATTAAACTCTCTTAAAATCCCTTCTCATAGGTATAGATAGCAATTCGTCACGTCTTCTTTGAGATCCTCTATAAACACGACCAGCATAATTTTTCATCCTTTCAATATATAACGTGTTACAATTGTATGGTCTATATATCTTAAGAACTTTGATGGCTAGGTTACTATATATATATTCTACCCACATAGTGTTTTTTTTTATCACTTGATCTATTTATGTAGTTCACTTTTGGGCACCAACTTTCAAGTGGGGCATTATCATAGCAAACATTGCAGACTTATCAAAGCCTCCAGAGAAGATCTCACTCCCACAACAGACAGGTCAGTTGGATTCTTGTCTTAGTATTATGGAAATGTCATATACATCTAACTTAATTATAGAGCTTATATAAACATGAGAAGTCATACATATCTATGCCGGAGGATTTCGGTTGGGTCGATCAGTTAGAACTCTTGCTTAAAAGCAGGCGGTCCTGACTTCGATTTCTGGAGGGGGGGGGACTTACTTGATTTACATGCAATCCTCGAAATATGTAAATTCGATATTTTTTCGATCAAGTGGGGTAAGGGCAATACGGGTATACGGAAAGTAGGAGCTGCCAAGTCCTGACCTTGGAGTTCACGAACACCAATTCTTGAGTCCACAAAATCACACGGAGCGAAAATTTTCTCGTTATCAAAAAATATATATATATCTATGCCGTCTTTAGCATTTTGGCCAATGATCCGAGAAGAGCATTGGAGATAGTGGTTAATTAGAGAGTGAAAACATGCTATTTTATGACACCTGAACTAAAGAAAAATCAGTATTACTTGCAATTAGCAAGATTGCTCCCAATAAAGATCCTTAAAACATTAGTCAAAAGGGGCATACCACCCAGCAATCAATTTAGATAGATATACTTAATTTGTCCTACCAATAAGCAAAATATGTTCTTGCATTTGCAATTCAACCTTATATATACAATGTTTACTGGCAATATAAAGTAAAACATTTTGATGCTCTAGAAAAACATGTTAAAATCCTTGTGATAGATATATTTTGAATGTCATTTGATTTTAATAGGAAAACATTGTATAAAGGGAAAAAAAAAAGACTACCAAGTAGAGGGGTGTTACATTAATCATGGTTGGTTGGACGGGTGAACAAGACCAACTCGGCCAACTCATAGTATGATACAAATTGGAGTTTATTGATCTGATATATTTTGATTCGATCTGATTTATATTAAAATTATAAAAATAAATTTAATTAAATTGGACCGACCATGTTTAGAACTGTTCACTAGTACTCCCAATCATAGCTATAACTACATAAGATGGTCCAAGGTGAACTTGTGCCCAAGATGTGGAAAGAAGAAAATACTCATCTTGCTTTCCTTGCAAAAGCAACAAGTTCACCTTAGGAAACTTAATTAACGACACTTTCTTGTGATTGGATAACATAATAAAAAAATGTGAAAAGGGTTAGAACATAAGCTTATGAAACTAAACTGTTTATTAGATTGTTTTAGTTTTGCTCAATGAATGTTCTACATATCATTTGTCAAAACTACAGAACTCCTAACCATTTATTCTTTGAAATATTTAGAAATGAATAAAAATTGTTCAATGCCACATACGGGGGAGGAAGCATTCTTTTCTTATTCCATGTGTATAACAGTAGAACTTGTTTTTGTTTTTAAAATTCATGTTTATTTCATGTGTATAACAATAAGACCTATTTTTTTAATTCATGTTTTATACATTTCTCAGTTATTACAACTACTGGATTAATTTGGGCTCGATATAGCACTGTAATAACTCCGGTATATCCTCGAACACTTTAGTTAAATATTTGTAAATAATGTTAGTGTCACAATTTTTTCATTTGTGGTTTTCTTTATATCCATATCTACTTGACTTCATAAACTTCAATATGGATCAGACCCACCATACAAGAAGAATTATATATATATATATATATATTCAAAAGTTCATTAGAAAACATAGTTAAAAAGTTGAGATATAAATTAAAAAAAAACTAATTATTACTTAAGGACAATGAACAAGCCTCAATCTCCTTTCCAGCATAGGTTTGTATTTTCACCATATAAAACTCAAGATATATATGAATACACATTGAAAATTCACATGATACTTTTCATTTCGACTATCTATCATTTGGTAACAATAACAGATATGAGAATAAATGTTCAAGAGAATCAACAAATGAAACTAACTTATAATGTTCTTTTAATAATAATGGTATAGTGACAGAAAGGGAGAGGAATAAGTATAATTCAATCAAGGTTATTTTATCATTATCTCTTATTCAGGATGTGGTGTGCATAGGGATTTCCCTATTTTAATTTTTATTCTGAGTTTGGTGAAAATATGGATAACAATGTGGATAGCAATTAATTTGAGACCATTTTACTCTTCTTAACCCAAGTTTAAAGGGCATGTAGTGAACTTTATTTGATAAGAAAAGACAAAAAAGTGGGGGAGGGGGAGGTTTTAAGGCCTAAGAAATGACATTTTCATCTTATTTAATGATATCATTAAATCTAATCATATAGCTAACGTGCATGTTCTAATCATGCTAGTATATTATGTCTAGTCATAATTTATAATGGTATCATTAATAATTTGACTGCACAACTATATTATGATGTCATTAATAATTTGACTATAGTTATATCTAACATAGTAATAATATTATTATTATTATGTTAATTACTGTAATAAGCTAATTCTAATTCTAATTGACAATGTTGTTGTCATTAATTTGACTATGTTACTATATAATAATTACTATAGTAATATAATAATATTACTATTTCATTACTATGTTAATTACTAAAATAATAGAACAATATTATTATGTTTATATGTTATTAAATTAAATCTAATCATAATTTATTATGACATCATTATTAATTTGACTATGTTAATACTATAGTAACATATGAACCTATATACCCTAGTTACTATAATAACATAATTATATTACTAGATTCATTACTACATTAAAAACTAAAATAATGTAGTACTATTTTTGTGTTAATATATTATCATATTAAGCTCAATCATACTTTAATATGATGTCATTACTAATTTGACTATGTTAATATTATTACTAAATATATGCTAATTACTATAGTATAATAATATTTATATATTCATTACTGTGTTAATTACTAAAATAATGTGGTAGTATTATTGCATTAATGTGTTATTACATTAAGTCTAATCATAATTTAATATGATTTCACTAATAATTTGATAATATATATAATATTGCTATGCCCATTACTACGTTGATTACTATAATAATGGAATAACATTATTATGATAGTGTTATTACTAAGTCTAATTTGTGTAATAATATAATTCAAAGGAGCAAGAGTATCATTAATAGAGGAAAAGTTGTCTTCTCTGACATGGGGATAAAAAGAAGGGTGATATTCATTACATGTTCCCTAGAATGACTTATCCCAAACTAACTCTATTTTATCTCTATTTTCTATCCATATCCCCTACTATAGTGCCTATACCAAACGAATAATGGGTTTAACTCAACCTTATTCCAATTTTATCTCAATACCAAATATGACCTAGAAACTTAATTCAATGATGTATATATTTGTGAATCATATAAAGATTGACATTTATATATGTTTCAACCTTCTAGTTATTTGATTAACTAAAGTATAAAATAATCCGTGCTAAGTAAAGAATTCTACTTTTCTTAATTTATATGCTTCTTATTTTTTGAATTTGACTCATAATCCACTTGATGTTGCAGAGAAATTGGAATCTTTTTAGTGTCAGTATTGGGATGGCAGCAAGCAGTAGCTACCAACTTTATAGAAAAATCTGGTACTTCATATTTTATATTATTCTTTGACTATTTCTAAAAAAAATGTTTATTATGTCTCGTAATAATTATCTACTTATGATCTAATTGTTATTGATCTAAAAAATAATCATAATTTATTCAAGTGTCGGTAAAATGGTGAGAGTTTAATGAGACCTATATTTCTACTATAGATTGTAAGGAACTTTCATAGTCATATTCTCCACAATGATTTCAAGAGGTTATAGTCAAGTGTGCAACTTCTCTTTTTGTCATGTTATTGTAAATAGATTAATATTTTTAATTATGGAAATAGTTTGATAATTTTTTGTGGACATATCAAACAACTCAAAGAAATTCCTATACAACTTGATGTAAGTATAGAGATGAGCAAATAAATGAATAAGTTACTTTCTTTACACCGAAAGTAATTAATAAAATTTACAATTATTTTTTATCTTTTTCTCATAAAGGAATATATGGATTATCTATTTACTTACATGCCAATCTATTCTTGAATATTGTGTGTAAACGACTACTAGAAATGCCAACATAAAAAATTTGTGATTCTAGAACAATACACTTGCTATCATAATCAACAATTATTATCATTAGAGCTCATTAAATAGAATACAATCTATTAAGTTTGTAGCCTAGGCATTCGGTATGCCATAGTTTTATTGTGGAAACTTGTCAAGAAAATCAAGCTTTTAAATGTTTTAGTCTAAGAAGATGAAACAACATTTTGGTTATATTATTCACACATAAACTATTACCATGTTCCTTAGAAGTAAAAATGTCCTAATGTACTTAGACACAAATGATAATCCCATGGCAATATTCTAACAGAAAGAGAAAGAGTTCAAGTTGACAATTTATAAGTGACTAATCTAAAGATACATAATAAGAAGTGTCTCAGTTGATAAGATCCTCTGTATATATTAAGGTTAAGAGAGTAAGACATTTGAAAGAAAGTTGCAAACTAGATCAGCATAGATCATTGATTTCAAGCAATTAATAATAATAATAATACAAAATAGTTGACAATGCAAGTCCACATATGAATGCCAAGATATAGGTAAGCTAAACTTGTAACAAATATTGTTTGATTAGAATAGAGGATTAATGACAGACAAATATCACAATTCATGGAAAGAAAAACATAACCATAAATCTTGCCACTAACTTAAAGTTTTATATGGTGATTTGTGTAAGAAACTACCTTAAGTATATGTAGTCTTTATATTATACTTGGAAAGAAGTTGATTTAAATAATGTAATTGAAGAGAGGATGCTAATATGATTTTATTATTAACAAATTAAAGACAAAAATAAAATGATAAATTCTTCAATGAAAAATACAAAGATAATTTGGACATCAATTGTAACACAATTTTTATCTTTGCTATAACACAATACCAATAGGTAGAGAATGACATTGGATTCTCCATATGTAATAAATCTTGATTCTCATAGTGTTTTACTATTTTATCTTCATATTTAATTTCAGGAACGATTACATGAGTGGGGACAAAGAAAATGATACATCTGAATGATAGATTGTTAATGTTTCGTGTTTACTTCAATGTTCAAGGATGATGACAAAGTACATTTTGATCTTATATATTGACGTTGGAGAAAATAAAAGGAAAATATTATCTTGCTTTTAATTTTTCCACACAATTTTCTCATCAAATCAAAAGTTGTTGCAGAGTTGTATGGACAGCTAGATAGTATATGTATTTGATGCACAAAAATAATTGAAAAACACATATGGACTTGATGAAGCACAACTTTTCCCTTTATAAATAAAAAGTATATGTTTATTCTTGTCTTGGTCAATTCTAATGTCAAAATTTAGATATCAGTGATTCCAATTCAAAGATCTATATATAACCTCCCACAATTAGCCATATATTTCATAAGCACCCATGGATGGGTTTCCTCACTATTTTTAGTTGAGATAAATACATACAGACTCCTAAAATATTTTTCTATATTACTAAAGTCTTCATCTCATCAAATATACTATATATATATGTGAATGTATTACATAGTAAATACTTTTGCCATGTATTCATCTCTTTTCAATTTTCTTAGATGTTTGACTAAATAACTTTAAATTGAAATGAATTATAAACAAATACCATTGTCATACCATTATTTCTTGCATGCTTAAATATTCTTCTCTAAATACTTTTGCAATGTTAATTATATGCTGCTATTTTCATAAATTTGCTCAATGTTTAAAATTAAAATTATGTTTCATTGTTTTCAAACCATCGTTAGTGCATATGGGCATCAAAGTTTTAGAACAGTAAGATGAAGAAATCTAGTTATCATCACACAGTTCATTTTTGTAAGAATAGAAGTAGGGTGAAGAAGAATCTCTTCAATAAGTTAAACCTGTATATATACTTATAAACATGTTTACTAATTACTAGTTGTTTCACAGTCCTTATTTGTTTACCGATTCAATTTAAATTGGTTAATCACTTAACTAATATTTATATATGAAGCACACTAGGTGGGTCTTATTCATTTAACAGGTTGCAAGTTAAGTTAGGACATGGTGCTAAAATTGATTGATTTTTTACTCATTTAATAAGTTACGGATTAAGTTAGGAGATAGTGCTAAAATTGATTGATTTCTTTAAATATATGGAAGAGGTCAAACTTATTCAGCTCCATAATTAAATAAAAAGATTTTGAAAATTTGCATACATTCACTTAAAATACATCATATTCTAACATATAACCCCTCTAAAATTTGCATACTATTTGATTAGTGTATCATAATATTTGGTTATCATACCAACGGAACTATCAAATAAGAGTTGAATGTACAAAGATACCCTCTTCAAGAAGAAAGAGGTGAAAGAGAGGGGGGACTTAAAAAAAAGTTATAAAAAGCAAGTTATTCTTTTTATCTTTAAACTCAAGTATTTTTTAGCGAAGTTGGTTGTGTTGAGTTCCTACCGACATGGTACATTACAAGGTCACACCCAAAAACCATCCAAAAAAGATAGAAAGTTAATAATGTTTACAATTTGTGAATGAAGAGAAGGCGATGGGATACAGGGAAGGCCATAATTGAAGAGTTCACATAGTGTGGATATTATGCGAGTTGTTGGTATTGATCTGACTCTGACAAAGAAAAAGTTGACATTAGGGACCAAAGTTGTTGCATTGGCTCGTCCTAGTTAGGATCTTTCTATCAGCTCCATTCCCTCCCCCTACACCTCTTCTTCCACTACGATCAACAAGACATTGCCTCAATCCTAGAGAAATTTACATCACATTGTTTCAAATTGTTGTAGTCCGATTGAGTCGCCTTACCCTAACAACTTGACCGTGTTAGGGACCAGAAAGTCGCTCGCACAGTCCCACTTGATCGTATTGCATTGGTACAATACAATACAACGAACCATGTTCTTTAGTAACTTGAGCTAAATGGACAGAATCAAAAGCGTTACTGCATAAATGATGATTTTTTTTCAAGTTTAAGGATATAAAGTATAATATATATATTTCAAAGATATATTCAAATATGGGTACATGTATCAAGTTTGTCGTGTCACTGTGTACGGTCAATACTATATAGTTTATTTTGTTCTTATTTTATTATTTTTTATTTGAAGATCGACTGGATTGAATTATGTCGCATCAGTACAATTCGATTCATACTGTATCGGAACGAACTTGACACGACCGAATCATCCGGCACGACAAATCTGACATATATATTTTTCCTCCAAATAGTTTTTACATTTTTCCTCCAAAGAGTTTTTACGGATAAGTTCCTATATCTAGTTCACATACTCCCTACATAAAATTATAATGGGAGTTACGGGTAAGAATCTTCCTCCTACACATATCTACTCATACTCCTAATGATGGTATATTTACAATTTTACTCTCTAAAGGGCATGTGCGCTATCAACTCTTTTCTTTCTTTGCAGTTTGCAGTATAAAAAAGCGACGCCCAATTCCCAACGGATAAGCTTTTTGCAGCTCCCCCTTCTCTCTCTCTCTCTCCAATGGCTGCGTCGTGTCATCTCCTCTATCTCCCTTTGCACAAGAACCCAACCTTCCGCCCCATCGCACCCTCCCGCCTGCCCGCGGCCTCCTCCTCCTGGGGCGAGAACCGGCTGCTGCTGTCCGTCCCCGTCCTCCACGCAGGTCCCGCCGCGGCGGTTGTCCCCGCGGTGCGCGGCGCCAGCGTGCTGGCCTTCAACTCGGGCTACAACGTGCAGGTGACGGTGGGGGAGGACGAGCCGGAGGAGGTGCTGCTGCGGCGTTTCCGGAGGGAGGTCACGAGGGCGGGGGTGATCCAGGAGTGCAAGCGCCGGCGCTTCTTCGAGAACAAGCAGGAGGAGAAGAAGCGCAAGGCCCGGGAAGCCGGCCGCCGGAACCGCAGGAGGTAAACAGAGCAACCTGCGAGCTTTCTCATTGTAGCAAATGTCTCTTTATTTTGCTTATGGTAATCGTGCCTCGGTGAAAAAAACAACGAAGAATGAGCTCTTTGATACCTACAAGTGTTTGCTTTGGGGATTTTTGTTCAAATAATAATGTATTGCCGGAAATTCTTCAATTTGTCTGCATCCCAACCTTGTTTTTTTATTTTTTGAGAAATTTTACCTATGCAACTCCGGAATCTAGTGAATTCACTCTGTTCCCTATGTTCTTATATTTTGAATTGTTTTATACACTCTCATGTTGACTGACAATGTTCGAGTTATACCGATTGGATTCTTGTACCAGCTGAGTTGATGGTTTGTTAACCATGTGAAATTTATCTTTTTGGAGCATACAAAAGAATGTGAAAGTAGATATGCTATTATTTAGTTATGCGAGAAAAGTAAAAAAAGGATATGTTTGCTTTTTTCTGTCTTAATCTACTTAAAAGTTAATATACCCAATCAGGAGATGATAGTAGAATATAGGTGGTGAAATATGAGTTTGTTATCGGGGTGTATATGGTAATATGAGGAATATAAGGTACGGAATAGGAGGCTTAAGATTGTGGAGCTATATGTGTAATTAGCCCTTCTTTCTTCTTCCCATCCGGAAAGCATTTGATATTCGGGAACATTGAGCCTTAATCTAAAGAGTTATTTCTTGTAGACACCCATTTTATGTATCATTTGGAAAAACAATGTTAACTTTGTCTATCCACAAGTCACGTTTAGATTTTGGATAGTCATAAGTTTAAGTTTTGACGCAGTAGACTAGATTCTCTAAAGAAAATTTCATGCGAGCATGAAGATCTTGTTCTCTTGATGAAGACCTGCCATCTGACATGTCATTTATTTTCTCATTGCAAGCAAAATTGGGAATGAACACTATTATGTTTTTATTTTTATGATGATTATATTACAAAATCACTACTTGGACACTAGAAAATCTGGAATGATGAGTGTTTAGGTCTATAACTTGAGAATAACGAGCCTTGAAGTGGACCAGGAGGAGTTATCTATGAGTTTGTGGTCGTGTAAACTCAGAATCACCCAACCACAATGGCCAACTTCATTGCTTTGTTCAGACATGAGCAGTGTAAATCATTATATGTGAAATCTGTGAGAAATTCCATAATTAAGGCTTTGTGGTGTTTCTTGCACCGGGTTTACTATTGAAAATCACTTTTCAACTTAAACTTCTGATATCAATATTGGGCTGGTTCAGCACCACTTGAACCCCTTAGAAAACCCACTGGGATTACTATTGGAAAGTACTTTCGACTTTTCATGCAAAGCTTTCTGCCTTGTTTTAGTAGGTCTGGACCTCTGCAAGAAAAGCAGCTGTGAACATCTATCCTTGAAAGTTGGATTTTGTAAAGTTGGATTGTTTCACTTGGTGTAGATTTATATCATTTGTTTGCAAGGCTCTATTAGTTCATTTGGACTTTGGTTGTACAAGTTTCCTCTAGATTCTTCATTCTTTTCTTTTCTTATTTCTTGTGCTGTAACCATTCTTTCTAGGATGTGTAATGTTTTTCCATCTTTTCTATTAATAGCATCATGTTCAGTCTTCTCCTTCTCTTCATAGAGTGCTTGCTTATGAATGTGTAAAATGTCCCGAGTCTTCTGAAATAACAATGAAGTTGTAGTGTAAGTGACACTGTAATGTGTTTGGCATAGCTTACAATTGGAAGCACTTTTGAGCTTTTAGAAATTTTGACTTGGGGTCTATTCACAGAACTCTTGGCTAGAAGCCACTTTTGGCTTTCATTTTTATCATGGGAAACATAAATTGAAGGCAGTAATAACTAATAACTAGTTTTAGGTGATTATAAAAGTCAAACTTTTCCTTGCTACTCTACTTTTGCTCCATCTAGGAAGCAAACTTGGATCTTTTCATTGAAAGCCAAAATGGCTGAAAAACTGCACAAACAGCTTCTGAAATCAACCATTCTCACCCCAAAATAACTGAGTCAAAGTTTCTAAAAGCCAAAAAGTTCTTCCAATAGGAAGCTGTACCAAACCTGCCCATTTTTGGGGAGTATGGTTGTCTTTAGAAGCCATTTATGCAGTTTGGGACTATTTTTAGTTTTTTACTTCCATCCAAAAGCTTCAATGTAAGCTTACTAGATAAAAATGGGGTCGTGAGGAAAGGTTTGACTTTCATAACCATCTTTAGTTATAACCATCTAGAATTTATATTTCTTATGTTAAAAGTTTGGTTCCAACCAAAAGTTTTGCCAAACACATCGTATGACATTATACTCCTTGTAATTACATAATGCATATGCATTTGTTAGAAATGACAGAAGGATGTCCAAGAAGGCCAGTTAAGAGCTGTACGTGGAGAACTGTGTTGTGGCTTCGTCTATATTGGAAATCCGTTGGACTTTCACCTCTATATATGTACAAGATTCTCTCAACTCAATGCCCAGATTTTTTGTTAGAGTTTGGGCCTTTAGCATGGTATTAGAGTGGGTTTTACCCATTGGATCGTCTCTTTGTATGTAGACACTTGTCCCTATCTATGTTGCACATCAAACCAATTGGTTCGGCACAAGGGGGTTCTTGTGGTTTAGTCTCATATTGGAAATCCGTGGAAGTTTCACCTCTATATATGTAGAGGATTCTCATTACTCAATGCCTAGGTTTTGGGTTATAGTTCTGGCCTTTATAAACTGAAATGTGTATTTGTGCTAACATAAGGGCCTTCGATGGATAAGTGGTCTAGGTTTCAATTTTAGCAACCAAGTGTCATCAAATTTCTTTGGTATTACGAACAGAGACATTATTCACTACCATCTTTGTCTTTGTTTCTATCCATGCTTGCTTCTCTCCTCCTTTTTAATCCGGTGATGACATCTTCTGTTGTTCATTACATTCGGAATAATATCAGGCTGCTTAATATTGAAGGAATTCTTTGACAAAAGTGAGTCTATATGTTGCAGTTTTGTTGGCGGTATGGTCAATTTCCTCTTAGAAATTAGGCGACAGATAGTTCCATCAGTCAATCTTTTTTAATGGATGATCGAAAGTGTGTTTGCACGATTGGTTATGGAACTTTAATTATGCCTAGACTCACTTAAGCAAGATTCCCCATGCTCTAGTTTCTTCTTTCGTCTTCACTATTGAAAAGCACATGTCCCATTACTACCAAAACTGCATCACATTACTTCCTGCCTCATTTTTCCCCTAATTTTTAGCTTTCTCAAAGAAGATGATCATGCTTCACTGTTTCTTTTAGAATACATGATATAAACGCAGGAACAATCTGAAACAGTCCAGCTTGAAGATAGAAATGGGATCTTCAGAACCAGCACTCATAAATCATGTCTCTCGAAGAGGCAAACTGAGAGCCTTCGGTATCTGATGCTACTGAAAGGCTTCTCTCTCCTTTTACTTGCTTAATACGCCAACCAATGTAGACATGGGTCTGAAACTTATTAAGCCCTTGCTTTGTAGACTTTCTCAGTCCTATATAAGCATGTGACCACTGTAGTTTCAAGAGCTAGACCTGCATCCCGGGCCGGTTATCCCTCCACCCACTTGGCAATCTCTGTGGTAGGAGGATAGATATGCATTGAACCATGGGTCCATATTTTCTGTTACTTAAGACCCCTATGGTTCTATTCCTTGGAATTTAGAGATAGCTCCTTATTAATGAGGCTTTGTTACCACCAATTTATTACCACCAAGAAAAGAGGTAATTTCTAATGTCATTACTTCTTTCCAGACGGTCAGGACCGAGAACTGGGTCTTACTCCTCTACGCCAGGTCCTTCTTCCAAGCCGGCTGTGGAGGATGATGACAACTGGGACATGCCGGAAGGCAACCTTCCTTACTAAGAATTTTCATTCATCTTAAGGAGTTGACAATGTTCATTTTTCCTCCCTATTGAGATCTGTATGCTCTATCAGAGCTTCTATGATACTGGAGATTTGACTGTTCATTTCATTTCTTTTTCCTTTATTAAGATGGCCGCTTAATTGTCAATCTTTTTCCTTCAATGAGAGCTTCCATTGTTAATCGTTTCCTGTCATTTCTACAAGGGTTGAATGATTGAGATTGGCTTCTGTTCCTGGTAATTAAATCTGGTGGATTCTCAGGTAGGAATACATGCTTTCCAGAACAAGGGATTGTAAGGATGCAAGTTTTTTTTCTTAATAAAAGGGGAAAAGATAACATTTGTTTTTTAGTTGCTTTTGTAGACTCCGAAAACTATTTTCCTGTGTTATTTCCAGCTAGGATTTTTTATAAAATAATCACTTTCAAACAATGCATGTTAATTCAACATGTTCATACAATTATGTCTTCAATGTACTTGTAATTAGTTTTAGGAATATTTACAAATAAATTATTTGTTGACACTAAGATTGGAGATCTATTGTCCTTGCATTTGCTTTTGGACATTTGCTCTGTGTAAAAGTAGATTATCTTTTTGAATAGTATAGACTCTTGTTCCGAATCTGCCACTTTCTCTTTTCGATGAACAGTTACATGTCCACGAAGAGAAACTCTTAATTGTCTGTTTGGTATGAGATTAAAAAAATTGAGGATGGGGGTAACTTAATTTGACAATACATTATCTCCATTCTTAATCCACCTATTATTTGATATTTTTAAGGTTAGATTTTTAAGATAACTCTAATCTTTATTTGGTAGGAATCGGTGTTAATATGAGGATAGAATTTTTATTTTTACTTTTGGTCGTCTCTTGATCTTTTGTCGCGCGATCGATGTCCAAGACCGATAATCAAGGAATTCGACGTGTCATCGATTATCTTTGTCCCGCACGATGGACGTCCCAAAAAAGTGTAGAAAATGTAGATAAATTATCCCACCAAAAAGGAGGGTTAAGATATCCCCAATTTATCTCTATTTTTATAAAATATTTTTAAAATATTTAAATTATATTTATCCCCCCATTTTTTTAGACGTCAAATTTGAGATGAAATTAATTTAACTCTTATCTCCTATTTAATCTCATACCAAACATACAGATCAACTATCTTTTGAGTACTTGCACACTGTGGGATTCCTCCTTTTGTGAGTGTGTACACAAAAAGCTCGGGTATTTGGGTCGGCTACAAAGCCCTTGTCCATGAATAATTTCACACTAGTTGGTGGAGACTTCCAAGTTTAAAGCACTGTGGTATTCATCAATAGTTCCAAGAAAGGAAATTACAGTTCTCTTCTTACATTCTAGACTTTGTCTGAAGGGATGTGCTGAAGAATAGTGCTCCTTACACAATGACATACCATGGCAAACATGAATGAGAAAGTTGCATAAAATGTCTAGTTCATGTCTAGATCATGCACAGAGTAGAAATTGTACACCCCTTACTATGTTAGTGCAATTTCTTGTTGGCCAATGCTTGCTACATATATAGGCCAAGGTTCGCCGCATTGGAGAAAAGAGGCGAATCAGGTTTTTTCTGATCCGCCACGATTTGCCTGAATCAGACCGATTCGCATGAGGATTAGATGGAAATTGATCCGATTCGATGGGAATCAGATGAATCGGATTTCTCCTGATTTGATCTGATTCGGCCGAATCGGACCGATTCGATCCGCCACGCCAAACCATGATATAGACATATAAGTGCTCGGGTAGCAAACACACGTCCACATTGAAGTGTCGATAGAAATTTTATGAGAAATTTATCTCATATCTTGTCGCAATTATGTGGACCAATCATATGGATTATATACTAATAATTTACTATACACGATTTGCGAGGAGGATACTGTGAAATGACATCATTCTAAATATGAGAAACACACTATTTGGGCCTTTTTATTATGAGACTTCTCTCCTTGAAAATTGTTTCTCTTGTATTTTTTTGGTAAGTAAATTGTCATTAGTAAGTAAGATGGAGATAATAATACATGAGAAGAAAACACCCGAACATGTTGACGAGGACCCGTAGAACTCGACGCCAAATGGACATCGATTTTCACTGCAATCGCGATCTTATACATATTCTCGTTCTATCCAAATACCAAACGACACGATAAACTAAAATTTTGTTCGCAAAAACTTAGATAAGGATGACATCCAAAAAAGAAGTACAGTTGTATAATATTAACATAGTGAAGCAAATATGTAGACTTTGAATTATAATTGTGTCTAATTTTCTTACAAGCCCACTATTTTTCTCTCTTTTTTCCATGGATCTTAAAAGCCCACTAATTATTAAACACTTGTGCATGATTAGATGACTGAATAGATTGATGGGTGTAACTTCATGTTCATGTGCCATATGTGATAGAAGGCAAGATTTGGGCTCTTTTTGTGTAGGAATGAAGTATATATGCAACAACAAAATAGAATTTAGGAGCAAAATATCCCACTTTAGACCTAAAAAGCACCTTAAGTCGAATGCCCTTTGTTCGTATTGGAATCTTTACATGTAATTTCAAAACATGTGTCTACTCATTTTTGTGTGATTGGTTCAACTAGAAGAACAATATTCATAGATAAAAAAGTCTCAACTAAAGGATTTTTTTTGAAGTGTACATCCCGGTCACTTTTAAGAGATTTCTTTGCCTTTCTCTCTCGTTAAATTTTAGGAAAAATTATCTATATATCTTTAAAATCTTATCGCGTTACCTCTTTATCTCTACCTTTATGGAATATATTATGATACACTCAAAATCTTTTAACTAGAACCCTGATGCCCTTGGGATTAAAGTCGAAGGAAATGGAGTTGATGAACCATCCATTTTGACTGTTTAACACTTGGTTGAGGAGATTAGTGGATACTCGTGTAATCGACGTCTTAATCAAAAGAATGTACGTGATACATCAGAATGTCATTGTAAGAAGGTATGTAAAGCATATACCTCGACTCAAGAAATGAGTAAGGGGAGACAATTCTATCGGTGTACACGATGGAATGTAAACATTAAACTTGTGCTCGTTACATGTTTGACGTTATGCTTCTATGAATACAATTGTGCTAGTTTATGTATATTTTTTTGCAAGAAGAATGTATTTGTGAATACTTTGCATGGGTCGATGATGAACATTGTGGTGGCCAAATCTGGCCACCTAGGCCCATCATGGCTCGTTACGGCCCGCTCACGTCCTGACAACAGACGTGACACCATCTCCGGAAACCGCACCCTCACCAGGATGGTTCGAAGACCTCCTTTGAGCAACCCTCGTGGTCGGAAGTTGTCAAGCTCTGCAGCGACATATCCCCGAGCAGGTCATCTGTCCTTCCGCGACCGAACAACTGCGGAGGGGTTCCGATCAGGAACAGTAACCCTGCTGCGCGGAACGACCCTCAACATCACCGAACAGCATGTTCGACCTCCATGTAGGTCACCTGCTCGGAAGGTGTGTTCAAAGGGTTCCGAGCAGACTCTCTGGCTTACGGAGCGGTCGTAACTGTCCCAGGCCACGTCCTCCATCATCAAGAGGCACGAACTGCCTGGCAGCCCAACGGGCGCCTGAACGCATAACTCCCCCCCCGTTATGCGCGTCCATCAAGGCGCCTTTTCCGGCACGATCTACCAACGTTACGCACATTGGCCTTGGCACCGACGTCTATAAAAAACACAGGTACAGTACCATGCAACGGTACGTTCTCTGGCTCAGAAAAACACACTCTCATACTCCGAGACCCCCTGCCTTGCAAGTTCTCCACTGACTTAGGCATCGGAGGGTTTCCCCGGTATTCACCGGGCCCCCCTGATCCTCTTCTGGTCTTGCAGGTCTTCGTCCTCACCGGCGATCGTCTTCCCTTTCTTTCTAGTGGAGGCCCGTTTGGCTCCGGCCCAAACAGGATCTTACTACCACATTTGGCGCCGTCTGTGGGAACGACGCTGCCATGGCTCGAGGACGATCCTCATACCAGAACGTAGGAAGCAGGGCGACGAGGTCCCGCCAGTCGCGAGGGGGCTCTCGCCGCCAATCCCCCTCTGGTGACGTCGCCATCGCCCCCGCCGGCGCTAATCACGACGTCCCAGCACCACCGATTGCCGCACCTGCAACTGCCCTTGAAGTAGCAGAGCTCCGGGGGCAGATGCAGCAGTTAACGGGCGTCTGCCTAGCCCTGCAGGCCCAGTTGGCGGGAGCAGCGGCCCCGGCAGTTTCCCTGCCGCGCGAGCGACAGGGGGTATTGTCGCATCGCCGCTCTCGCATCCCCCCGGCGCCTCAAGAACAGCAGGCAGATTCGCCGCGCCGGTCCCTCCGGGCTCCGTCGGAAGAGCGGGCGCCGGAGCATCGTGGGCGTTCGCCCCGTCGCTCTGTCGCCTCCCCCCGTCCGCCACGATCGGTCGTGGGCGGCAACTCCCACAACTCCGGACGAGGGGGCCCCGCCAACTCCGAGTAGGAGCTCGCCAGGCGCTTAAGGCGTGTGGTCGACCTCGAGCGCCGCATGGACGCGATGGTTCAGCGTGCAGAGGGGAAGGCTCCAGCGGAGGACGACTTGGACTTCCGCTCTCCTTTCAGTAGGGAGATCCTGGAGGCCCAGGTCTCCTCCAAGCTCCCTCTGCCCACCATCGCGCCCTACGACAGCACCACCGACCCAGCCGACCACATCCACGGCTTCGAGTCGCACATGGTGTTCCACGGAGCATCAGATGCGGCCAAGTGCAGGGCCTTCCCTGCAACTCTCAAGGAAACCGCCAGGGCCTGGTTTGAAACCCTCCCTGCGGGCTCCGTCACTTCCTTCCGCCAACTGAAGAAGTCCTTCAAGGACAACTTCCTTGGTGGGAGGTCTCAGCCGCGAACGGCGGCTTCCCTCCTGGCCGTGCGCCAGAAAAAAGGCGAGGCACTCTGGGACTTCGTCAAGAGGTTCCGAACAGAGGCGCTTCGCATCTCGCGCCTGGACATCCCTCTGGCAACCAGTGCCCTTATCCAGGTCACTCGCGACGGCTTCTTGCAAAGGACCCTTGGCGTCCAGCAGCCCACCACTCTCGCCGAACTACTCTCCATCGCACAGCGCCATGCGGCTTGCGAGGAGAGCCTGGCAGCGAGTAGGGCTGAACAGGGGGAGCATTCGGATAAGAAGCGGCCTTCCGACAACGGTTCCGACCGAGATCGGAAGAAGGGACGACGTAATGGTGATTCTCCACGCCGTCTACGCCCCTTCACCAACTACACCCCCCTCACCGTGGCACCCGAACAGATCCTGGCGAAGATCAGGAACGAAGCTTACGTTCGCTGGCCACAGAGAATGCGCTCCGATCCCCGGAAGCGCGATCAGAACAAATACTGTCGCTTTCATCGCGACCACGGCCACGACACCTCCGAGTGCCGCCAGCTCAAGGACGAAATTGAAGACCTTATCAAGCGCGGCTATCTTGGACGGTTCGTGCGCCGGAACGAAGAGCGCCCCCGACGCCGAGACCGCACTCCCGAGCAGCCGATCAACAACGAGCCCAATGGGCAGGAGATCAACGTGATCGCGGGAGGCTTCGACGCGGGCGGAGAAAGCACTCGAAGCCGACGCGACTACGCAAGGCGAGTGCATGTCGTAGATAGGCCTTCGGCATCTCGGCCGGCTCCATATCCTGCCAGTCCTACACGCGCACAATCCGAGGAGGCTATAACCTTCTTGGATGAAGATCTTGTAGGGGTTTCGACCCCACACACTGATGCGTTGGTTATTTCGGCCACCATCAACCACTGTAATGTGCGCAGGATTCTGGTAGATAATGGAAGCGCCCCCGATGTCTTGGCTTACGACTGTTTTGTCCTCATGGGCCTGAGAACCGATCAACTTACCCCTGTAAACTCGCCACTGTTCGGCTTTTCTGGAGTTTCGGTCCAGCCCATGGGAAGGGTTCGTCTTCCGATCACCTTGGGAACGACCCCTAAGGCTGTGACCAAAATTGTTGACTTTCTGGTCATTGACAACATGCCTGGATACAATGCTATCCTTGGCAGAGGTCTGATCGGGCGCATCAAAGCGGTACCTTCATCACTCCATCAGAAGATGAAGTTTCCTACTCCGAGCGGAGTGGGCGAAGTGCTCGGGTGTCAGCGCGAGTCTCGTCGTTGCTATGTCCTCTCCTTAAAAGACAAGCAACCTCTCGCTGATACAGCTCCTTCAACCTCCGATCAGCCCTCCACCAGCCGAGGGACGCCTGCGGAAGACTTAATCCCCATCCAGGTGGACGATGACCCCGAACACGTCCTATACATTGGCGCCTTGCTGTCAGAGGCCGAGCAGCAGCGCTACACAGCCTTCCTGCTGGCCAATTTGGACGTGTTCGCCTGGTCTGATGATGAGCTTCCAGGCGTTCCTCCAGAGGTCATGGTGCATCGCCTCCGTCTGGATCCCTGTATCCCACCAGTTCAGCAAAGGAGGCGTCCCGTGAACCGAGAACGGCAAACCGTGATTAGGGATCACGTGGTTAAAAGCCGAACTGTGGGGCTCCTCCGAGAAGCCCAGTATCCAAGATGGATCTCCAACGTGGTCCTCGTACGCAAGGCCAACGGCAAATGGCGTGTGTGAGTGGATTACAACGATCTCAATAAGGCAACGCCCAAGGACAACTTCCCTCTGCCGCGCATTGATCAGCTGGTGGACGCTACTTCGGACACGATCTCCTCAGCTTTTTGGATGCCTACTCTGGTTACCACCAGATCAGTATGCACCCTCCGATCAAGACGCCACAACATTCGTTACAGACCTAGGCTTATACTGTTTCACCAGAATGCCTTTTGGTCTGAAGAATGCAGGCGCGACTTACCAGCGGCTGGTCAACAAGATGTTCGAGCAGCAGATCGGCGCAACATGGAGGTCTACGTTGATGACATGCTGGTCAAGACACTTCCAAGTACTGACCACCTTTCCGACCTCCAGGAAACTTCGCAACTCTGCGAAAGTATAATATGAAGCTCAATCCTGCCAAGTGCGTGTTTGGTGTTCGGTCGGGTAAGTTCCTCGGGTTCCTCGTATCAAACAGGGGAATAGAGGCAAACCCGGAAAAAATCCAAGCCGTGCTTGAGATGAGCAGTCCGAAGACAGTGCGCGACGTCCAACGCTTGACGGGGCGTCTTGCGGCCCTAAACCGGTTCATGTCCCGAGCAGCAGAAAGAAGTTTTAACTTCTTCAAGTTGCTCCGAGGCCCTAAAAGTGCCTCGAAGCAAGGGGGGCAAGTACGGTGGACTGATGAATGTGAGGCTGCCTTCACCGAACTGAAGGCATATTTGGCAGCTCCTCCTGTTCTCTCAAAGCCTGTGCTCGGAGAACCCCTGTTCGTGTACCTTTCGGTTACCGAACACTCCATCAGTGCAGTCTAATCAGAGAAGTTGGAGCGGCGCAGCCCCTGTATACTACATCCAGGGTCCTCCAAGAAGCTGAAAGGAGGTACCCCGAGCAGAAAAACTCGCCCTTGCTCTCGTCACGGCTGCACGGAAGCTCAGGCCCTATTTTCAGGCCCATTCCATTACAGTTCTAACCGATCAGCCGCTGAAATCTATCCTTCAGCGGCCAGAGGCTTCCGCAGGTTGGTTAAGTGGGCAATAGAGCTTGGTGAGTTTGACATCAGCTTCCGACCGAGGACGGCGATCAAAGCACAAGCGCTGGCGGACTTCGTGGCGGAATCTACCCTTCCGGCCGAGCAGGATCCGCCGTTGGCAGACGAGCCCCCATGGGAGCTTTATGTTGATGGATCCTCTTGTGTCACCGGAAGTGGAGCAGGTTTGGTCCTCACCTCCCCGGAGGGGTTAGAGTTCCAATACGCCCTCCGTTTCCGCTTTCCAGCCTCCAACAATGTCGCCGAATACGAAGCTTTACTGTCCGGTATTCGCATGGATAGACACCTTGGGGCCATTCGGCTTAGAGTCTTTAGTGACTCCCAACTGGTTGCCAGCCAGGTAAGCGGACAGTTCGGAGCAAGGGAACCTCGCATGGCTCAATACCTCCAGCAGGTCAAGAGCCAGACGGAGGGCCTCGTCTACTTCGAAGTCATACATGTTCCACGGGAGCAGAACGCGCGGGCTGATGCACTGGCCAAATTGGCATCTTCAGGTGACATCACCCCTTCCCGCTCCGTGTTTATTGAAGAGCTCGCTTCACCGAGCACAGAGGTTGATGTAGCAGCCATAGAAACGGGCCCACCAACCCCGAGTTGGGTAGACCCTCTCTTGGCATACCTTCTCCGAGGAGAGCTTCCGCCCGAATAGGGCGAAGCTCGTAAAGTCAGAATGCGCGCTCAACACTTCACCCTCGTAGAGGGCAAACTGTACCGACGGTCCCTTGCTAGACCTCTTCTGCGTTGCCTCAACCCTGAGGAGGCCCTCGCGGCCACAGAAGAAGTTCACGAGGGGCTCTGCGGAAGCCACCTGGGGGGCAGAACGCTAGCGCGCAGCATCATCCGAGCAGGGTTCTGGTGGCCTTCTCTTCAGAAGGATTGCATGTCCTTTGTCAGGAAATGTCCAGAATGCCAAAAGTTCGGAGAGCTTATCAAGCAGCCGGCAGAACAACTTCACAGCCTGTTCGAGCCGCGCCCTTTTGCCAGGTGGGGCATTGATATCTTGGGTCCCTTTCCCGAAGCCCAAGGGCGCAAGAAGTTCCTGTTCGTGGCCATCGATTACTTCACTAAGTGGATCGAGGCCGAACCTGTTGCCACAATCACCGAACAAGCCGCATGGAAGTTCGTATGGAAGAATCTTCTCTGCAAGTTTGGCGTCCCAAGGGTGATTACTTCCGACAACGGGAAATAGTTCGACAGCGCCTTCTTCAAGCAGAAGTGCGCTGAGCTCGGGATCTACAACCACTTCACCTTTGTGGCACATCCCCAGGCCAACGGTTTGGTCGAAAACGCCAACCGAACTCTGCTGCACGGGATCCGGACGAGAGTGGAGGCCGCAGGTGGATCATGGACCGATGATCTCCCAAACGTTCTTTGGTGTCATCGAACGACTGCTCGGATAGCCACAAGGGAAACACCTTTCCACTTGGCCTACGGCTCGGAAGCAGTTGTACCTTTAGAAGTAGCCCTTCCAACCATCCGAACAACCCACTTCGACGAAGCCGCCAATAACCGTGCTCTTCAAGAAAACTTGGACATGCTGGGCGAACGACGAAGCGACGCCAGCATTCGCCTCGTTTCCTATCAGCAACGACTCGCACAATACTATAATGCGCGAGTTCGGGAGAGGCGGTTCAATGTGGGAGATTTGGTTCTCCGCCGCTGTTCGGCTTCGGATCCCCGAAGAGCAGTTGGCAAGCTTGCCATTAAATGGGAAGGACCTTATCAGGTCACCCACGTCCTTGGAAAAGGCTCATATAAGCTAACTACTCCTAGTGGCGAAGCCATACCCAGGACTTGGCATGTTTCTAACCTTAAGGCTTATCATTCATAAAAGTCTTCTGTCAGCATCTTACCTCTCTTCTCCCTACTCCTGTTGCTGCACAAGCATTTTGCATATGCACCTGATCGGAATCTCTATTACGGTTCCCAACGATCTGCGTTTTACATGCAATGCTTATGGAGCCTAGCGGGTTCCGATCCGAGCAGGAACAATTATAAAAGGAAGAAGATGGAGAAAGTGAAGCTACAGAACAATCTCATGAACAGAAGATTTCATTCACAAAAAGTGGTTTGTTTACAAATAGGCCCTTTTCGGCCGCGGTCACAAAAAGGAGCGCACAAGAAGCACGAGCATCAAGGGGCCTGATGTGAAGGACCGGCGCCTTCATCCGAAGAGGGCATCCGCCCGGACTGGAATTGTGCGAACCGCACACCATCCAAGCGGGCGTCCTGGGTGCGACGCCGACACTCCCGAACAGCAGCCTCGAAGGCTTCTCGGGCGCGTTCAACCCAGGAAAGCCGCTCTCCAAGGTCCTTCCCCGCATTAAGACCCACTCGGTAGCAGCGGGCCCCATACTGCTCCAAGTCTTCCTTGTACTCCGGTCCGGCCTTGTAGTTAGCAATGGCGCGGACCCCCGCGTCCACTATCACTTTGGTTAAGGCCTCCTTCTCGGCCCGTACCAAGGTGGCCTCGAGCTCCGAAGCTTGGAGGGCGGCCTTGAGGTTCTTCACCTCCTCCTCTAGCGCCGTCTCGCGAGCCTTATGCCTCACGGTGAGGTCCTCACAGAAAGCCACCTGCGCCTCATTGAGATACTTCTGCTTCTGACCCCGAACAGCTAGAGCCTTGAGGGTGCCCAGCGACTTGGACATACCATCCACGAGCGCCTCCAGATCAACATCGCTCATGCCCTCATCATTTAGGCCCTCTGGATGGTAACCTTCCACTGGCCTCTCCGGAGTCTCCTCGGAAGGAAGGTCCAAGCACCTTGCCAGCTGGTCAAGGCGCGAAGCAGTAGGACTCGCAGGTAGCTCCCTTGGCATGCTCTCCATGCGACGAAGGGTCGCCTCCAGGGCAGCCACCGAAGGGTCCACAGGAAGCTTCTTTGACAGAGCCTCACTAAGGGGTCTTCGGTCGTCTTCGGACTCTTCAGCCCGAACACCGTCCCCAGCACCTGCAGCATCCGCCCCAGTAGCTTCGACTACCTTGGAGGTTGCATTCACAATTGCAACCACCTCGGTGGGGGGCATGGGGGGCAGGATACCCCCAAGGGTAGTAGCAACTTCTTCGGACGTCTCCGTCGTCGCAGCCACTTCTCCAGTGGCCCCAGCAGCAGGAACCACCTCCTGCCCTTCAGATGGAGCTGCGCCTGGCGCCGGAGCTACCACGCTGCTAGCTATCACTCCAGCAGGGGTAGAAACTGGCATTTCAGCAGTGTCCTCCTCCCGCCGAACAGGAGACGCCGCAATCTCTCCACTCCTCCTAGAAGAAACCACCGCGGTGTCGTTGGTAGCACCGTGTTCGGCACCACCAACGTTGGAAGCACCGGAAGGCTCCCTATTCCTCGAGCAGGAGGAGCCCCTGGCCTCTCCTCCAGCAGGGCTCCCGGACCCCTCACTTACAAAAACGAGCCCCAGCTCAGTCGCCATCTTCTGTGCGACCTTGGGGCGAGTCACGGAGGCCACCCGTGGCACTCCTTGATCGGCCGATTGCACGACCCTACTTCTTTTACGCAGCAGCAACTGCGCTTCTTCTTCTTCTTCAGTCCCCTCCTCGTCACGCGGAGGGGTAGCGGGGACGGTCTTCTTCCTCTTCTGAGCACGGAGTTCTTCCCCCTCCTCCGCGCTCTCTTCAAGCAGAACCGGCCTCTTCTTGGCAGAAGCAGAAGGACGGCTCGCTCCGCCACCCTTCGCTGGAGAGGCCCGAACTCCAGCCGTAACCACCTCTTTGGTGGCCTTCTTCTTCAGGCGAATCTTCTCAGGCCCCTTTTCAGGAGCCTGTGCCTTGGTTGGGCGCCCCCCAGTTGGCGAAGGAGCAACGAGCGCCGTTGTCACCGCGACACCAACCCTCACTGCAGAGGGAACCCGAACAACGGCGGCGACATCATCGCCTTCATATACCATGTGCGCCAGCACAGGGATCTGTTCGGAAAACTCTTCATTTGCCTCCTGGTCCCTTCCGGCCTCCAGCTCTGCGGCCGCTGCGCACAAAGAAAACAAGAAGAAGAAAATAGTTAGTATGAGGTCACCAAACCTAAGAGAAAACAACCAATATACTTACTCCATGGCTTGCTGAGCCCATACTTAACGAGCATGAACTCGGTTACAAATCCTTCTCCGTTCCGAACACCAGCTCGGAGAAGCTTGTCCGATGCCCTCGCCTCATCCTGGATCAGCTTCGGAAAGCTATCCTTCCGTGCTGAGGGCAGATGACAGTGGGGAATCCCCACTCAGCACCGCCCCGGTGGCGCACGAAGAACAGCCTGTCCATCCAACCCTTGTTGTTGGAATATTTGTTGGACAGCCCTATGCGCATCCTGTCTGTTCGGTGCTTGGCGTAGTAGATGTCTGCCCCCGACGCCCGCGAAGCAGACAGCTTGAAATGGGCTCGAAAAACGTCCGCCGAGCCCCGGATCTCCTTCAGCTTGCAGATAACACCGAAGATACAGATGTATCTCCAGGTGTTTGGCGTCAGCTGTATCGGCGAAACGCCCCAAGTGTTCAGGAGCGCCTTCGCCACCTCTGGCAACGGCAGCCGAAGGCCTGCCTCCAGGTGATCCACGGAGAGCAGCAGGTAGCCTGGCTTGTTCACCAGGATAGAGTCGCCTTCCTTGGCATCGATGATCTCGTACTCGTCCCCGATCCTGAAGCGCTCACGAAGCCCGCTGAAGTGGCGGCATCGCGGTCCGCTTGACGCCGCGACAGTCACCCCGCTCGCTCCGGCAACGGCCTTCCCTCTGTTTGCCATCGCTGGAAGGGTCGTAGGAGGCCGCGACGGCGCAAGGGGACGAAGGAGAAGATGGAAACAGGAGGGGGCAAGGAAGCACGAAAGTTTCAGGGCTGGAAGGGTTCTGGGAGGCGTAGCTCCCGCCCTCGTCTCTTCCCCTCCTTATAAGGAAAGAGGAGGGAACGAAATTCGAGGTGGGCCCTGAAACGCCGCTCCTTCCCGTTTTTGAAAGTACCCCTTCAAGTACAGCGTTGGCGACCATCCAAACGCAACGACGGCACCTCGGGCATGGTGCAGCTTTGCACCCATCATGATGAGTTAACCGCCTGCCAAGGCTCCAAGCGGTGGCACCCCGCGACGAGCCATTGCATTAAATGCAGAAGTGACGCCCTCGAAGCGCTCGTCTCACCGAGCCACTCGAGAGCGTGGGGGGCAAGTGTGGTGGCCAAATCTGGCCACCTAGGCCCATCATGGCTCGTTACGGCCCGCTCACGTCCTGACAACAGACGTGACACCATCTCCGGAAACCGCACCCTCACCAGGATGGTTCGAAGACCTCCTTTGAGCAACCCCCGTGGTCGGAAGTTGTCAAGCTCTGCAGCGACATATCCCCGAGCAGGTCATCTGTCCTTCCACGACCGAACAACTGAGGAGGGGTTCCGATCAGGAACAGTAACCCTGCTGCGCGGAACGACCCTCAACATCACTGAACAGCATGTTCGACCTCCATGTAGGTCACCTGCTCGGAAGGTGTGTTCAAAGGGTTCCGAGCAGACTCTCTGGCTTACGGAGCGGTCGTAACCGTCCCAGGCCACGTCCTCCATCATCAAGAGGCACGAACTGCCTGGCAGCCCAACGGGTGCCTGAACGCATAACTCCCCCCCGTTATGCGCGTCCATCAAGGCGCCTTTTCCGGCACGATCTACCAACGTTACGCACATTGGCCTTGGCACCGACGTCTATAAAAAACACAGGTACAGAACCATGCAACGGTACGTTCTCTGGCTCAGAAAAACACACTCTCATACTCCGAGACCCCCTGCCTTGCAAGTTCTCCACTGACTTAGGCATCGGAGGGTTTCCCCGGTATTCACCGGGCCCCCCTGATCCTCTTCTGGTCTTGCAGGTCTTCGTCCTCACCAGCGATCGTCTTCCCTTTCTTTCTAGTGGAGGCCCGTTTGGCTCCGGCCCAAACAAGATCTTACTACCACAAACATCATTCGATGGTAGACTTGAAGTATCAACTAAATAGTATGAAGACACTATTAAACATGAAGTTTAGATTGTTGGAATGAAAATTAGACAAGTTAGAGTCTCTTGAAGCAAAGATTGACATGTTGTAACCAAATGTAGACTTGCCAAACAAGATGTCATCTATTGCAAGAGAGATGGAAGAGGGAAGGAAGATCATGTGCTTCTTTGTTTTATTTGCAATCTACTTTGAAATGTACTATGTAATTTAACATGTTGTTGTAAATATTTAAAAGAGAAAGTAGCAAAGACATTTTTGTCAATAAAATTCAATTAAGAGGAATAATAGGATTTGAAAAATATTTTTTTATAACTTCAGTACTTGTTCGCAGTATTCGAAAATTAATACTGATAATGATATTAAAAAAGAAGTAGGAATAATAGGATTTGAAAAATATTTTTTTATAACTTCAGTACTTCACACTTTCGCAGTATTCGAAAATTAATACTGATAATGATATTAAAAAAGAAGTAGATTTACAATATTTATTTACTATAGAAATTGCTTAAAAAGTCCCTCCTCGGTTCCCTTTGTTCTCCCTTACGCGCCCTCCAGCCTCCCCCTCTCGCGTCCCTCTCTCCCTCTCTCTCTCTCTCTCTCCTTCGTCTTTCCCTCCAAAATGGCGATGCGTGGGAGCGCGAGATGGAAACTTCACCTCTCCTTCCCTGTCTCTTTCGCCTCCTCTTCGAGGAAGGCGATGGTCGGGTGGCGGGCGTCGTCCTCGTGGCCCGGCGGCGACGGCTATCGGCCGAGGGCGGTCGACATGGCTTCCCGGGATGGGGAGCTCAGAGTCTTCATCGTCGCCGGGGAGGTCTCGGGGATTCCATCGCTGCCCGTCTCATGGCGTCCCTCCGGCGGCTGTCCTCCTTTCCCGTCCGCTTCTCCGGAGTAGGGGGGTCAGTGAGCCCTTCTCTTTTTTTTCGATTACTTTGCTGCGGTTTTCTCTTGAGCTGTGCCGATCGGTAGGGGTGTACTCGAACGAGTAGTTCGGTTCGACTCGTTTATTTAATTAACGAGTAGAGTTTGAACAAAACAAAAAGCTCAGTTCATAAATGAGCTGAGTCTGAACACATGTGAGCTCGACTCGATTACACTTGTGAACAGTTCATTTAAGAGCTCGATTAAATATTCGTTAAGAATTTATCTAAGTATTTTTTAACACTTCGTTTAAATATTTGTTTAAATATAATAAGTATGAAAATATATTGATATAAATATATTTATTTATTTTATATAGTTATTATTATAATATAAAATACTTATGAAGGCTTAAATGTCATAGACTAAATTCACAGTATATATATACAATTTATACAAATAAGGGAATATACACAATTCATGTAAATAGGGACATGAACATAAAATTATTGTTGCAAGGTCCCCCAACACATCAAGCATCTTCTTCCTCCCGAGACCAGCCTGCGTAATAGGTGAGCCCCCCGATGGGGCCGAGGGACGCACAGTCGGCCATTGACATCTCTGGCGACCACCGTGGACCATCTGTCGGTGGCAGACGGTGCTCTCGACGGCTGTAGTATCGTCGCCGACAGTGCATAAGGGGGTTTTGGGCGGTATGCAAAGGGAAGTTGCAGCACCGCCCCTGCATTGTCACACACCGGCCCCCTCCCTTGTGGTGTCAATCTATTAATCTAATATTGCTTGTGACAAATTATGAATATATTTTAAACATTATATTAAAATAGTTAAATTAAGTAACTTATCAAGACTATTGAGATATGAGCTTGAAATAAGATGGATTTAGTTCTTATGAACGATCATTTTTTTTTACTTGTAGATTAGATTAGACTTACTTATATATACGAACTCGCAAATTCAATTAAGCTCGTTAAGATACTCGTTAAGAGTTCGAGCTCGAAAGTATTTAAACGAACAAAGTTTGAACATACATTTTCAATACTCGATAAAGTTTGAAGTCGGCTCGAGTTCGATTAAAAATTAACGAACAGAGCTTGAACAACATAATACTCGGCTCGACTCAACTCGTTTACACCGCTACCGATCGGAGGTGTCATCCTTATGAACAAGTGTAATCGAAAGTTTAGGATGACATCAATCGTTTTTGTCGATTGCGTGTTAACAGTAATTTGTTTTCTAATTTCTCCCTCTCTTTATCTCCTTGAATTAAAAAAGGTTCTGATTTGTCTTCACTAGTTTGACGTTCGTTGATAATTCTCTACTGCTACTTCAAAAAGCTTTCTTTATGTAAAAAATCAACTATTCTTTCCTTTTCCTTTGATTCGCATATGCTTGTTGTTCTATCTACCTGGACAGGTCTTCGATGTCTAAAGAAGGCTTGCAATCTTTATTTCCTATGGAGGATATTGCAGTTATGGGCATATGGGAGTTGCTGCCGCATTTGAGAAAGATTAGGGTGAACTTGTGTTCAACGTAATTCTTTCTTTACGTGTCATCTATCTAGTTTGAGATGTTCGTTTCTGTTTTAATGTCAGAATCTGGGTATGACAGATGAGACTTCATGAAACAGCAGGGGCTGCGATAGCATTTCAGCCGCATGTTGTTGTGACAGTCGACTCAAAAGGATTCTCTTTCCGTTTGCAAAAGAAATTGAGAGGTAGCATGCAATACATTAGTGCAACACCACTTACTTATATTTTGGCTATGATGTATTTGGCACCATATCTACAGAGGTAAATGTAGAAGTGCTAAAGCTTACAAATATGTTTGCAGCTAAATTTAATAGCCAACAAGGGGTCAGTCCTCTACATATTCATTATGTGGCACCTTCGTTCTGGGCATGGAAAGGGGGCAAAAGGAGACTCAGAAGCCTGTCGGACTTTTTGGACCATGTCTTGTGCATTCTGCCATTTGAAGAAGAAGTTTGCAAGCAAAGTGGTTTGGCTGCTACTTTTGTGGGGCATCCTTTGTTAGAGGATTGTTTGAGATTCAAGTCGGTATGGTGAACTTCAGTGTATTCTTTTTCTTATAAGCGTACGGATCCCATAGTGTTGTTTGTTAATGTTTAACAAATCGGTTTTCTTTGTTCTATCTGTGAATTGGATGGGAATTATGTTTAAATAAATATGGATTCTTGCAACAATACCCTCCTTACAGGTTTGTTTGCAGAATTGCTTCCCTGTTATTTTTCACATTGTCTTTAATAACCTTCTTATATTAGTATGGTATCAAAAATGCCCTTTGGTAAGCATCCATTTGAGATGCGAAGAATATTCTGTTCTCTCCATAAAAATAATTTTCTAGATGAAAATAATCTTATAAAAAGAAGGCTTTTTGATTGCCACATTGTGCCAAAGAGAGAGGAAAAGATAGTGAGATAAAAAGATGAAGAGAGAGAGAGGTAATGAGAGATAAGAGTATTTCGGACCTTTTATATATTTATTTAATGGTTAGTCAGAGTTGAATAACATATTTTAACAGCACATTAATGGATGATAATGTCAAGGGCATTTTGCACATATTGCATATAAGAATGTTATTAAAAATATTATGATGAAAATAATATAGAGTAACTCTACTAGTAAAATTGTAAGGAGGGTATCTATGCAAAAACTCTTAACTTTTATGATAAAAAGTATACTCCAATTTACCTTGTTTTGCATTAGTCCATCATTTCCAGTATGCTTACATTTTAATATTTTATAAGAAGTTGCTCCCATGTACTTACCAAGATCTTGTGCCAATTGGCATGTCCTTCATTTGCAAATATATTCCCTTATTTCCCAAAATTATGCTTTCTTTCGTATCTTTCTGTCATATACCTTCAGGTTTATGGTGTTTCAACTTTCAAGAGGATACCATGTAACCTCGTGTGACATCTAGGGATATTTAAAACCATAGGTGGATTCCAGGGTATAGGTGCAAAGCTATGGATGATAGGGCTGCACTTGCAGAAAGCCCAGTACTTCATTTATGCCATTTCTTGCATCAACTAAGCATAGTTTAATTTATTTTTCTTTCAAAAAGCAGGACCGAAGGCTGATTTTTTTTTTTTGGCAGTACATTGATCGCATTGCAACAAGAGTCAAGAGCAAAGAAGTAGTACTACTAGGGGACCAACAGTGGAAGATGCTGACAAATAAGAACTGTATAGAGCTAGTATCCAAGGCTGCAATGGTTATGGGGGTTTAGAAGCAGGGTCACAATTGGGGTGAAAATGGTATTCTACTCTAGGAATTGATGTTGGGGAAAATTTTCTCATATGAAAACATTCTGTGCTATCTGATAATTGCTCAGAACCCTGCTGCTATTGCAGGTTAATATATTGAACAGCACTGGTGGAAGCAATTTGGATTTATGTCAATGGATCATGACATTATGACAGAAGAGTTGGTAAACCCTTTTGAGGAATTGCTTTAGTTGATGCACTATGCTGATTGATTGGCTAGTAGCCTGTGGCCGTATAACATTCCTGGCTCTGAGACCTAGCCTAAACTAAGGATTGGTGAGAAACTATGAACAGCTTAAGACTGAGGGAAGCAAACTGCTGCTAACAGACATGCAGAGATTAAGGTATGTCTCTCCACTATTGTGAGATAAAATCATACCCTGACCAAGAAGGGGTGAGAGGGAGGGGAGAAGAGTAGGAGAAAGGTGAAGTGAAGGAGAAGAAGGAGAAAGAAGTGGAGAAAAGGGGAAAGAAAAGAAGAACAGGATAAGGACAAGTTGAGATGATGATGATGGAATAGGAAAAATGTTAGAAACCATCACTTGATCCTTCTCAGATGTCTTTATATCCTTCTCTTTGAACCATTGAATGACATTTAGGTTACAGATGACAATTCTTTCCCACCAAGTGTTTAACCTCAACATGTCGATATGCACAATGCTTAGCTACAAAACATTTCAGGTTTTAAGCATGAGATAGCATTGTCTGATTGGGCAATCCAGATCAACATCCATTTTGGTGGACCGACCTTATTCAGATTTCATTCTGATGGCTAGTTGTGGAGCTTTCTCACAACATTTTGGATGCTGATTGTATCCATGAATGGTGTAATGTTGAGGGAGAGAAATATACTTGCAAGGCACAATCTTTTATATTAAAACACGTTAAAGTGGTGGCAAGTGGCAACAGTGATAGAATCAATCTGTGCTGATAATTTTCAGAATACCTGATTGGACTTCAATGCAACAATTTTATTTTCAGCACTTATCCATGTAGAACAAAAGACATTGTTGAAAATAAAACCAGAATTTTCTGGAATTTGTTTAATCTAGATGGGAAGTCAGAATTGCCTGATATATCCGTTTCTTTGTTGTTTTCAACTAGATCGATTTATTCCCTTACTGAGTTGACCAATACCAGCTCTGACAAATGACAATGGGTCTGTACTGACTTGAGCTTAAAACATCACACAAGGACACTCCATTATTGTGGTCACCAGTGCTCATTGATCTTCCCTACCTTCTTTCTGTCATATTTTTCATCATAATTATTTTTTTCCTTACATTTATATCTATCAGATCTGACAGTCTACTCAGCCATTCTTTGCATGAATTTGTCATGTCATTGGATCCTCTTTTGCATATCAATGTTTGTCTAAATGTAGATTTTGATCATATGTTGTGTCCTGACATCTTATGTAAGGGATCAAGAAATATTTCCATGCTTTGTTGAAAAGTCAAGACCTTGTTTGTTTGACCATGCTGCCATATTCAAAATTATTGAAAGTGTCAATCATCTTCGTTGAAATGTATCCTCTTTTGTGGAGCATTTTTAAAATTTGACTAACTCATACCTTTAGCCTCAGTTTGGTAATGGGTTGGGTTAAAATTAACTTTAACTCAGAGCTAAAATTAATCCACTTTTAACTCATTTTTACTTTGTTTGCATCTGAGTTAACTCATTTGACTATAGTGAGTTAACTTACTTTTCTCAAATATATTTTGGTAAGAAAAAGTGAGTTAACCTATGTTGGGAAAAGAAAAAAGTAGCAATTAATGTAGTGTACCGTGAGAGCAAAAAAATAGTTAACTCAATGGGTTAACTCCAACCCACCTCCAGAGGTGGGTTGGAAAATTGTGAGTTAACTCACATTTGACTCACCTTTAATCTAACCCACTTGAGTTAACTTTATAACCTTTCCAAACTACTTTTTGAGTTAGTTTTGAGTTAGTTTTGAGTTAACTCTATGTTAACTTTAGTCTAACCCATTACCAAACTGAGGCTTAGTGATTTGAAGTACCTGCTCATTATACTTGGTTCAGCCTTCAATTTTAATTTATAATTCTTCTCTTGTTAAATCTGATAGGAAATAGAGCCTTCATCTTGTAAGGTGCAAGGAAATGGTGAAGGCTTTCTCTGTAATCATGGTCTTTCATCTGGTATACTGACTTCTTCTTTGGATTATACAGTTAAATTTACTCATATTTCTGGTCACTCATGATGCTACTGGTTCCTATCATTTTGCTTGCAATTGTTTGCATATGCATGAGATGATTCCAGAAAGTCTTCTGGTGGCATAGTACTCATGCCCCATAAATGAGCTGATTGTAAATAGTACTATCTGTTTGGTGGGTGTGCAGTCTGCAAAGATGCCAAGCACTTTTTCTCTTTTGGGTAGGTGATGCTAACCATTTTTGTTTCTTGAGGAAATATGAAATCTACCGTCAATTTGTAGATATAAATGGAGGTAATTCAACTATGAAGGCAGAAGATATTCTTTCACACCATGATCGCAAGCCACAAGGTTCGAAGAAGGATAAGAAAGATAAGCAGGGAGTGGTAGCAGTTACAAATTTTTTTATTTTGACACTTCTGAGTAGGCATTTGAAAATAAGTGAATTATATATAGAACGATAAAGCTCTTGTGAATTGCTGTCCATATAGCTTCTACTTTACCGGAATATGAGTGGAGAGGTGACCATTGTACTCTCTCCATAAGGTCAATGAATTGTATGATGGATATTTCTGAGATGAGGAAAATTGTTACCCACCATTAGAATTGAATATGCATAACTAATGCTCTTCATTGTAAGGTGAGAAAAGTTCTTAAAGAATTTCCATACAAGCATTGTCTCCCTGTAGGGAAGTGGAATTGGGGTGTGGGTGATTGTTGTATCAGTTCACTTTCAATTTTACTTCGTGAACGAGGTATGAATGGCATTTTCATTATTCTATGCTGGCTTATGGTGTGCAATAATTACCAACTTTCTGAAAGAGGAAAAAGAAGAAAAAAGAACTGTTATATTGGACAATGTGATGAATGGCATGCCTTTAAAGGTGTATTATAATAAGCAATAGGGTATATGAGTGAAGAGTGAGTTGCTTTAATATGTGATAGTAGTTTTAAATGCTACTTGATGTAGATGCCAGCCTACCTTGACCAGGATGCCTAGTAAATTCCTAACTGCACGTCAAACTTGGTTGAAAAGCAAGGCACGTAATTCTCTGGAAAGAGGCTTGACAACGCTGTGTGAATCCACCTGTTTGATACCAAAATGATGACTGTTTTACAGACCTACACTGTTGGAGATACACGAGAGAAGGGAAGATTGGAATTCAACCAGGAGAGTTATAGTGCAATTTTGAAAATTGGAAGGAAAGTGATTTTACGGTGGTTCTGCACTCCTGAAAATCATTGTTGACAATTTATTTAAGTTTTGTGGCAAATCAGATGTCTTTGACGTATTGTTTTCCCGCCAAAGGAATGTATTATACTCTATGCTTTACCAAGATCACATGCATAAATGATGCTCTAATTCATAGCTGTTTTAGGGATTTGGATTTCAAAACCATACTGTAGTTGTTATAGCTTCCATTGGTTCTCCCCTCCCCCCCCCTTCTCTCAGCATCTATTTGGCCATGCATTTTCTTTGGCAAAGATTAGTCCTTCTAGTTATGTTTATTTCCATACGCTAGGGATTAAGTGAATACAATTGAAAACATGTTTTTCTTTCTCCTTTCCCCCCCCCTTCTTTTTCAGATTTTCATCTGTCTGTGAACATTGTGATCAGTTCTCACTTATTTTGTTTTATTCCTTGATTTCTCTTCTAGGGAATACTGTGATTACCCTACTTCCTGGAAGCAGGTTACAAGAGGTTACACGCATGCTTCCTATTTTCTTAGATACCATGGAGCTATTGAAGGAATCATCTCTTGAGTTAGCAATAGTTGTTATTGTGGCTCCTAATCATCATGTGGAGGCGTACATTGACAAAGTCATTCAGAGAGCGCAACTGCCTGTCATATTGGTTCCTGGGGCATCACTGGACCAGAAATATGATGCATTCAGTGTATGATATCGTAAACTATTTTTGTTAGAATTAAATAATGTTTATCGGCATCTATTTTCATCTTAAACTAAAATGACAAGTGAAACTGTCTCATCTACACACACCGAAGAGAACAGGAAACGTAGGGTAAACAGAGTCAGTGTGCGTTAGGATGCTTCAGTTTGTGTTGGAGAAAAGCATAAATCTATTTCATATATGTGAACATCCCATCTTGTACGTTGCTATGCTTCAGTGTGCAGAGAAGTGAAGCATATCCTGCAATATGTTCCACTCTTGCTTTCATATAGGTCACCATGCATGTTGGTTTGTTTCTGTGACTTTCTTAATCTTTTTCCAGGCCAGCAGAGTCGCATTATGTGCTTCAGGGACTGCCGTCATGGAATTACAGCTTGCAAGGCTGCCTTGTGTCGTTGCATATAGGGCACATATTTTGACAGAGTGGCTCATCAAATACAAGACAGAGCTGAATTATATCTCTCTTCCGAATATTCTCTTGGATTCGCCTGTTATCCCAGAAGCCCTGTTTCAGGCATGCAAACCGAAGAATCTAGCTACCATTCTCAAGTAAGTTTCCTTGATTTCATTAGTGTATATCCCTATGTGAATAATACATCCAAATCTCTAGATATCTTCCAGAAGATATGTCTGGGGTATGTGACAATTTTCAATTGTCGGTTGCATCGGCTACACATTGTTGTAAATTCATTCAAGCTCAATTTCTACCAGGTTATGTGATGCAATTATTTAAACTGTGCTCCTGCTTCCATTTATCGTCTAGAAGATGCTACATTGTCAAGTTACTTTAATTATGTTCCACTTCTGTTGCTCTAAGTGAAGGTTTAATCTTGTAATTTGCCATTGCAGCAAAGTCATTTCTGATTCTGGTGTCCGTGAAGAACAGATAAATGCTGCAGAAAAGATGTTCAAACTTCTTTTTCCTCCCGGAAGGGTCGTTGACGGTTCAGTTCTATCTGGAATAGGAACATGTTCCACTGATCATTGCCCGAGTATGTACGCAGCATCAACCATATTGTACTCTGCAAGGAAACAAACTGTGATTTCTGTGAGATCATTGACCTGTTCAGGTAGATGATTTTGATTTCGACAATTTCCTCACCATTTTTTAAAATGCTGTCTTCTAGTTGGAGTATTGTAGTTGGAATATGCTCGAACATTATATATCTCTAGGGAGTATATATAAGTGTCTTAAGGCTTCTAACACTAACTGTGGTTTAAACCCACTCGATGTGCAACAAGTACCAGGTTATGTTTGCCCCTTTGCTAAGGGACTGTGGTCGAGGATTGGATGTTGTCTTCAGCAATCTTTTTCGCATTTTGTAGAGGTTCAACAACTTCTTCTTAAGTGGCAACCGCAATGGATACTCAAAGGAGATAAGTTGGTTTGATGGCTCATCTTATATGCCACTTTCTAGAGTACTTTGTAATGAAAGGAACAATAAAATATTCAGAAGAGAAGTAAGGACAGAGAACAATCTTTCTATTTTTGTTAGAGATAGACTTGGCCAAGTATTTGTGTGCTGTAGAGGGCTCTAACTTCTCGGGTTTTTTTTTTTTTTTTGCTTTTGGGGAGTTAAGGGGATTTCTCCTTTTAGATGTGGGTCTCCTTTTGTGTGTTGCATAGGGTTTCTTGCCGGTTGTATCTTTTCTCTTGTACATTCTCTCCTTCTATCAATATAATAGGTCGAAACTAAGTTTAGAATCTTGCAATAAATATTTTTTATTTTAAAAAAAGATAATGAGATTTCCTATTATCTTTTGTCTCACTTCTTATAATTTCTTTAGATCAATCACATGAGAATATATTCGTCACCTCATCATTTGCTAAGTACTTGGAACTGTAGGATCTAAGATCCAATTATGCATGCGGACAGATGATAGGAAGATGATGAGGTAGGAACTAGGGGGCCTTCAACAAGACTGCCCAATTTCCTTCTTTCAGAATGTCTTGATGTAGGAGCATCGGTGAACACCCTGTGTGCACCTCAAAACTTAGTTTCATTTAATTATTTTGGCCTCTGAAAACTGAAGAGGGGGCGCTCTCACTTATTTGAGGCTCTGTATACCTACAAGGAACTTGGATGGTAAGTCCAGCAGCTTTAGCTTTGGCCCTTCAAACATGTGAAACCACTTAGCTAAAGGTTTTCTTAAGAAAGAAAAAAGGAAATTGTTCAAATGATTTATTACAGTTTTACTAAGAAGCATACGTATGATATTTGAAATTTGAAAAAAATAGTAAACGACCGATTAGTATAAACTGAGTTGAATGGAGGGTCACCTGGGTTTTTTTGACTGGGCAAGCTCAAAATTTGAGTTAAACTCCACCCCTTAATTAACTTAATAACTAAGGTAAAATTGAGCATGAACTAGACTAAAGCTTGCCATATGCAGTATAAAGTTCGACAATGGGTGCCCATTCCGTGCCTATCTTAGACATTGTTTGGTAACATTTATAGGGATTTCACTTTTTGAAATCTCAAATCTCTTTAAGAAGTCCCTTACATCAATTTTAAAACCCAAAATCTATTACATCATCATTACATTTCTCTCTCTCTCTCTCTCTCTCCTCTAGCTCTCTTAAAATTTATTTTTACACAATCCAAAATCTATTTTACTTATTTGATAATTAGAGGGAGAAAAAATAAATTTTTAATCACTAAATGATTGAAATCTACACTTCAAAAATATTACCAAACAATGTCTTAAACATAAACAGGGTGGGTCCCACAACCCACTCTGCAGTATATCATTGGTCTGCCTGCATGCAACTCTCTCCCTTCTTTTCTTGCAACAAGGCCCTCATGATTAGAGGAGTTAATGGATCGAGGAAGATAGACATCTTATTTTAACAGCATATTCGTCACATTGGAGTGCTATAATCTTCATTGTGAAATAATACTATGAATTAAGATGATGAAGCTAACACATTCACATATAATTAATGCATATTAAGTGACAAGAAATAATATATAAGATATGTGAGAGTGCTAGCTAGTTATCATCTCTGACTGCATACGTACCTATATGTGCAACTATTATTACTCCTTTTTCATATCATAAAAATGCTCAATTTCACAATATATAGCCATCTTTTCTGAGATATATTTGGTTATTAAAATTTCAAAAAGTATAAGATAATCAGATACTTAGTGCACTTTCCAAATATATTTAGAAATATACTTTTGATCTTTTATTAGATGGACACAAATGTGCCGCAAATGTATTAGCCAATAGAAAAAATTCAAATACACTTCTCAATACATTTGGAAAGTACAGTAAGTATTTCTCATCTTAGTAAAAATGTGTTCCCTCAAAAGTGTCTGGTAGAAGACAGAAAAAAAGGTCCGGAAACCTCAAACGCAAGAATGATGCTTCAGGAGGTTCTGTTAATGGGATAATGCATGGGCAAGCTCCGGCCAGCTCGCTTTTCTCTTCACCATGATAAGGTAAGATGGATGGGAATATATTGGTTAACTAGGATATGCAGAGTGGGAGGATTATTGGGAGCATGGTTGTTTGGAGAGCCCATGAGAATGTGGACTCTTTGGTGTCTCCTGATCATCACCTTCTCCTTATAGATAGATGCAGAGGGGCACGTCGAGAAGACCTACCCCATATGCGATCGCTTGCGGCGGGCGGCGGGGCGGCGGCAGCAGTCGTCGCCGCCACAGCCATTTCAGTACTCCTCTTGCAGCCCACATTTCGTTAGTCTACAGGGGGAAGCTAGAAACGACGTAGTTGCAGCAAGGTACGTCTCGCTGTTTCCTGATTTATGCATCATTATCATTATCATCATCAGAGCGTTATCCCATTTTGGGGTCAGTTATATGAATTTTTGTCCTCAAAATTTTCTATCAAGTGTTATAGTCATGTTTAAACTCAAAAAGTAGGGTACGGCGAGACGCGTGCAGTGTTCTCTATCGTTGGATCCCCATCCACGGTAGCAGTTAGGACGTTGCACCTCGACACCCAAGTAATTCTCTCTCTCTCTCTCTCTCTCTCTCTCTCTCTCTCTCTCTCTCTCTCTCTCTCTCTCTCTCTCTCTCTGTGTGGCGGAACGCCTCGGCCAAGCCCGTTAAACCGATAACGCACTTGATCCGAGTCCGCCTCCCGCGAACGGGCCGAAGCCTCGCAAGGGAAATCAAACCACAGTCCGTGTAAACATAAAGGAACACACCACATTTCACATATATTTTCACAATTTACATAGCCAAATTTCTACTAAAAACTGGAAGAATGTACAAGAGTCCGGGGCATACCCCGAGGTACAACAGAGAAAGTAAACAACAAACTAAACTACACTGCTGGAGCTACTCTGCTGGAGGTGCTGACCCTGCACCGCTACGACGCGGCCCAGAACTGGACGTCGGACGAGAAACGTCCTCCTCGCCCTCACCTGTGGGGGTAGGGGTGAGCCTCTCTAGTCACTGGCTCAGTAGGGAACCCCCAAAGCCGAACAAACCACAAACCAAGGTACAAAATAGTAACAATACCAACAACATTTATATAACAGCTAAGCATGTAAGTAAAGCTGTAAAGGTACTCACCGTCTGCCGACTACGAGAAACAGCTGTAATAATTAAACGGCAAACCCAAACAGGGTACAAGCTAGACTAGAGACAGCCAAACACGAGTCACGTAAACTGGTTCGCGACACCAAAAACTGACTCGGACAAACTAACACAGGTCTACCTCTCAGTCTCGCAGCCACGGACGAAAGGTCCAGCTGCCGCTCCATGTAAAAAGACAAGCAACTGTGGAGACCAACTAAACCACCACAACCTGCGGACCACACGGTCACAGGCCCATGCCTGACACCTCTAGAGATCCTGGCCCGGAACTCTCTAGAGTGAGGCACTGGAAAAGGACTAGCTGGGGTCCAGTACGTCTACTGGTGTCCGTACCCCCAACTACGAGCGCGCTACAAGTGACTAAAAACAAACACAACTGTCACTGTCCCACTGTCGTCTTTCCCTCAGCCGGACGTGCAACTCAACACAAGAGTGAGGGTGTCCAGGTCAGACGACACAGACCTCGACGGTACAACACAAGTACCGGGACAAGCCCCGAGCTAACAGCCTGGCTCACAAAGAACCTGGGGCACCCAACTGGAGAGATAACCACGGTAGGCGTCGTACTACTCGCCACGTACACGGAACCACGTGCACGTCACACACAAACCACATGAAGCCTCAAGTAAACCACAAGTAACACGGTCCACTACACGTGAACCCACTGACTCACGTGAACAACGCACAGTCACTAAAGTAAGTAGCTAACTGCATACTTTGTATGCTAAACACGAGAATCAAGTGCACTCGGTGCACCTCATGTATCGACACACTTGTAATAACGATAAATATTGTACTTAGCCATTTCTGCTCATATAATAGTAGGCGGCCACATCGATTGCCGCTTACAGGGAGTAGACGGCAAGGTCCCTGGCCGTCAACCTCCTGGCTGAAGATCTTGGCGGCCATCGATGTTGACGCCAAGTTCTCCGGCCATAAAACCTTGCAGAAACCCTAATCCGGCTTTGCTGGTTTCCAAACCATTCTAATAACAGAAAAACATATAAAAACGATTCCTTTAACATGCAGGAACCCATTTTAACCCGCTACAACATGCTTTACAAGCTAAATTACACAAACCACCCATTATCCCCGCATGGCGTAACTTTATCCAAACATGATTATCATGCTAATTCAGGTAGTTATGATGTATTTAATGTTTCTACGGAGTTACCAGGGTTCGTCCCCTACCTCAGAACACGCTAGAATCTCCCGCAATCTCCCCGTTCACACCGAACTCTCCGCGAGCTCCTACGCGAATTGCACTACGCCACGACGTTTCCTCGCGCAATCCAGCAACGCCGCGCGTTCTATGATCGTCCAACTTCTCCTCAGAACTGTTAGAAGCTTCAAAGGCTCGGGGGCAGCAAGCTAGGGCAAGAGGGAATGAGTGAGAGCTGAGAGAACTGCCCTCTGGGTGAGCCTATAACCTGCACCATTCTCAGGTTGGCGTCAACCCCCATACCGCTAATAGCAACCGCCACCCCTAAATGTCCACATCCACTGCCGCCAAGATCATGCAGTAAACGTCCATGAATGGACGCCAACAGTCAACGGCCACCCCTTGGCCGCCAACTCAGACAGAACATCAGCATGTCCTGTTTCAATTCAGGACCAACCCTGCTCTTCACCTACTCAAGCCACGCATGCACATACACATTCTACACAACTGATTCACACTGGCCCTACAATGGCCGCCACATTCGCAACACACACGATCCGCATGGATCCAAAAAGTACGCGACGTTACATTACTATCATCTAAAAAGAAATTTCGACCTCGAAATTCATAACACAACATATAGTCACACGATTTAAACATACACAATTTTACAAGCACTATCATCTAAAAAGGAAAATACATAAACTTATTCAAACAAATAAGGATACCCTTTAGCCATTTCCGCGGCCAACTCCCAGGTATCCTCACCTCCCAATCTATTCTCCCATCTCACTTTTACTAGCTCAATCTCTTTATTTCTTAGCTTCTTCATCTTTCGATCTGTAATCTGCACCAGATATTCTGGCATTGTCATGTCCGGCCTCAGGTCACCACCTTGATATCTAATTATTTGCGCTGGATCCTCAATACATTTTCTTAACATAGAAACATGGAAAATATCATGCACATCAGCAAAATCTGCTGGTAAATCCAGCCTATAAGCGGTTCCCCAATCTTTCTATCACCTGGAAAGGTCCTACATACCTGGACTCAACTTTCCAGTCTTGCCAAATCTCATGATTCCTTTACTTGGAGAAACTCTCAGGAAAACAAAATCTCCCACCTCCAACTGAAGTGGTCTCCTCCAGACATCTGCATAACTTTTCTGCCTACTTTGGGCTGCTTGCAATTTCTCTTTAATTAGCTTTACTACTTCAGTGGTCTGGAATCAATTCAGGACCCATTATTGCCTTTCTCCTACTTCATGCCAGTTCAATGGAGTTCTACATGGCCTTCCATATAAAGCTTCATAAGGTGCCATCCCAAGACTGGTATGATAACTATTATTGTAGGCAAACTCGACCATACCCAAATGATGCTCCCAACTGCCTCCCCAAACTAAACAACAGGCTCGCAACATATCTTCAATTGTCTGGATAGTCCTTTCCGTCTGACCATCTGTCTGGGGATGATAAGCGGAGCTATATCTCAATTCAGAACCAATTACTTTCTGCAAACTCCTCAAAAAACCAGAAGTAAATCTTGGATCTCTGTCAGATACAATTGTCTTTGGAATACCATGCAGTGGAACAATCTTTTCAATATAAATATCTGCCAACCTGTCCACTGTCCAAGACATACTCACCGCCACTAATCTGCACACCTTAGTCAATCTGTCAACAAACACCCATTCCATTATGCCCGGAACTTGTCCTTGGTAATCCTGCCACAAAATCCATTGCAATATCATCCCACTTCCACTATGGAATGGGCAATGGTTGCAATAAACCTCCAGGCTTCTGATGCTCTGCTTTAATCTGTTGACAGATAGCGCATCTTGCCACAAATTCTGCTATTTCTTTTCTTCATATGAGGCCACCAAAAATGTTTCCTTAAATCATGGTACATTTTAGTACTACCCGAATGAATAGTGTACCTTGATTTATGAGCCTCTTCTAACCTCGCTGCTTCACCTCTCTTCTGCAGGAACAAACAACCTGCCTCTGAGTCTAACCACACAATGATTATCAATAGTGACTCCTTCCATTTTCACAATTTCAGCCAAATTGGCATCTGCTCTCTGGGCTTCAATAATTTGCCAATATAAGATGGCTCTACTGCACTAGCAGCTAGCACTGCTCGACGCTGACTACTAGGCACAAACAAGGAGTTCTCCACTACCTCTTCATACAACTTCCACTCTTAATCATCATCAAATCATATATGCCTTTCTGCTTAAGGCATCAGCTACTACATTGGCCTTACCCGGATGGTAAGCCAAACTGAAATCATAGTCTTTCAAATACTCTATCCATCTGCGCTGGCGAAGATTTAAATCTTTCTGCGAGAAAATATATTTCAAGCTTTTATGATCTGTAAAAATTTCAAATCTTTCGCCATACAGATAATGCCTCCACATTTTTAAGGCAAAAACAACTGCAGCCAATTCTAAATCATGAGTGGGGTAATTCTCTTCTGCTGGCTTTAATTGCCTGGACGCATAAGCTATTACTTTACCATGCTGCATAAGCACTGCTCCAAGACCTCTCCTTGAAGCATCAGTATACAGCACAAAACCACCACTCCCAGCCGGTAATGTCAATATAGGTGATGAAGTAAGTCTCTTCTTTAATTCCATAAAACTTCTCTGACATTCACCGGACCACACAAAAGGCACCCCTTTTCTGGTCAACTTAGTCATAGGTGCCGCAATTCTAGAAAAATCTTGAATGAAGCGCCTATAATAACCTGCTAATCCCAGAAAACTTCTAATCTCAGTTATTGACATAGGCACTTCCCATTTCATTACTGCTTCCACTTTACTCGGGTCCACTGCTACTCCTTTAGCTGAAATAACATGACCCAGAAACTGAATTTCTTTCAGCCAAAATTCACACTTACTGAATTTGACAAACAATTGATTATCCCTCAACAACTGCAAAATAAACCTCAAATGAGTTGCATGCTCCTCTTCAGATGCTGAGTAAATCAGAATATCATCAATAAGACCACAATAAATTGATCTAAATATGGATGAAATATTCTATTCATCAGATCCATAAAGCCTGCAGGAGCATTAGTCAACCCAAAAGGCATAACCACAAACTCAAAGTGACCATATCTAGTTCTGAATGCTGTCTTGTCTATATCTTCTTCTTTAATTCTCAACTGATGGTACCCAGACCTTAAATCTATTTAGAGAATACTTTCGCTGATTGCAATTGATAAAAAAAATCATCTATTCTCGGCAATGGGTGCTTATTCTTGATGGTCACATCATTTAACTTTCTATAATCAATACACATCCGGAAACTCCCATCTTTCTTTTTCACAAATAAAACCGGCGCTCCCCACGGGGAATGACTCGGTCTGATAAACCCTTTTTGCAATAACTCTTCTAATTGCTTTTTCAATTCTTTAAGTTCTGCTGGTGCCATCCGATATGGAGCTTTGGAATCGGCATGGTACCTGGCAGCAACTCAATGGTAAAGTCCACCTCTCTACGTGGAGCTAAACCAGACAAATCCTCAGGAAAGACATCAGCAAATTCCCTAACCACGGGAACTGCTTCAACTGGCTGACTAGCCTCTACCAAACTCACTGAGGCTAAATAGGCCACACATCCAGCATTTATCAATTTCCTAGCTTTCATTGCAGAAATCAAGAACTTAGTGGTATAGAAAGGCATACCTTGATACTCAAATACCGCACCATCAGGATGACAAAATCTGATCCTTTTCTTTCTGCAATCAAGCATTGCTCCGTACATCTCAAGCCAGTCCATACCCAAAATAATATCATAATCAGTTAACGCAGGGCATACAACCGACCCGGCATCTGGTTCCCTTCAATCACAACAGGGGCTTCATCTATATAACTTGAAGTGAGCAAAAACTCACCTGAAGGAACTTCCACTACCAATTCACAAGATTTCTCTTCTAATGGATGAGTCATGCAATCCAAAAATTCTTCAGAAATAAATGAATGAGAGGCACCCGAATCAAATAAACTCTTGCTGAATATTCGTAAAGGGTAAAGTACCTTCTATCATATTTGATGCCTCCGCCTGGGCTCGGGTGATAGCCATAACCCGGCCTCTTCCTCGCTGTTGTGGTACTCCTCTGCCACGACCTAACTGTGGCTGCTGAAACTGCTGAGGCTGTTGCTGCTGCTGCACACCTCTACCATCCATACTCTCTTGCATAGGGACGATTGCGGATCAAATGTCCCGGCTGGTTACAATTATAACATCTATATCCTGGAGGAACAATGGGTGCCTGGCAGTACTCTGCGGAGACTCCTCCACCTCAGGCCTACCTCGGCCCTGCTGGACTGCGGACGACCTCCCCATCCTCTTCCTTTTCCTTTGAATGCCTGCTTTAATTTCTGACCCCACTTACCGAAGCCTGATGTAGAAGGTCCTGCTGGTTTTGCCCTTGCTCGCACCTACTGTCTGCTGCGGTAGCGGAAACTACCAGAACCTGACTCGCCGCCTGACGAGTCCGAATAGATCTCTCCAAAGTAGCTGCTCTCTGAGCTGCCTCTTCCACTGTCTTGCACATCAGAGGTACTATTGCATCCTGAAATTCCACTCTCAAGCCTCTAATAAAGTACTCAACCATCATATTATTGTCAGAAACGACATATGGTGCATAACGGCTGAGTGCCATAAATCTCATCTGGTACTCTAGAAACGAAGAGTACCTTGCTGAAGAGTCCGAAATTGCTCCCTTTTCACCTGCTGCACTTGAATCGGAAAAAAATGTATCGTTAAACACATCAAGAAATTTCGACCAAGCAATGGCCTCTCCTCCTACCTGCGAAGGTGGTCTGCATCTTCAATCGCCACCATCCAAGGCAAAACCCCTCAACTGATAAGCAGCCAATACAACTCTATCTGCTGCAGGACACCGCATAGTCGCGAAAACCCTCTCGATTTCATGAACCCAATGCTCAGCTGTATCTGGATTCAGTCCTCCTGAATAAGTAGGGGGCTGCAATCTCAGAAACTTCTCCACTTGCATCACGGGTTCTTCAACTAACTGCACTGGTGGCGGTGGTGGCACAGGTGCTGCAAAAGGCACCTCCACTCTCGGTGGAACTGGAGCAACAGGTACTGCCTCTCCTTCCCCAGGTGGCACTAAAACTGGCGGTACTGGTGCCTGCTGGTCCATTCTTGCTCGAATATCCGTGAGGCTCTCCCAAATTCTCTCTATCATCCGCTGGGTACTTTCCTCCGGATCATCTCCTCCACCACCCCAATCTCTCCTATCAGCCATTCAGAAATTTCTACATACACAAAATACCAGACAAAATCAAAATCACAAATTATCGAAAACCAGGGTCCCTACCAGCAGTGTACAAAGACCGAAATAAGGCTATGTATCTTTCTAGTTCCTTATATTAACAAACCTTGCTCTGATACCAACTGTGGCGGAACGCCTCGGCCAAGCTCGTTAAACCGATAACGCACTTGATCCGAGTCCGCATCCCGCGAACGGGCCGAAGCCTCGCAAGGGAAATCCAACCACAGTCCGTGTAAACATAAAGGAACACACCACATTCACAAATATTTTTCACAATTTACATAGCCAAATTTCCACTAAAAACTGGAAGAATGTACAAGAGTCCGGGGCATACCCCGAGGTACAACAAACAGAAGAAAGTAAACAACAAACTACACTGCTGGAGTTACTCTACTGGAGGTGCTGACCCTGCACCGCTACGACGCGGCCCAGAACTGGACGTCGGACGAGAAACGTCCTCCTCGCCCTCACCTGTGGGGGTAGGGGGTGAGCCTCTCTAGTCACTGGCTCAGTAGGGAACTCCCCCAAAGCCGAACAAACCACAAACCATAGGTACAAAATAGTAAACAATACCAACAACATTTATATAACAGCTAAGCAGGTAAGTAAAGCTGTAAAGGTACTCACCGTCTGCCGACTACGAGAAACAGCTGTAATAATTAAACGGCAAACCCAAACAGGTGTACAAGCTAGAGTAGAGACAGCCAACACGAGTCACGTAACTGGTTCGCGACACCAGAAACTGACTCGGACAAACTAACACAGGTCTACCTCTCAGTCTCGCAGCCACGGACGAAAGGTCCAGCTGCCGCTCCACGTAAAAAGACAAGCAACTGTGGAGACCAACTAAACCACTACAACTGCGGACCACACGGTCACAGGCCCATGCCTGACACCTCTAGAGATCCTGGCCCGGAACTCTCTAGAGTGAGGCACTGGAAAAGGACTAGCTGGGGTCCAGTACGTCTACTGGTGTCCGTACCCCCAACTACGAGCGCGCTACAAGTGACTAAAAACAAACACAACTGTCACTGTCCCACTGTCGTCTTTCCCTCAGCCGGACGTGCAACTCAACACAAGAGTGAGGGTGTCCAGGTCAGACGACACAGACCTCGACGGTACAACAAAGTACCGGGACAAAGTCCCGAGCTAACAGCCTGGCTCACAAAGAACCTGGGGCACCCAACTGGAGAGGTAACCACGGTAGGCGTCGTACTACTCGCCACGTACACGGAACCACGTGCACGTCACACACAAACCACGTGAAGCCTCAGTAAAACAAGTAACCACGGTCCACTACACGTGAACCCACTGACTCACGTGAACAACGCACAATCACTAAAGTAAGTAGCTAACTGCATACTTTGTATGCTAACACGAGAATCAAGTGCACTCGGTGCACCTCATGTATCGACACACATGCAATAACGATAAATATTGTACTTAGCCATTTCTGCTCATATAATAGTAGGCGGCCACATCGATTGCCGCTTACAGGGAGTAGACGGCAAGGTCCTGCCGTCACCTCTTGGCTGAAGATCTTGGCGGCCATCGATGTTGACGCCAAGTTCTCCGGCCATAAAACTTGCAGAAACCCTAATCCGGCTTTGCTGGTTTCCAAACCATTCTAATAACAGAAAAAATATAAAACGATTCTTTAACATGCAGGAACCCATTTAAACCCGCTACAACATGCTTACAAGCTAAATTACACAAACCACCCATTATCCCCGCATGGCGTAACTTTATCCAAACATGGTTATCATGCTAATTCAGGTAGTTATGATGTATTTAATGTTTCTACGGAGTTACCAGGGTTCGTCCCCTACCTCAGAACACGCTAGAATCTCCCGCAATTCCCCGTTCACACCGAACTCTCCGCGAGCTCCTACGCGAATTGCACTACGCACGACGTTTCCTCGTGCAATCCAGCAACGTCGCGCGTTCTATGATCGTCCAACTTCTCCTCAGAACCTGTTAGAAGCTTCAAAGGCTCGGGGGCAGCAAGCTAGGGCAAGAGGGAATGAGTGAGAGCTGAGAGAACTGCCCTCGGGTGAGCCTATAACCTGCACCATTCTCAGGTTGGCGTCAACCCCCATGCCGCTAATAGCAACCGCCACCCCTAAACGTCCACATCCACTGCCGCCAAGATCATGCAGTAAACGTCCATGAATCTGGACGCCAACAGTCAACGACCACCCCTTGGCCGCCAACTCAGACAGAACAGCAGCATGTCCTGTTTCAATTCAGGACCAACCCTGCTCTTCACCTACTCAAGCCACGCATGCACATTACACATTCTACACAACTGATTCACATTGGCCCTACAATGGCCGCCACATTCGCAACACACACGATCCGCATGGATCCAAAAAAACGCGACGTTACACACACACTCTCTCTCTCTCTCTCTTTCTCTCTCTCTCTCTCTCTCTATATATATATATATATATATATATATAGGGAAAATTAATTAGAGGTTCTTGTCAGAGGTTTAGACTTATTTATAGTCCCTGTCAGAAAATCAGAAGTCATGTAGTCCTTACTTTTTTGTTAGTTTAATTTCTAGTCCCTGCTTTTTGTTTCTCAGCATTTATGAGTCTTAGAAGACGAGTCGTCCTTTTAGCATCAAATTTTTTCCCTATTTTGCCTTCCTTCTTCTGCTCTTTCCCTATACACACTTACATTCTTACAATTAGTGTATATATCGTTTACAGTAAGTCTTTGTATCAGTTACAGTAGCCTTTGTATCAGTTACAGACTACAACTATAAGCTCTTACAAAAGAAAAAAAAGACTTATTTGTTTGCAAGTGCTAAGATTCGAACCTAGGTCTTCACAAACACAACATGAGATACCCTTTCCACTAAGCTACAACTACACTTGGTTACAATATAATATATAATATATTTAATTAAGTATTGTAGTAACATATAATTCTCTATTACAACCTATGTTAAGTCTTGTTACAGTAAATATCATTCTCTGTTACAATATACATTAAGTTTATTACAGTAAACATTATCATCTATTATAGTAAAATAATTCTCTATTACAATCTATGTTAAGTCTTGTTACAGTATATATTAAGCTCTGTTACAATATACATTAAGCTCTGTTACAATATACATTAAGCTTTGTTACAATAATATTAAACTCTGTTACAATATATATTAAGCTCTGTTACAATATACATTAAGCTCTGTTACCATATACATTAAGCTCTGTTACAATATACATTAAGCTCTGTTACAATATACATTAAGCTATGTTACAATTACATTAAGCTCTGTTACAATATATTTAGCTCTGTTACAATATACATTAAGCTATGTTACAATATATATTAAGCTCTATTACAATATACATTAAGCTATGTTACAATATACATTAAGCTCAGTTACAATATACATTAAGATCTGTTACAATATATATTAAGCTCTGTTACAGAATATCTTAACATACATAATAACATACATTAAGTTTTGTTCCAATATACATTAACCTATGTTATTATGTAACAATAATATAGGTTAATATATTTTAATATATGTTATTAATGTATGTTCTAATAGGAATGATATTTACTGTAACAAGACTTAACATAAGTTGTAATAGAGAATTATGTTTTCTATAATAGATGATAATATTTACTGTAACAGAACTTAATGTATATATATTGTAACAGGGAATGATATTTACTGTAACAAGACTTAAATAAGTTGTAATAGAGAAATGTTTACTATAATAGATGATAATGTTTACTATAACATATACTTAATGTATATTGTAACAGGGAATGATATTACTATAACAAGATTTAACATAGGTTGTAATAGAGAATTATGTTTACTACAATACTTAATTAAATATATTATATTTATATTGTAACACAATGTAGTTGTAGCTTAGTGGTAAGGGTATCTCATGTTGTGTTTGTGAAGATTTGGGTTCGAATCCTAGCACTTGCAAATAAATAAAGTTTCTCTTTTGTAAGAGCTTATAGCTGTAGTCTGTAACTGATACAAAGACTTATTGTAAACGATATATACACTAACTGTAACGATGTAAGTGTGCATAGGAAAGAGCAGAAGAAAGAAGGGCAAAATAGAAAAAAGTTGATGCTAAATGGACGACTCATCTTCCAAGACTCATAAATACTGAAAAACAAAAGCAGGGACTAGAAATTAAACTAACACAAAAGTAGGACTACATGACTTTTGATTTTCTGACAGGGACCCTCTGACAGGGACCTCTAATTAATTCTCTCATATATATATATATATATATATATATATATATATATGAGCGAGTTTGAACTTTTTCAGTACTCTCTCCATTCCCAGGGTGATAATTACCAAGATTGGGCCCATTAGTTTGTGCAATGAAAAGTACAAAATCATCTCAAGGCTAGCTACTCGTAACAGGCTGAGAAAAGGTACTCGGAAATTGGTTTGCTTCGGAACAATCAACTATTCATTGTTGGAAGAACTCTCGTTGGTAGGGCTGTTCAAATTAGAAAATGAATTGGTTCGACCGGTCAGTTCGATTTGATAGGGGTTTTGTTCAATTCAGTTTCACAAGATCCAAATCGAATAATTGAAATTTAATATATAATAGTAATATTATAAATTATAAATATAAAAACTTCATTATATTGCAAAATTTAAATTTAAATATATATATTTTTATTTTATCTTCAATTTAAATATATAAATATTAATAAATTTATTTATATTTAATTAAATATTACAATTCAATTTGAACTGAACCAAACCGAATGGAAATAATCTTGATTCGGTTCAGTTCAGTTCAATTTGAGGACTTCATTGGGTTCGAATCAATTTGGGTTGGCCAAAATATGACTCAACTCAAACCGAACCGAATCATGAACACTTATATATAGTCGTAGGCAACAATCTTGACCCAATCTAACCAAATTGAATTGAACCGTGAACACCTCTAGTCATATGCAACATCCTTGTGGCTCAAAGATCGTTCACAAATCAATATTGTATCGCTTGCACCCTTCGATCTCTAATATACATGGCAATTCATGTCGGGCAATCATCATTGCCCCTAGTCAACAATCACCTACCATTAATTTTGATCCCTTTATAACACGTCACAATCGTGTCATCCATTGGGAGGAAATTAAGGAATGCTAATAGTCCCCAACTATTGATCAACAGCCATGTCTAGCATCGGTTGCGTCAAAGGAAATGGAGCTAACCCACAAGTAGCCCAATCCTCTAAGAACCAGCCATTCTCCCCACATTTTCTCAGCAGAGAGAGAGAGAGAGAGAGAGAGAGAAGAGAGAGAGAGAGAAAAGTCCATCATAGATGGAGGATAGTGGACTGTACCCTAACATTCGATATCCTATTGTGGGTCTGCGAAGAAAGAAGGTATATAGATTTACCCCATCAGAGCTTTATTCACCAGACCCATGAGGCCCCCAACACTACGTCCAAAAATAGATTCTTGTAGTGAAAACAAAAAAAAAAAGACAAAAATACTACGCCATCCAAAATGTAGAAGGAGAAAGATTTAATGTACTTAATTACATATTGCACTTAGACTAGGCAACAAGTATCTAACAATTGGGTTGTCACTTTATCACTCTCCATGTGAGAGGTGCTACACTAAATTAGATAGCATTCCTGACAAGTGATGGTCGCCAAATGCAGAAGATTAATAATTATTTTACGTTAAAATGAAGGAATTATGGTAGTTTGATGGCCGTATGGCTGTATTGGATGAAAGACAGCTATATATTTGGATTAATAAACAAAGCTGACTGGATATCTACAATACAATTAATGAGAAGATCTTGATCTAGTGGATGCCTGGCTAGAAATTTAACTCGCTTTTTGGATGAAACAGGAAGGATGACAAGGTGTCTATTCAGGGGATAGATCGATCTCTCTTTCTTTCTCTCTCTCTCTCTCTCTCTCTCTCTCTCTCTCTCTATATATATATAATATATATATATATATATAATATATATATAATATATATATATATATATATATACACAGATATTCGCCCAGTGCCACTCTCTTTCAGGCGACGACACCGTGCACACCCCTTCTGCTCCTTGTTCTTCTCCTCTTTTTTTATCTTTTTACTGTGTTCTTATTTACTGCGAGAGGAGGAGACAAAATTAAAGAGAACTCTCTGGCCCTTCAAAAAGAAGAAGCCTGTCGGGATTGCTTGAAGGTTCCCCATCGTTCCAAAACTTTACAGGTTCTGCTTTGAAACATTTCTTGCTGAAATTCTCATCGATCCCCCATGCATATATGTGACCAAGTTTTTGTTTATGCCCTTCTTGTATGCATGCTTCATCTGGGTTGAATTTTAAGGTTGGCATATATAGATCAAATGCATGCATGATCATCTGTCAGTGACCCTACAATATTTATCACTTAAAAATGGGATCTACCAACTCTTTTTTGTTTTTACATAGTAAGTCATGTGAGGGTAGATATTTGAACTTAGCACTTAAAGTATATAATAGAGGACCGTAACTATTGAGCCACTTCTTGTGTACAGGATCTAAGTACCAACTCATTTGCACTTTCGGACACATATAACTTTTAAATATTCTAAAAATGTAATGGTGTTTATTTCCTTTCCACATAGAGAGCACAACGTCTTCTTCCAGTGGAAATTAACCTTTTTTTTTCTCTCTTACCAGTTTCCTTATATGTTGGCTGCTAGATCCATGATTAGCTTTTTTCTTATCCATTTCCTTTTGTTGACATTTCCATTTTTTTTTAACCAACCATAAATCTCCTTGGGATTCATCTGATGGGTAGCTGAAGATTTGGATGACTATCCAAACTTGCATAAATTAAGGCCTCAATTAGTGACATTTATTTTGCATTTAAACGTCTCGATCGACATCCTTCTTCTTATGTCAAATTTAGTTTGTTCTTATATGTTAATCACATTGTAACCTTAGTTGGAAATTGGTAATCTAATAAATGTTCTGTCATTCTTCTGATCACATATCAACAGGAAAGGGTATGAACGAGCCTAAATTTGTTGTTTAAGTTGAATCTTAGCATCTTAATTAACATTTGATCTATATCAAAATTTGATACATTGATTATAAATAAATATAAGTTTAATATACAATATTATACTATTTTCGTTCCTCCTTATCTTATTTTTATTCTTGCTTTACTGACTTTGATGTTCGTGTGAATGTCTACATTTTAACACCATATATAGGTCAGAGTGGAACAGCTAGGAACCCTAAACTTAAATTCTACATTTTCAAGGTCAAGAGCACTTAATTTTTACTTGCCACTCAAAAGTTCAATGTCAACTTTTGATTTGTCCGATTTTAACATCTCACGGTCAAAGGGAGTACTGTTTGATGTGCTGCGTTAAAGAGAAGCTCTCAATGCTAGTTAAGATAGATCGTCCGTTGTTCATCTCAACACAATTAAATGAGACCCGCAACTATCAATGTGCTGTGGACCTCCTCAATTGTGCTTAGACTGAGATATTTGCTACTCGCCCCATGACGAGTAACAAATCGTTTTCTACGTCAAAAACGCTAGTAATATTCCCCAACTCTACTACATACACTCCTCCAAGTTTTGGTATTGATCAACATTTGCATCAAACCCAATTAAAAGCTAGGTCAAACATATTTGGTATATATCTAGCTTGCTACTCCGATCGACCCAACTTCCCCAACCGTGACTTGTACATTGATGTGCAATGTCCGCATCAGGGTGCATGGCCACTCTTCTCTCTTCTCTGGTCCTCTCCCATATACGAGTAGTTCCTGTCAGAAGAAGTGACGCGTACAGGATCGATCTACCCACTTCATGCAGCTACTTAATGAGACTGTCCGCACGTATTTACCTCGCAGAACCGTCGTTGGTTGGGAGCAACCATTAATGGGCACCGAAACAAGCACGAGCAGCAGTTGCCAACCGCATGCACGCTCTCAGGGTGGGGCAGCAGTGAGTGGTGGTGGTTTGGATTTGTGAGTGGTAGAGAGCAAAGCAAAACCCACGCTACTTACAATTGAAATTGAAGAGACGTGATTTAACTGTCTTTTCTCAAGAGGTATATATTATTCTCATGTTTAAAGTTTTATCTTTTAAAAGAGTCCTCTTAGGAGAAGAAATAAGACTCTTGCTGATGGCTATTGCTAATAAACACATACTTATTCTCACTATCTTTATGTGAGACAAAGAATATCTCTACATAGCCCCCAGTAAGGATAAGGGTGTGCGGGTCTCATTAAGATGAGACGTTCGTATGGCGCATGATCTCTTGTTCATTCACAGACGACGCCATGAAGAAATGTAATTTAAGTTTGTCTCCTAAGAGGCTTGTCCTCATATTTGGAGTTTTGTCCTTTAAAAAAACCCTCTGGGAGAAAGGTGAGACTGATCTTGCTGATAATACACACTTGTTTACACTATCTTTCAATGTGAGACTAAAAAATTCCTCTACAAAAATCATGTATGTTTGTGATTTAAAGAGCTAGAGAAGAGTATATATATCAAGATTTTGGTGTTTTAGTTCATTGCCTTTGAGATTTTATGACGACTCTATTATGGCGGTCAAAAATGTCACCATTAAAAGTGTAGTTTTTTACTGCAACAAAGAAAGTCATCGTAAAAAGATTAGGTTTTATGAAAGACACTGACATTTGGTTACTTAAGATCATATTTTTTTATGGCGACAAATGGTTGATGTGAGAATTAAAATCTTAGAATAGTGAACCTACGTATTAATTAGGATCATGTCGCTTTGGGGAACATTATTCTTAATTACTTAAAGTCGGATTACAGAAGAGACTTAAGAATTAAATATGGCAATATACCACCACCTACACGACATTATATATGAAGCTTAGAGATTTTCCGCACCAAGATGATTGATTCATTGGTGGAAAGAAAACCGCAAGCTAGATCCTCTTAAAAGGTTATCACAGAAATATTAAATTTGCTAAAGTTGTAGTTGTGTATGCAACCTTCATAGAAGGATATCTACCCAACCATGCATCCCTCTTTAAGGCATCCATATATGATCAATTTGCGACTTCTGCGAAACAAGAAATATATTCCACGTTGGGAGGAGAGAAAGAGATGCTTCATATCTACATGTATATCACTATGAAAGAAAACATATGGGTTTCATCATAATTAAGAAAGACATGTGTGGATAGTTTCATATATAGCTTGAGAGGACAATCGAGGACCCCAGCTGGATCGATCATTAAGAACTCTTGTTTAAAAGTAAGAGGTCCTGAGTTCGATTCTTGAGGGGGCTTACCTGATCTACATGCAATCCTCGAGGTGTGTAGGTCCGAAATTTTTCTGGTCAAATAGGGTAAAGACAATACGGGTACACGAAAATAGGAGCTGCCAATCTTGATCTTGGAGTCACAATCCTTGAGTCCACAAATCACACGGGACGCAGTTTTCTCGTTAGCAAAGAAAAAAAGCTTGAGAGGACAATCTTCTAATATGAATTTCATATGTATAATTGTCTCAAGACATGAAAGTATCCCATGTTCAAATCTGTTGCGGAAACCTCTGTGATAATCTAACATGAAACTATTTCACACACACACACATGTATTAAGAAGGTATCAAGGAGTCCATTGCCTTGTGAGAAGAGAAAAGTTACTATCTATTCATGACACAGATAGTTAAGTCAGGACCCACCCTCATGGCAGTTAGCCAACTTACAAGGAAAAGACAAGAAATCAAGTCAGGACCCATCGCCTCCTCGCAATCAGCCAGCTTATAAGAAAAAGACAGAAGTAATAAGTCTCTCTCTCTCTCTCTCTCTCTCTCTCTCTCTCATCCTCTCTCTCTCTCTCTCTCTCTCTCTCCTCTCTCTCTCTCTCTCTCTTCTTCTCTCTCTCTCCTTGGTCATTAGAGACAATAGATCTGAACCTGACACCACTGATGTTGCTACCTCCATCGTCCATTCTAGAGATCTCCATAACTAATGACCATGAGATGAGATCTCCATAACTAATGACCATGAGATGGGGACAATGCGCTGATGGTACCCTAGCCACCTTAAGTACATGCAAGTATACATAGGGAGGCAAGGAGTCCTAGCTAGATTAATGTAGGTGGCCTTCAAAACAACAACGACAAGCAACTGCCTATTTATGCTCATAATTTCATTAAACACCGTACCTTTCTTGAGATAAGCTACAATGGGTACCTAACTTCAACTCCTATTCAAGATTATATAGTTGGAAACAGCAGATTTACTAGAGTGGAATGAAAGGAAAGCTTTTAGTAATAAGTGCATTTTTAGATTCACATACATTAAAGTCCTTTTTAACCTGCTTCATACTCTTACATATATATTCTTGATATAGTCATCATGTATATATACTCCCATGTTGTAAGTTTGTGGCTCAATGAGCAATCATGCAACCCCTCCCCAGCACAAGTGGTCCCAAGTTTGAGCCTAAACTTGGGGCTTTCTTTTGGCTTTGGTCAATTTTGAACCCTGCACACTTGGGTTGGGGAGTTTATGATCACAATGCTATTGGGAGAAAATGGTGTAGAGCCTCACATTATGTATTTGGATCTAACATCAAGAAGATTGAGGGAGGAAATATTTTATTGATAAGAAATATATAATATTTGGAGGGGGATATACAAGAAAATGTAATGTTAGATATACACACACATATTTATACATACATACATACGTATATATCTTATGTCATATGTCAGTAATTTGGTTGCTTTAGGAGATTAAATGCGAGCAGTTAGTCGTTTTTTTTTTTTTTACCTATCTAATGTTAAGTAAACAGGCAGCATACCACTAGTTTCATATTTAGGATGTTTTAGGCGATTAAATGAGAGTAGTTTTTTTTTCTTTGTTTACCTATATAAAGTTAAGTTAAACATGTAGCAAATGATAGCAAGATTGTACATGATGTATATGTAGATTATATATATAAGATTTAGTTTTTAGTCCGGATAATCTTTTGTAATTAGCTTTTAAATCCCGTAACTCGATTATCAAGTTCTGAATTCAAAAAACTTATTTTTTCTTGCAGGCAAGTTATTTTCAGGTACTAAAATCTGATCAAATAATTAAGTTCTGGGGATTAAATTTAACTACAAAAGATTACAGGGATTAAAAGTAAAGAAACTCAGTCTCTACATATTGTGTTTGTACGTAGGAGATGCACATGTATTATTTACCAGGTAACATGGAACTCCTTTATTGCCTTTCACACTGTGGATCCAATATTTAATCCGATTAATTTAAATCTAGATATGTGGTGCATGGGCTTAAGTGTTGCGGTGTCGACGCTTTGTCTTTCCATGATTCATAAAGGGGTTGGGATGATGAGAAGAAAGATGTGGACGTCCCACATATTTTTTTTTCAAACCATTTAAAAGATGAGGATATATATATATATATATATATATATATCCAATTATCCAAATTTTGTTTGCAGCAAATATTTCCCTCAATTTCTAAGGTGAAAAATGTCTTCTTTCAAGGGGAAAATTGGAATGATAATCCTTTTCCTCATATCATCTCAGAGCTAGATTTATACATAAAGTACGCTGCGTTGATGTATGTGAATGTATCCGAAGAAGATATGCATGAGACAAAACTTGTTCAAATAAAACTTTACTAAACTATTCACATAAAAAAACTATGGGAAATGCTTTGTGCCGAGAGCAAAGCTGAGCTGGGGGGGGGCCGCGCCTCTCTGCACGCACGCCGCGTGGAGGGGGCGGGCCCCCCAGCATTAAATACTGATTTTTTTCTGCGCACTATTTGTGCACACAAATGATGTTTTGTGTGCACAAATACATCATTTGTGTGCACAAATTGTAAAAAAAAAAAACAGCATTTAATGCTGAGGGGCCCGCCCCCTCCACGCGGCGTGCGTGTGGAGGGGCGCGACCCCTCCAACTCACGCTGGGCTTCTGACATGTCGAGAACCTAGCATTACTCAAAAACTATATATATATATATATATATTGATGCACGTCTCTCTAGCTACTCACCATACATACTGTAGTGCTGCTGTTACCTCTGTTTCTCTTTCCTCAGCAAAAAACAACTTTCTTGCCCCCTCATGATTGCAAACTAGTAGATCTACTACAACTCACTTTGCCTTCTCAAGTGTTGACGATCGAACCCTGTGGCGATCGATCACTCAGGCGCAGGCCAATTCATTGCGACTGGGGGCATCTTCAACTGCTAACATGCAACCCCCATAAATGATCAGATCCAATAATATGAATTCACTTGTGGAGACAACCTGGACGCATATATATGATAGCTTCTGCAATCTTCCTGCCGAATCTGCCCTACCATATTCATTAGTCTCCTGCACCCAACTTACGGTACACATACATGCACACATTCCTGCAGAGAGTCACCTGCAGCAGCCTTTAAATGGCTTCTTATTCTTTGTCTGAGGCCATAGTTGATGCATCCTGTCACTGTGGTAACTCACTCACTGTTAAAAGTTGGTTGGGGGGGGGGGGGGGGGGGTTACTTCTTTATTTCTTCCTTCATGTGCCTCCTTGTATATGACATTCTACTTAGAGACTTGTTGTTATACATAACCCATAAGAGAAACAATTTTGTAACATCATTTGGTATACTTGATAACATCACTATTAAAATTGTGTCACGTCAGTAATTGACATAAAAAAGTTAAAAACATCTCATAAATGATGAATTGTGATGTATTTTGATTGGTGTGTTGTTTGGTGTTACTAAACTATTTTCCTAAGAGGACCCCGGTTGGGTCGATCGGTTAGAACTCTTACTTAAAAGCAGGAGGTCCCAAGTTCGATTCCTGGGGGGGGCTTACCTGATTTACATGCAATTTTCGAGGTGTGTAAATCCAGAATTTTTCCGGTCAAGTGAGATAAGGGCAATATAGGTATACGGAAAGTAGGAGCTGCCAAGTCTCGACCTTGGAGTTCACCAACACTAATCCTTGAGCCCACAAAGTCACACGGGGCGGGATTTCCTCGTTATTAAAAAAAAAAAAAAAAACTATTTTCCTAACCCATAATCTACTCTCTCTCTCTCTCTCTCTCTCTATATATATATATATATATATAATGTCATGGTTAATTTGCGAGTACCCTTATAATACCCACCAAGTCCGCGGGTAGCTTATATCCCTTAACATTTTTATTCTATGCATGAAGGATGGCAAACAAGGATGCACTCCAAACACATCTCTTCCTCTCTTGTATGCTGCTGGCCGCCGTCACCCAAGTCACGGCTTCAGCCAAGGTTCCGGCGGTCATCATCTTCGGGGACTCCACGGTCGACTCGGGGAACAACAATGTTATCGAGACCGTGCTGAAGAGCAACTTCGAGCCCTACGGCAGGGACTTCTACGGCGGGAGGCCCACCGGAAGGTTCTGCAACGGAAGGCTGGCCACCGACTTCATCTCGGAGGCCTTCGGCTTGACGCCGACGGTGCCGGCCTACCTGGACCCTGCCTACAGCATCAAGGACTTCGCCGTCGGCGTCTGCTTCGCTTCCGCCGGGACCGGGCTTGACAACGCCACCTCGGACGTACTTGTAAGCTGCCTGCAACTTAATTAGTTTCTCATGTTAGATCTCCTTGATGTGGTATTCATGTATACTTGCCAGCACAATGGATTCAATTTAAACGTATCACATGCTAACTAAGTGGCCATTTAAGCATTGGCAGCAAGAAACTTGACCTGGGTTTTCAAATGTACACACGTCGACATGATTGCATACCTTTTACATAGATTAGAAGAAGTACAACAATTTGATTCTGTGACAAGAACCCATGAGATTTACATAATTCTCGTTTGTCTTTGCATGGCCTATATTTGTATATATAGAAGAGGCTGTCTGATCATGGTAGCTCTCTGTCACTATTTCCAGTCGGTTATCCCGCTGTGGACGGAGCTGGTCTACTTCAGAGAGTACATCCAGAGACTGGCAAGGTATATGGGCAAGGCCAGGGCCCAGAGGACGATAAAGGAGGCCCTCTACCTCGTGAGCATCGGCACCAACGACTTCCTCGAGAACTACTACCTGCTCCCCGGCCGGCGGTTGCAGTTCACCATCGAGCAGTACGAGGACTACCTCCTCGGCATCGCCGGCGACTTCCTCACCGAGATCTACCGCCACGGCGCCCGCAAGATATCCTTCACCGGACTCTCCCCCATCGGCTGCCTGCCGCTGGAGAGGACCCTCAACATCATCGGGGGCGGCGGCTGCATCGAGGAGTACAACCAGGTGGCCGCGCGGTTCAACGCCAAGCTGGCGGCCCTGGTGCAGAGGCTGCGCGCGGAGCTCCCGGGGCTCAGGCTGGTGAGCGCCCAGGTCTACGACCTGTTCGCCGACATTTACCGGAACCCTTCCTCCCACGGTACGTAGCGTTCCACGTTGCGCATGGTCTATAGGGCCGGCCGGCTCCACCTCCGATCCACTTCTGCATTTACCGTCTCTGCCAACAAGTTTTTCCGGCTATTCAAATTTGAATTTATTGAAGTCCTGTTCCTGTCTTAGCTTTACTGGAAGAATCGCATCTAGTTTAGTAGTTAGTAGTAGTAGTAGTAGCAGCAGCAGCTTGCCACAGGCCTTCCAGTGATTGGGCCAAAGTCATATCCTTCTCCTACTACGTACTTCCAAAAGTAGAGATGAGGTGCACCGTTTCCCTCATCTTTCACAAACTCAGATCATCTATTATATTGTAGATGACAAGCTTGGCATATTTTGATAACCTGCACTGATAAAAGGTATTAATTTACAAGCTCTAACAAAGTAAAAAGCAGTTTGGTAACCTTTGAATTAGGCCTATTTGGCTTTAAGTGGCCCCTGATATATAACTTCTCAAAGTGTGAACCATCCCATAACGTATCTGAGATTATAATCAGTATGCCATAGCACAACAGTAGTTATCAGAACTTACTCAATCCTTGGCTATATATCTTATCTCGAGATAGGATACCAGCATACATCAAATAGCATGCTTAGTCATATATATCTTAGAGAAATGCTATGTGCCGGGAGCACAGCTGAGCTGGGGGACCGCGCCCCCCCATATGCGCGCCGCGTGGAGGGGCGGCCCCCCCGCATTAAATGTTTTATTTTTTTTATTTTTTGTGTACTATTTATGTGCACAAATGATGTATTTATGTGTACAAATATATTATTTGTGTGTACAAATTGTAAAAAAAATAGCATTTAATGTTGGAGGGGCCCGCCCCCTCCACGCGGCGTGCGTGTGGAGGGCGCGGCCCCTCCAGCTCAGTTAGGCTCCCGGCAGTGCCGGGAGCATAGCATTACTCTATATCTTATTATGTTTAGTCATAACAAGATACACAGCTGACTTGAAATAATCATGAAGAGTGCAATAGAACAGTTCACCTAACTTGTGTTGCATTTAGGGGTTCAGACAGTATCAGAGTAAATGGATTTAGATTGGGGTACTCATCATTGCAGAGATGGGTACCCGTGGGTTTGGTAGGTGCCACTAGCAGTCACTCTTAAATATGCCGTGTTCATAGCTAGCTTCTCACGTACAATTATAATTGAGAAATACTTAGCATGGCACATCTATTAGAGTTGTGTCATTTGTTCTTTAGGGATTATAATATTTTTCCTATCTAACTTTTTCAAACCTCAAAAGATAAATGGCACATCTCTAGTGGGTGTGCCCAAGTTAGTGCCCACTATAAGTGTGGGCTAAGTATTCTCATTATAATTTGAGGGTGGGCAATCTGGGGAGCTGCGGCAGCTGCCACAATTGTGCTGAACTTTTGGGAGTGGAGAAGAATGGTCAACTCGGCTCGGACGGTAGGCTGAGGTTGGGTGTAGGTTTATGAGTCCATATATGAGGTATTAGCTCCGAACATTTTGATAAGACTAATTAAAGAATCTGAGGACTAGAATCATAGTGGCGGGGGGTGGGTGGGGGTTCAGATGCAATGAGCGGATGTGTCATTTTGTGACTAATATTTTGATGTGAATCTTATTTAAGTAGGTAGGACAGACGAAATAGATACTGAAATCACGAGGGAGCACATGGGAAGCCTTTCCCCAAGCCTCTTTGTTTATTGAGAAACACATAGTACGATTACCTTGTCCTTTCCATGGTAAAATCTTAATGGAAAGGATACCGTAAAAAAAAATGACCAAACGAATGTAGTGTTTCGTATTGACAGGAGTCCAATTGTCGGAACCTGCAGCCTGCATGCGATATACAGCGAGCAGCTGGATGGATCGAACTTGCGGCAGAACATTTAGATCTGTAGGGTCTATTAATCAAGTTGTAGTTGATCTCCTCTAGCTGGTTTATAGATCATTCACTGTGGGGATCACGGAGGATTGTGGGGGAATATTGGATATATAGATGACCCAACTAGCTAGCCTAGGGAAATAGTACTCAAGTATCGCACTTTTTGTTAATTTTATTTATCATACATTTATAACAGGTAACTGTGCGGGCGAAAGTTTGAATCTAAGGCCTAATTAAGATATATAGGTTTGAAAGACATTAAATATTAAGCCACTTCTTATGTACTATTAGGGCTGCAAACGGGTCGGGTTCGGAATCGGAAACACAGATTTCGATTCCGGTTCCGATTCCGATAACCGAAATATGGTTTCGATTCTGATTCCGATTCCGATAAGAATGGTTAGTTCCGATTCCGTTCCGATTCCGATAACATTACCGGAACCGAAATTCCGATAAGGTAAGGTGTTTACCGTAACTTTACCTTGAGTTTATGATAATTTATTGAAAAAATCGATACCGATTCTGATTATTTTTTCAATTCCGATTCCGATAACTTATCGGAATATCCGATACCGATTTCGATAAACTATCGGTATCATTTTCCGATTTCCGAAACCGATAATTTTTATCGGAATCGGGTCGAAATATCGGAATATCGAGTTCCGTTTACACCCATATGTACTATATATTAACATATATATATATACTCTTTTCTGTGTCATTCAACATTTTCCAATCTGATGATAGAGAGAAATACGTGAAACTTTTATGCTGACTTGTGCCATAACACATTAACAAATTATAGCTTTGTACGTTGCTGAGCCCTTCATTGGAGCTTCTTGTCCAAATATGACCGTGGGGAACAGAAGCCGGTCCCCTCCCCTCCCCTCCTGCTTGAGAGTCCTGCTTGAGAGGAGGGCAATCAAAACGGGGGGAGGTATTAAAAGCCTCAACTACTATTCAGTACCCCATTAATATTGCTCCCATATGTAACGCCAATGCACGTCGTCGCCCATTCTTCTGGCTTCTGTGCACATGTCACTTTTCCAGAGTAAACCGCATGCTGCACGGCCAGCTGCAGGAATCATATATATATACGACCGGGACGGAAATTAACCTGGATAAACTCCATTAGTTTTATCCTTTTTCTTCAAGAGACATGATAGGTTTAGGACGAGATTGACTACTTCGGAATGGTGCAGTGTGGGTGGGTCTAGCTCACCTCATGGAGTCATGGGTGCCTTTAATACTCATATTATTTTCTCATAAAATATGTTTATCTCACTCATTTAATTATTTGTCCCATTTGTTAGAGTGAGACCCGTCTGTCCATTGACCCACCAATCTCATCTAAAACAGGTAAAAAAATAAGTATGAACCACCTGTTGGTGTGAAACTGATCACTAAACGTACGTAAAGGTATTTTTAATTTTTTTGCATGGAAGTGCTCTCCACCTTCAACATGCATGCATGCGTCCAAAACGTTTCAATTCTCACGACTTTGAGGACGTACGTACGTCCATCTCAAAAGATAACTTTTTCTCTACATATATATAAGAGAAGATGAGTAGTCCATGACCCAGTAGAATCCAAACCCATGCATAAGTACAAAGCATGGGTTTGGATTGATCGCACAGCATGATTTGGGGACTTTTTTGCACTGCCAGTTTGCTCATCTTTGATGTCTTGTATAGATGTTAAGTTGATGTGGTCGCCCGTTTTCATCCTTATGTACGATGTTTTTCGGGTTCTGCAATTGTACCATTTTGTTCTATCTGCGGCCCCAGTTATGCTGTGATCCCCCGCAGGAGGGAAGCCAGTCAGTACAAAGGGGTTTGGTTTTTTTTTTTTTAACCCTTGCATTTTTTTTAACACAGGCACTTAACCCAAATAGTGGGTTAAGTCCCTGTGTAAAAAAAAAAAATGGAAGGGTCAAAAAAAAAACCACCTATGTGCGCCCATGTATTGACGGGGCGCCCCCTCCTGCGGGGGTGGAGAGATCTCCACTCGTGATTGTACCTGTATGCCATCATCATCGTCAGAGTCTTATCTCATTATTTTGGGGTCGGCTATATGAATTTTTTTTCTCTAAAGATTTTTATCAAGTGTTATATATAATCATGTTTAAACTCAAGAAGTCCAAGTCTTTTCTAACAACATCGCACCATCTCATTTTAGGCCTTCTCTTATCTCTTTTATTAACTTCCACTAAAATTTAGTCACATCTTTTAATCAACACCGAGTTAGGACGATGGTAACCGTGTCCAAACCACTTAAGTCTATTTTCTCTCATTTTTTTATCAATCGAAACTATCCTCAAATTCTCACGGAAGCGCTCATTCATAATCTTATCTTTCTCAGTCTTATCACACATCTATCTCAAGATCTTCATCTCTACTACACATATTTTGTTAACGTGTTCATTTCGTACTGTACAACACTCGGTGCCATATAATGATCTATATATATGTGTATGCAAGCATATGTGAGAGATCTCTACATCTAATATTACATTAATCCTTGTGGTCAATTTCCATGCAACGATCTCAAAATGGGGAAACCAACAGATTTTTTTGGAGAGATCAGCAAACTTATTCCTTTTAACTTTAAATATTGGATGGAGTGCAGGGTTCGAGAGTGCAGAGAATGGATGCTGCTCCACGGGGTTGTTCGAGATGGGTTACTTGTGCGATAAACGGAGCCCCTTCACATGCGCCGACGCCAACAAGTACGTGTTCTGGGACGCCTTCCACCCCACCGAGAAGATGAACCGGATCCTCGCCGATCACAGCCTGCAGACTGTGCTAGCTGAGTTCCTCTAGTGCATGTAGGGTCTGGGACTTACGTGTTTGGATACAATTTATAAAGATTATAAATAAGTTTACCGTAACTGTGAGAAAAGTATATTTATACTACTCTTGAAAAATATCGAGTACTAATGTATATCTCAGACATTAGTATGTCTTTATCCCCAGGTTTCAAGAGCAAATTAATTTAATCTCATATCGAAATCTACATTTGTCTTCACCCCAGGGCCACCTTCAAAGGGTCACCCAACGGCCACAGATAAAGATTAAGAGGGACAGATGTCATCCATGCGTAATTCCACTAGCAATTCTCTCTTCACTTTATCCCCCCTTCTCAAGATATTTCTTTTCATTGACTTGGCGTTGACTTTCGGAGGGTTGACCTCAGATCTCTCTCCCAAAATTGACTGTTTTGCGGGATGATTGTCTTAGCGAGTTGACCTTCGAATCCCTCTCCCGGGGAGACAACTTTGGAATCGTTCTCCGATGATCCTTCTACCAAGGATGGGATCACTATGAACAGTGGTGGAGCCAGAAATATTTAGAAAGAAGGGGGGACAATTAATAAGATAATTATTTATGGGTACTCAACGCAAGGGAAGTAATTAATAAAGTTTAAAAAAAATCTTCACATGCCCATCATAAAGAGAAATTTTATGCAAAAATTTTAATAAGAGAAATTTTATGTAAAAAAACAAGGTGGGGCAATTGCCCCCCTTGACCCCCCGGCTCTGCCACTGACTAGGAACGAGGTTGTCGAAGCTAGAGATGGGAGTATGTCTTTGGGTTGCCAATGCATTAAAGGAGTCTTCCCTTTGGATGTGGCCACATTTAAAGTTGGCATTTGAAGGTGTACTCAAAGAATGATTTAATGGTCAGTCCTCGATGTATACTACGTTGTAATATCAGGAGAAAATTTTAGTGCACTTGAATTTTATATTTTGTACTTACATTTCTTATTTTTCATTGGATAAAATATAAAAGAGAAATAAAAATATAAAATACAAAACTCAAGTACACTAAATTTTTAATCCCACCGGGAGCAGAAGTATACCCAAAATTAAAGAGTTTGCATTTGACGGCTCATCCTCTTTAAGTTTTAACATGACTTCTTTAATTATTTTACTTTATGCTCGTTTTCATTTTTTGGGTTGTTGGACTCTGTAGGAGTTGTAATGCCACAGGGATGCCAAAACATGTCAAAACTCTAACCCTTCAACAGTTGAGAAATGCTTATTACATCGTACGTGCAACAAATATTTCTCATTGTAAGAGATTGCAAAGAAGATTTCAGAGTTGAAGAGGCTGCTAAGGCGGCGGTTCTAAAACAGGAATACCATGCAAATGCAGGTAGAGAAGAAGAAGGCTGCCACCAACACGTTACTACCACCAACAGGGCAAGAACCCTATGTGTAAGGAAAATGGAACCTGACTAGGATATAGAATCCCCATTAATTATGTCATTAAAAACTATATAACGCGTAGGATCCTCCCTAACAGGGCACCTTCTTTGCTTTTTGCTTATATTTTTTGGAAAATTAAGTTGCCAAAATCATTGTCAAAGCGATAGAATTAACTTTTTTATTGGTTGAGAACTAACACCTTCATAAATCTGACCACAAATGGGGGTTTGAAACTGAGATCTCACAATCAGTGTATATATGGAGAGCTTGGCCACCAACTAGACCACTCTTGGGTACAACAGAATCAACTTTTATATGCCCAACATTCACACGACATCAAAGAATCAAAAGAGGAAAAAAAGACATTCCAGTTCAAGTTGACTAGGCAATAAGTAGGGCTGCAAACGAGTCAAGTCGAGCCGAGTATATGCTGCTCCAACTCTGTTCGTTAATTTTAATCGAGTTCGAGTCGAGCTCGAACTTTTTCGAGTATTGAAAATAGTTGTTCAAGCTTGGTTCGTTTAAATACTCTCGAGTTCGAGCCCTTAACGAGTATCTTAACGAGCCCAATTAAATTTGTGAGTTATATATATATGTATCTATATTATATGTATATATAAGCCCAATTCAATTTACAAGTAAAAAATTAATTATTTATAAGATCCAAATTTATCTTATTTCAAAATCATACCCCAAGATCCTTCATAAGTTACATGTTTAATTATTTTAGTATAATGTTTAAAATATTTAACAATTATATTTATAATTTTTATAATTAAAAAATTAAATGAACTTATTTACGAGCTTAAAAGAGTCGAGTAAGTATTTACTCATACTCGGCTCGTTTATGAAACGAGCTTAAATTTTATTTGAGCTTGATTCATTTACCTTATTAAATGAGCCGAATTTGAGTAACATCCGAGTCGAATTCTAGTTACTTATCGAGTGTATTAGTTCGTTACAGCCCTTCTTTTCATAATTTGTGTATTTACACCCTCATATTTAATCTTTTACATTTTAGTATTCATAAATATTCCGTACCTTAATAAAAGTTCTTTAAAAATAAATAAATATTAATATTTTCATATTTATAATAAGAAATTAATATAATTCAAATATATTAACGAGTAACTAATCGAGTATTTTAACGAGCATATTATCGAGTATCTTAACGAGCTGTTCGTGAACGTATTCGAGTCGAGCATATCTCTGTTCAAGCTCGACTCGTTTATGAATCGAGCTTAATTTTTTGTTCAAGCTCGGCTCGTTTATCTAATAAACGAGCCGAGTTTTTATCGAGCCGAGTTTCGAGCTACTTGTCGAGTGTATTGGTTCATTTGCAACCCTAGCAATAAGGGCATAACTAGGAGACTTTGATTAGACAATCGGTAAGCCATCAGCAATATGATAATATCTCATTTGAACGAAGAATGATGAGGTATGAAACCTCGGATATCACATTAAGAAGTCAATCCATGCATTAGTTGAACAACCATCATGTAAATATCTACTAATTTCAAAGGCACTTAAAAAATTTGCAAGGATCAACATTCAAGTGAGGAAAACCAAAACAAAAAGTATAATAAAGAGAACTATCAAAAAAAGAATCATCATAATTTGTCCCTTGGCACCTGCTTTCTTCATAACTAGGGCCACCTTTTTCTGCAAAAGTAAGACAAACAAATAGGTGAGAGACAAATGGGACAAGAATAAAACGCATGCTCACTAAACGTAGATTAATGGACCCTTAGTTTCCTCTTCTAAATGAACTTTGGAGAAAATCCACATTTTCAGCATCATACCTATATTCAATATATCATGAGAAATGCCAAGAAAGAATTCAACTTTTCCGTACAAATAAACGAGCACAAAGATAGCAGAGTTGATGTTTCACTCGGAAATCAGAAACTACTTGTAAAATCACTTCGCGAAATTCCTACTACCAAAAGAAAAACAAGCAGTAGGTTGCGGCCAACATTAACAAGATGCATTTCACCACAGTGACAAGAAACTCTTATACGAGGCTAAATCTAACCTGAACAAAATCCAACCTATTTGAAGTAGTTTCCATCTCCAAGCTCAATTCCTCCAAAATCTTGTCCTGCACAAATATCATAATATGAATTAAGATATAAAAAAACATACTTCAATTGGGTGAATAACATTTTGACTGGCATCAGAAGAATGCATGTTTTAACATTTTGTCACAAAAGGTGTCGGAAAAAACTGATAAATAGGAGAGAGAAGTTTTACATGAGTAGGTAAATAGTTCTACAATCATAATAATACAAGCATATCGCTATTTATCATATCTAGCGTCTAAATTGAGCAATATGAAATACACATCCAATTAGAAGCAAACTACTCTATCCAGGGTAAACATCTCGTAACCTATCTCATTGTTTCTTGTGAAATCAATATTCATCTTTCTAATAAATAAATGCAAGCAATCTAACATTCATGTTCTGTAGAAAGTAAATCAAAATAATAAAAAAAATCCAGTATATACAAGAATTCAAGGGCAGAAAGAGGTCCAATATGTGGTGGCTCCTATTGTTAAGTACCATACATATAGAGAAGAATTTTAGGGCCCAGCTGAAAAAGAAATATCCACATATGTCAATGAAAGTTATTTATATTTTCTAGGAATCTGACATGCCACTCGCCATATGAAATAGCTGTTGTTCTCTATAAAGGTTGCAAGTGACATCCATGCTAATGACATGATCTTTCAAGGAATCTCAATCACCATCATCAATAGAGTTTAGATCAGCAGTATAAATGCTGATTGCATTTCATCAAAACCATGATGAGAATGTCATATCCACATGGGAAATACCAACTTCCCAGGCGCAGAGGGGGGGGCACCCCTAGGGTTGCGGGCCCCACCTGGGCCCTTCTCTCTGCGCCTGGGCCCCTAGCAACTCTCTATTCACATTATGACAACAACGTTGAGAATTTGATTTTCTTCATATTCTATGAAATAATGACTGCATTTCATGTACTGATTTCCACTCTTACAAAAACTCAAAAGCAGGGATGCTATAAAGGGGGCATGGGCCAAGGTTAAAGACCAACATACAAAAGGTAGCTTGGTAAAGTATATGTACAGACTGGGCATAGCTTGACAGAACACCTTCCAGATCTCTTAAGATAGAAATCCATCCCTTACCCTAGAGACCCATCTTCCTGCAATCAAACATAGTCTCTGCCCCCTCACACCAGCCCTTGTCTACTCCACATGGTGGCCCATCTATCCTCTTCTTCTGGAAACCATGTTTTCTCCAGTCCTAATGTCCTTGCCTCATTACTGCCTCCTTCCTACTCTCTTGATAATTCTCCAATCTTTCCCTTGTCCAAATCAGTAATATTCAGCCTATCAAGGTGATCGGTACAGATAACGAAGTCATACAGGCAGGGTTCAAGAGGAAGCTGTCCAATTTTTTCTACCTCATGATGGTTAAAACAACACATCAATTCAATTATAGGGATAATTCCATATATATACCCCTGATATTCCTTTTGTTACAAATATATCCTGCTTATCTGTCTATAATCCTACAAACGCCAGCTATCTCATCTTAGTTTCAAAAGTAACCCTGCCGTCACCTCACATGAGTAACCAGAACTGGGCTAAGATTGGGCTAGGATGACTATGTAAAAGACAAACCTACCCTCGAAAAAATAACTCAGCCATCTCCCTCTCTCTGGGTGGCATATGAGAGGGGTCCAAAACATCTGCTGCAGCCCCTCTCTCGCCCCTGCCCCCAGCTAAACTAGGAGTGTAAACAATCTGAGTCGAGCAGAGTAGTTGTCTGCTCGAACTCAGCTCGCTTAATTAAAATCGAGTTCGAACTTGACTCGATACTCGCTGAGTATCTACATTTCCGTTCGAACTCGGCTCGACTCATTTTTTGGGTGTTCGAACTCGGCTCGATAAACTACTTGTTTATCGCAAACGAGTTAGAAATCAAAATCGAGTTTAATTTGAGTATTAGATGAGCTCAAGCTTTACCCTCAACTCGGTTAAGTTTTTCTTTTAGTTAGGTGACTCGGTTAAAATTAATCGAGTTGAACCCGAGTTCGACACCCAAAAGGCCGAAGAAGACGCCTTAGAAGGGGGTTGCGGACTCCCTTTTCTAAAAACTCAAGCCCGCAAGCAAAAACATATAGCCGATATGGGATTAAGGAGAACGTAGGGCCCAGCAAGGTGGGGTGGCCGGTGCAGTGGTGGGAGGGGTGGACAGGGGGTGAGGAGGCCAGAGAACACCACGGCAGGCACTGCGAATGGTCCAGCACCGTTGGGGAGGGCTGCGGCGACTCTGCACCGCCACCAGGGGTTCCACACCGATGGAGAGAGATACTGCAAGGGCCATTGAAAATATGAACTGCGGCCGTTGTCGTCGTCGTCGTCACCGCCTGGCACTAGCGGAGGGTCAGCCATGGTCGCCAGAGACCCCAGTGGCCGACGGCGACGCCCCTTGACCGTGCCAAACTGGGCTCAGTTGAACAACCACACAAAACCATCGCGATGGAGAAGATGACCCCGCAGTGCCCAAGGACCTTGACAAATCCTATTTTGTATATATACCCCCTGATTTGATCAACCTTTTATCTTTATTCCTACTTATAACATCTAGGTTCCATAAACAGAGTTTAAATCTTATAAAATATTTAATAATTAAGTCAAAACTAAATAAATAATTGAATAATTTATAAATGAGTATATCTAAATAAATATTTAATCGAGATCTTAACAAGTACTTAATCGAGTTCTTAACAAGTAGTTACACGAGTTGTTCACGGACATAACCAAGTCGAGTACACGTGTTCATGGATGGCAAAATCGGTCGATGTCGATCCGATTTTTTTCTTTTGGGGGGGGGGGAATGGGGGATGCCCAACCCCCCACAATTTTAAGTGGAATCGAGCTGGATCAAGTGGAATCGGATTGAATAAGAAAGTACATGTAAATAGTATCCTCATTTGAATCCAATAAAATATCAAAAAAATCATCTCTCTTACTAATAAAAGTCAACTCTCTCATTTAAGAAGAAAATCACAATTTTGATGATCTCATCAAAATATCGACTTTCTAATCCCACATAATTTGGTCTAACTAAAAATTTCATAATTCAAATAAACCAAATAGAATACTAAACATCCAAAGTCTGGTGAAATAAGTTAAACGTACATGTGACTTCTCTAAGAGACTCGCTCTCCTACTGACAATACTTAATCTGATATTATTAGCACCTAATATGAAGTGTTGCAATAATCTTGATTAGTATTAATTTATTTGTGTTCTCTTGTACTTTATTTGCTCTAGAGGTACTATTATTTTCCTTTTTTGTTGTTTTGTCTTTTCCATATAACTCTTTTCCTTTTACTGATTTTTTTTAATTTCCAACTTTCTAGTTGTCAATAAATGATTGCATTGGAAGATACTATTTTCTTGCAAGAATTCTGCATCATAAAATAAAATTCAATAGATCACATCAAAGATCAACCTAGACCCAAAGAATGATACTTAGGATATTTGTTCTTATTTTCTTGGGAAATAGTTCTCGATTTCTTGTAAGCATATTTTCCCACCTTTGCATGACCTACAACACCTCGAGACATGCAAAGAGGATTTCAAGATCTCGTCAATTCCTTGTTTGGCTATAGATATACCCAATATGTGCAATTAGACTATGGGTCACTTGCTCAATTTCATGAGCTAGAGAATGAGGGTTCCGAAATGTGAAATTGACAAGATATTTTTATTTATTTCATGTTACAAACTTCTATATATAGCTTATTTTTTCAATGAATGAACATAATCATTAGTGCCTTAATAATCTTTATTGTTCTTTATGATAGATGTACATTATAAGAATTGAATTTCATTGTGTTTAAATTCAATGAATTTTGTATGTCTTTTTCAAATTTTTGTGTGGCTTTTTCAAGTTTTTGTGTGATTTTTCTTTTATTTTTCACAATTTTTCTTAATTTTTTAATATGTCTGATCCTGATCGGCCAGATTCCCTCGGTCAGATCCCCCAATCCGATGACTCAGATCGGGATCGGCGGGGTCCAATCCAATACCCGATCCGATACTACCATCCATGCATGTGTTAGAACTCAACTCGTTTATGAACGAGCTTTTTTTTTTTGTTCAAATTAGGCTCGTTAACTTAATAAAAGAGTCGAACAGAGCTTTTATCGAGCCAAGCTCCGAACTGTTCGTCGAATGTATTGGCTCGTGTACACCCCTAGTTTAAACTAAGATGAGATAGTAGGGGTTTGTAAGATTATAGACAAGTAAGCAGCGTATATTTGTAAAAAAAAAAATAGCATAAGTATATATGAAATTACCCCATTATTATATATCCAAGGTACCAACAAAGGAGGATACATGATAGATATGTATGGCTCCATCTACATCCGAGCATATAAAGCGATGGAATTAGAGTACTACAGTTGGACCATGTTTTTTTTGTCCAAGGATCATAAATTAAAAATGATGGAATCAAGAAACTTGTTCATTGACATCAGACATCAAGCTTCGATCTTTTACTCCTCACTGTTTGCTGAGGACTCTATGCAGGCCAAGGATTACGGCTGACCTCCTCTCGTGCCTTTACCCAGAGGATTGGGCTGCCATCTCATGTCCCTTTACAGAGGAGGAGATCCATCAGGTGGTGTTCTCTTTACCTGGTAACCGGGCCCCGAGGCCGGATGGCTTTCCTCTTTTGTTCTTTCAGAAATGTTGGGGGTTGCTCAAAGATGACTTGGTCAAGGCTGTAAGAGAATTATAAGAAGAGGAAGCACACTTGGGAGGCATCAACAAGACCACCCTAGTGCTCATTCCTAAAAAGTCTAGGACAAAAGATTTCAAAGATTTCAGGGATTTTAACCCATTAACTTGCTTAATGAGTTAATGGTACATATAAGATCATTTCCAAGTTGCTTGCTGGTAGATGGGCTACTGTTATGGATCACTTGGTCAGTCATTTCCAATGTGCTTTCATCAGTGGTAGATATATCTTGGAAACTTCTTGGTGGCGCATGAGTGTCTTTTTTCTATGGAACAGTAGAGGAAAAAAAAGGGGTGGTATTGAAGCTATACTTTGAGAAGGCTTATAACAGAGTGAGTTGGCAATGTCTTTTTAATGTTATGTACAGGATGGGTTTTGGGGCCACATGGATCGGCTGGATTAGAGCCTGCATCACCTTGACCTCCTTTTCAGTGCTTATCAATGGCCAGATGTCCTTAGGGTTTTAGAGTGGTCGTGGTTTGTGCCAAGGGGATCCCTTACCTACTGTTTGTGTTGGTAGCTAGTGTGGCAAGCAAAGTGTGCAAAAGGCTGAGGCTGCTAGTATGATTAGAGGTTTTCAGGTGGCCAGAGATGGATCTTATATCTCTCACTTGCAGCATACAGATGACATTATTCTATTCCTGGATGCAGGGGCCCAATTCTTATGGCTAGGCTTTTATTAGAACTCTTGGAGGAAGTCACCGGGCTGAAAGTAAATTTCAGTAAGAGTCTTCTTCTTAGGGTGAACATGGAGGATAGACCACTGTTGAGGGCAACCACGTTGTTGAGTTGCTCTATTAGGGAGTTTTCTTTCTCTTACCTGGGCCTTCCGTTCTCCCCGGGTGCTCTCCAGTGTGCAGATTGGCTTAACATCATTTAGCGGTATGAGGCTAGGCTCACTGGATGGAAGGCTAGCCTACTATCTTATGGGGGTCGGTTGACTTTGTGCAGCCCTGTTTTGATCAGTCTACCCACTTACTATATTTGTATGTTCCACATTCCTTATACAGTGACCAAGAAACTTGATTCTATCCAATGCAAATTCTTTTGGCATGGTAGTGAGGAGAAAACCAGAGGATGGCACAATATTTCCTGGGGCAGGGTCACTACTAGCAAGGAACAGAGTGAATTGGGGCTGAAGCAAGTTAGGGACTTTAATATGACCCTTTTAGGCAAATGGCTGTGGACGCTGGGGTATGGTGAGGATGGGCTATGGACACAAATCATCAGGCAGTGATATTTTTCTTCCTCCAGGATTTGCGACTTAGACCCCCTCCACATCACAGGACGTCACCTTTATGGCGGGATATCTTGGCTTGCAGGGATTGTATTGCTTCTAGTATTCGAGTACGCTTGAGGGATGGTCACAAATGCCCCTCCTAAAAGGATGGACGGTGTGCAAATTTCAGCTTGGAGTCCATATTTCCCAGTTTTTTCCACATTACTGTGGCCCCTTCCAACACAGTTGCTTAGGCTTTCAACCATCTTATCCCCAATGGTTCATGTGCTCCAACTTTCCGACGGGATTTCTATCATGACGAGTTTGTGCAGTTTCAGGCTCTTCTTTCCCTTCTCCACTCCCTCCACCCGCGCTCATTTGGGGATGGGATAAGATAGGCATCTTCTCAGTTCGCTTAGCTTATATAGTCATCTCTGATGGAGGGATCCGCCAGGAGTTCCATCAGCAAGTGTGGACGCCAATCAGCCCCCCCAAAGTAAAAGCCTTGGTTTGGAGAATCTCGCATGAGAATCTCGCAAGGAAGACTAACTACCCGAGATAGATTGCCGCGCTTCATGCCAGATTTGTCTTCCACTTACTCTCTTTGTGGCGATGAGGAGAAGTTCGTTGATCACTTTTTTGCTGGTTGCTCCTTTTCTCGGGGAGTTTGGATGGAGGTTGCTCGGAGGACCAATTGTAGTATCCCCCTAAGGAGTGAAGTCCGCAGCTTCTTGAGCGAATGGGAAAGGCCTTGGTCCTGTAAACCTAATAGGATAGTGTGGTGGCTCATCCTTCATGACACGTTATGGGTGTTGTGTCAAGCGGAACCACCGTATCTTTAAGTGGGAGTCATGGTCAAAGGAACTATTGTGGATTTTGTATGTGCTAGAGTGAAGGAATGGGTGGGCACTGTTTCTCATATTAATTATGATGTATCCCCTCTTTTTGGGTTGATCGGGGGTAGTTGAATCACACTTTTTCAGTGTGTTCTCTACTGTATAGGTGTTTTGGGGACTTTCTCTTTCTCTTTTTGGGCATACTGCCACCTATACATGTACACTCTCATTTTCTTTAATATGTTATTGTGGTACCACCCAGCTTCAAAAAAAAAATGTTCATTGTTAATTTTAATGCCCATCTTCATGAATAGGAACAGACAAAAAGTAAAATCATCTGTTAGCCAAGTGGTTAGATGGAAAATCAATCTTTGTTTCACTAGCATACTACACAGAATATTCTCAGCAAAATCAGGCTATGAATACAATCAGGATTTCTCTTTCTGCATAAAACCATCAAACAATGGCATAGTGTAGGATGTATGCCCAAAAACAAATGTCCCGTTATAAAGGAAAACAAGACATATTCCTTTAAGAAAAGAAACATGCAATGCATATTAGCAATTTAGCATAAGTATGTTATGAATAGGCTAATGAGAGGCACCCAAAAAGAATGACCCTTTCTAAGCTACTTTGTGGAATATTGGCAACACTATTATGAGCCCATGATACCCTAGAAGTTTCATCATCTGGGATAATAATAAGACAAAGTCCTAGCCCAGCAATACAAAACCGACATTTCTTGAAATGCACTAACAAACAACAGAATCAGACAATCTCAACTGGGTTCACTTTCAAATAATCCAATTTCCTGGGTTATCCCACTTCTGGTAATTCCTTTTTGAAAAATACTTAAACCCCACCGATCAAACTGGGCACAGGCTTGCAAATATCCAGGTTAATGAATAACCTGTACTCACCTAGACCTCTCAAACGAGGAACAGGATCCACACTGAAGCATAATTGATAGAATATGTTCCCTAAAATTAGTTTTAAAGTTTCCAAAAGCTTAAGGCATTGTCATAACTATGTGCATCCACATAGATAAGATAGGATTCAGAGCAATTTGGGTCAAGATCAATCAAGATCAGGTCAATACCCTATCTGATCCCAAGCTGACAGTTAACCTTGTATCACTGAAATAAAAGTATAGGGCTAGTTCTCTTTTAAGATCAACTCAACTATATATGAATATGATCTCAGAAGTTTGATCGGCATTACCTGTCCAGTGAGCTCTTCATGAATTGTAAGCCCTATCCCACCGATTCTTTGAACACTGGCACTGAGTTCATCCAGCTCCTCGTCTTGCTTTCTGATGCATGGAGATAGGTATAACTTAAATATTGATAGCAATTAATAAACTCTTGACAAATGATGGTAGCTAGAATTACAAAGCCACAACTACACATCCATAGACCATCGTTGAAGAAGTTTTAAGTTCAATCTCAGAAAACTAAACGGTTGAAGAGAAATTTTCATCATTGACCAAATAGAAGCATTAAAACATTGGAGAAATAACACAAAGGAGAAATCACTCAACATCAGAAGACAAAATCATGAACTAGTACATAATATCTCTTCCTTCTATGACACAAGTCGCAGAAATGGACTTTAGTTAGCCAAACCCCAAACTGACCCAGATCAATCAGATAATGCTTCCTGATGACTGTGATAATGAGTTTGCCATATGAATTGCTTCACTACGGTCCTATATTTACGATGTAAAACCTTTATTTCATCAGATGTAAAAAAATATTTCATTCTTCAACAATTGAATACTCGGGGGAATCTGTGGTACAATCCATGCCTCATTAAAAAAAAACAATTGAATACTCAGGGGAAGAAAGGACTTGCTAGAGGAAACATTACTTGATGAGAAGCAACTGTCGATCTGATTCTGAAGAGATGAAATCATCATTATCATCAGCAACAAAATGGCTGGGTTTGCCACCCTGGTCAGTTGGAAGCCTTATAAAGTCTTGGTGCTTCCCATTTGCACTGGAACTAAGAGATTTGTTCCGATCTCTTCCAGCTTCAACACCCTTCTTCATGTTGCTAACCTAAATAAAACCAATTCTAGAGTAAAATTACCAACACAAGTTACACAACCTATGAGATTTAAAATAAAGGGGGGAAATGCCAGCACTGCTATATGTAGCTGAATTAAAAACTTTGTTGAAATGAAAGTGCACAAGGGCCTTGTCTTCTAACTCTTGTTCTTTCCTTCACATTATGCTTTCTCACTGAGATTTACCTGAGCACGTGCATTACTAGTCCACCGCCTTCTTTTCTCGAGCTCAACTTCATCTATACGATAATAAGCTGGGTCCTTCGCAGCAACCGCAATTGCCTTATCCAGTTCATCTACCTACCTATGAAGAAAAGTACCAGCTCAGCAGTAGTATAGTGCCCAAGCGAAAAAGATAAATATGACAAAGCATGGATATATCAGTGGTGTTAGAGGCCAGAATCTAACATGATATAACAATGTTCTTTTGAACTTTTTTTGTAAATGGTGGTCCAAATTTGAATTAATGTAAAACTTAAGAATATGGCAAAAGGAACAACATGCCCATGAAAGCAAGGATAACTGGCCTTCAAAGCAACTAGCATTGAGAGGCACTAAAACAATATAGAAGATCAAGAACATGCATCCAACATCTTCAAAAAAATATGCACTCAAAGCAAGCCAAATAACAGTTATGAAGCAACTCTATCAAAGTGTTCCTTCGTTATCATGTTCATGAATTCACACAGACACTACTCTGAAGCATATAGACACATCAAAGGCTAGATTTTAGCACATGAAAGTATGTACTAATAAATAGACACTTAACACTTTAAATCGAACCATGCAAGCAGATCAGTTGGCATAAGAACCCACTTCATACTCAGGTCATTCTAAATCACCCAGGGACACCGGTTCCGCATCCTCTAGGGGATTTGCTCGGGTTACCATTTTAATTGTTTTATTCCAGTTTGGCAGACATCAAGGGGATTTTAGAACATTGCTCTGTTGAAGGATAGCCTAGATATCTCTGGATGAGGTGAAAAGAGGTCTCCCCCCCATTTCACATGCTCAAGAAGATGGACAAAAATAATGAGAAGCTTCATAGGCTCATAATACCTGCCATTCAATGCTTTCACAGCCTGAAAGAAGCTCCCTAGTGAGGTGCACATGCTCTCCTGTATTTGAAGGTGATTGTTTCCATTGATCAAAAGAGTCTTGTAACTTGTCAATCTGCCCAACGCAGTATATACGCCAAAGTACACATCATGGAAAGTGTAAGCATAGACAAAGGAACAAACAAAGAACTACAAGCTGAAGTGATGATGGTAAAAAAGCTAAGCTAGAAAACTGAATAAAACAAAAGAATCCCTTTCTTGAAGGATATAATATCTCATATGAGGGCATTGAACTTCATAACTGGAAAGGGAAATGTGCAGCACAGGTAAGATCATCACACAGCAGACAGGTACATGTAAACCCGTTAGAAAGCAAAAGTACTTCTTCCAAGGAATGAACTGGCATGAGACAATTTCCAAACAGGAAAATAGATATGGTTCCATTTTACCCTTTCAATGAGGTGCATGCAGTTTATGCACAATTTTTTCTTTTAACCCTTCTTTTAATAGCAAGATAAGCCCAAGGAAGGCAAGGTGATTTTTCCCTCACCCTGTTAAAATCCCTGTGTGCTTTCAGCATGCAACCTTCGTTACCAAAGAGAGCTCCCAGAGACAGTAGGAGATCAGCATGATTCCACACATGCATTTACACACCATGAAGTAATCTATTCCAAGTGAAGTGAACTAAAATAAACATATTCGTAAAGTAAATTATGACTTACACATTCTTGAATCTCCTCCTTCACTATGGAAAAGGGATCTTGGGATGAAGTCATCATGTTGCCAGCTCCTCCTGAAACATAAACTTTTCTCAGCACTCAACAATAACTTTTTAGCCCTTGGAAGATTGAAAATATTTCTTCCCAACATTTTGATCCAGTATACTTATAGCCCTTGGACAGATATCAAGTACTCCTTCCGTTTCTTGATTTTCAGCATGCAGGATATTAAAATTTAAAAGCCATATCAATAATATAAGATCAAAGAGATGCAAGAAGATAACTACTGAGTTGATTACTGTCTTAAATACATATCAGGTGTGAGGTGGCATTCCTATGTGAGACTATCTCATACTCAACAGTAACTCAAAACCCTTTTATCATTTCAGTTAAAACATTGCACACTAAAACTGCCACAGAACCACCACATGTGATGCCGACCCATCACAGAAATTTGAATGCACGAACAACAATTGAGAACGGGAAGAGAACAATCTTCAGCAACATTTGCTGTGTCGTAAGATGTTCTATTATATGCTACTATGAAGAGCTAGGACAAAGAATCTATTTGCATAGGACTCCTGCAGTCATCCCTCTATGAAAGGAAACTAATTTGAAGAGTTCATGCCTACAGCCTTGCCCTGTTCTCTGCAGAACTTTTCTTGGATATCTTGAATCTGCAGCAGCCACTAAAGGGGGTGCTTGGAGGCTGATATGAAAAGCTAGCACATAGTGCCATCTCTTGGATGCCTGGTTGTCGAGGCCAAAAATTGGCCAGGTTGATGGAACTCCCTGCATTATGCCCACGGATCAATCTGCTTCCAGCCGTTGTGGCCCCGGCTCATCCTGGACCAGCTGTTATTACCAGTGAATGTTATTTGATAATTGATATCTTCATATGTCGTGCCCTAAATTATGATGAATATTTAACCCATCCGATTTTTAATTTTAGTCTTTAATCTAAAGCAAGTGCATAATCCTATGTAATGTTCATGCAATATGTTTATTGGAATGTTATACCCATGTCTTCCTAACCCAACTACATATGTTTATAAACCTAGAATAACTAGACAAACAGCATTTACCACCTGTCCAACCAACCTGAATTAATTCGACATCTTTTTACAGAATTACGGGAGCAGCACAAATTGTCTCGACAAATAGCTTCACTTTATGATATCTGGGTAGCCCGCCAGACACACTCCCCATTAGACCAAGCAGAAGGCAGGAAGTAGCTTGGACGTAGTTCCAACTCCACCCGTAAACAACAAGGTCATAAAGAGTAGGAAAATCCTGAATCACCATCTAGTAAGTAGCATATGCACCAGGAGACAGGTCCTCCACTCCTCGTCACATATCACGGGCGGATTAATTCGTGATAGAACCCATAAATGACAACCTCGACCTAAAGACGGCAAACAGTAAACGCGTGGGGATCGAGATTTACAGAGATTCATCATAACACCGCACCTCCCCCACCAACCGGAAAGCAAATTCCAGAAAGCACCGGGTAACTCGTGCTCTGGGCAGGCGCATCTAGTCTCACCCAAATCCGACAACAAAAACAAATTTAGACGCCTCACGACCTACTCTCCCCGGCAGCGGTGCTGGAGTTCACCCGCACATCGGATCAAGGAATCTGAAGAAGCGAATGCAACAGATCTACAGATCCTCCACAGTTTCAAAAACAATGTTGGTGGCGAGTGGGGACTCGGGGGAATCACGGAGGTTACTTGGTCGTGGGGCTGCCACGACGACGGCTGCAGCGACAGCGCCGACGCAGGCACCAGGGGATTGGAGGGGTCCCCGGAATCCACTAATGGGCAGGCGATCGGCCGGTGACGAACAATGCCTACCTTGAGCCAGGGGCTTGCTAGATCCGACGATCCTGGCGTCCACTCCCGGCTCCCGCTTCCAGCTCTGCCGCGGTTTGGTTTGGGGGGAAGAGGCGGCTCCGGAGTCTCGAGTGACGTCGCGACCGGCGGAAATCTTACTCGGGTCCCCGGGACAACCTCTAATTACACATTTTCCCCTTTGGTTTTATATAATATTATTTCATATCTCTATAATTTTAATGTATTTTCATTTATTTTATTTATAGCATGTAATATTTTATCATTTATATCCCCATCATATTAATGTTCATTTTGTTTAACTTAAAAAGTTCGACGCACCGACCCACACCAATCTAGTACGAGTAAACTATATCGATCCATGGGGTCCCAGTGAATTTACATGGAGACTTTGAAGTTTGAACTCTTCCCCCTACTCGCTTTGATAAGAAAGATATGTCTAGGTGAACAAGGGATAACCCTGCGATTAATCCCCACCCAAATTCCCGTTGTTTAATCAGAGATACTTAGGTTTACCATCTTTTACCCATTCATAATCTTGTCCTGCCCCAGGAGGTGGGACAAGGGTGGTTAACCATGGGTAGGGGTTTTTTTTTTTTTTACTTGTCATTTAATATTTTAATATTATTTTCATTATATACCTCATAAAATGTGTTAATTTTTTTAACCGGATTTAAAGATAAGGGGTTGTTTACCTAACTCTATTTTTATTTTCAAACTAAAATGAGTTAAGTTTATGATTAACCTACACATAGTTAGCCAACCTAATCATTTGGCAAAGTAGGTCTTTTTCTCACACCCCCACCTAAAGCTCTTGTCATTGACACAAAAAGAGAGATGGGGAAGAGAGCGAGGTGAGACCGTCGATCGGAGGCCCTTCACTCATTGACACCTCCCCCCCCCCCATCCCTCTTTGTCCCACTGACAACTCCTTTGCATCCTTGCTCTACTCGAGCCATCACCCTCTCTTCCCCAATTCCACCGCATGTTCTCCCTATGAGGGGGAAAACGATCCAGTGTCGGTTGCCACTGCGTCGCTTGACTCCTCCCTCCTTTGTTTACTTTTCATCCCTTTGACCTCTCTCTCTCTCTCTCTCTCACCCAAATGAGCTCCACATTGGGGACACAAAGGGTCTCCTAAGGGCGGTAGCGCATAAGATATCTTACTTGGAGTGAAAGAAGTTGGCAAGGCAAAAACACTTCAAGGAGTCAACATGAGATAAGGCAATAATAGAAGAACTTTCTGCCGTAAGAAAGAAGAATGGGGTGCGACGTAGGAGAGGCTAGACCGTGTGAATTACAAAATTCCTAATGCATGTGATACGATTTGGCGAGTTGTGAGATTAGGAAACAACTAAAATAACAACATATATAATCTTCAAAAAATAGATTATTTTACTTGAATATTTATATAGTGTCATAATTTCAATATGTCTCTCATAGTTTTGTCAATTTTGGCAGTGTTAGCCTCATAGGAGGAGTTTGTGAAATAGTATATGTAAATCTAGAAGTATGTATGATAATATATATATAATATAAAGATTAAAGATGGAGAATATAATATTAATATTTATAGAGGTATATCTGTTATTGCCACGTTCACATTTTTCTTAAAAGCATTCCCCAAACTGCCGAACACATCTTTTATACGGCTGCCAAAACAATCGTACATTTTTTTTTAATCCTGCCTTTCCACAGTCTCTCTCCCCAGTGATAGTTACAAATGGAGCTTAGAAAAAAAAATGGTTGTAGCCTTGCATTATGGTCGTGATTGAAATAAAATTTTATATATACTCATAAATAAAAATAGATTTTCTCATATAAAGTAAAAACCATCCTTATAAAAATATACGAATATATTAAAATATTATTAAAAATATATCACTGGCCAGTCTGGCCCCTCTCCACCTTCCTTTTCCTTGCGCAGCCGTCTTCCCCCTGGGCCGCCTGCCTTCTTCGGTTCTTCCTCTCCAAGACAAGCTGGTTGGTGTATTAGAGCAAACTAATTATCCTAAATTCGATAAACTCAATAAGATTTTTTATTTTTGTTATTATAATTTAAATATAAATCAAATCAGATGGACCCGAATTGAATTTGTAAGCTCCCATTTATATTGATATATGATGCAGTCAGTTCATCGTGACTCTTGAGGCCGAGGTGTAAAAGGTCAATGTGAAAGACTAGCCGAAGAGAGCTCCATACCCCGACATTTGAGAACGTGTATAGTTCACCAAATGGTCTTGGTGGGTAGACACTCAACGTTCAAGTCAGTCATTGTCCGAGAAGACTTAAGAGAAGGCTAGCTTGGATCCCCAATCACATACATGTGATGGTCAAGTGTCGTCCCCCTTTTTATAGTGATATATAGGCTATCTCTTTGAACCATCGGACAACCCCACGAATATCTCACCACGTCGTATTAAATGTTGCCCCACATCATTGTAATTGTCCCATCACGTTGGATAGATTGTGGTCTTAATCACTGCTGTTATGGAGCGCACGTCCCTCGTTGGTTAACCAAAAAGGTAGGGTAGTGGGCCGTTATGCCCGAGATATCTATATGTCGGTCGTCGGGAGCTCTAGATCTGCTGAACCACCTCGGAAGTCTCCACATCCGCCGTTAGGACTCCAAGTCGGCTAAACCACCTTGAAAGCTTACACGTCGGCTGTCAGGAGTTCTAAGTTAGCTGAACCACCTCGGAAGCCTCCTTGTTGGCCACTTCCACATTGCCCATGGATGACATCTAGGACTTAGATGCGTGGGAGATGCCCATGTCATTGGCCCCCCAACTTCACTCAACTTGTCGTCGAGGCAGGGTGAAGCTAATACTAAGGCATGGCTCTTACATGGCGATTCGTCTCGTGAAGTCGGAACCAACTGAGAACGTGAATCTTTCCGTAATGTCTGATCATCCTAACGTCCTGTAGCAACTCTCAACTTTTAAATTTAGATAAATAAATAAAATTAAATGAAATGTGAATAAATTAAAATTCATTAAGTAAAAACAAGTGATGAACTTTTCATTAATGATTATTACAAGAGTTATTGGGCCACAAAGCAAAAACCCAATGATGGATTAGAGATAAATAAACTTAAATTCGCACATCAAATATTAATAAATTAAAAATAGTCAAGATAATCACTATTATGACTTATAAATATCCTAAAAAGAGTCATAACTCTATCCTAACTAGTTGGCCACGGAATTAGAGCCCATCCCATGTCAAATGGAAGGATAAATGCAATGAAATTGGGTAGATAATTATGAGAAATTCGGAGTTAGAGGAAGAGAAAGAGTTTTATAAGACTTGATAATCCTAAACATACAAATACACTTCCATCTTATCCCTAGCCAACTCTATTAAACCTCTAGAGCTTGGAGGATAAGGAGGAGAGGTTTTTGGACGATGAAATCAAGGAAAAAGGAGGCTTGGAAGGAGCATCTTTGTGTTCATACTTTAGGATCACAAAGCGCTCAAAGGTAGACAATCTCTCAAGCAAAAGTAAATTAAACTCGACCCTAAATAATTCATGTTGCCATCTACGAAAGTTCCATGTTTTCTCTAATTTTCATTATGTCGTTTATGAGTATTTCATGCCCAAAGTTTTGTTAAGAACATGTACCCGACCCAACATGTTCAACTTAAATCTCTGTTTATGTTTGATCTCGTGCTCTGAAACTTTTATTATACATGTTACATGATGTCAGGAATTTAATGACATTATTTTCCCCAATTTCTATCAAGTACTCTTATCGAATTAAATCATTTTTCGTCATTATGTCTTATTTTTTGTTCACCGTGAAGTACCCCATTCATAGCATGACCATACCATGTAGAAATCGAATTACTTTTTACTGTTGATACCTCTGCAAGTCTAGTTTTCATTTAAAACTGATTTCATAATTTTTCATCATGTATACGATTTGATATTAATTTTTAAAGACCCCTATGTCAAGTCCTTTGAGGACTGGACCGCAACCTAAGGTGACCCATTTCATCTTTTGGGCTCGGCCAAGATCTCTAAAAACGTGACGGCCCGATCGGTTGCATTCTCATTTGGGTCGCGACACTAGATCACGTCATGAACGTGACAGTCCACCGCGTCACAACATGCTGTTCCACACCGATTGCCCTGAACGCGACAGACCCTGCCGTCACATTTATGAACCAACTGCCATGGATGCGACCGGTCACTACGTCGCCTTTCAGTTCATCAATCGATTTGTCCTGAATTAATTCTCTTGAACGCAACAGGGCTAACCGTTGCGATTTGAACACGATAGGTACCCTTGTCGCAATTTCACTGTGTATTCCAGAACCCTAGTATGCCAATTAAACCTTGCTAATCATGCTCTATAAATCATGGTTTAACCATTGTAATGCTCAGTTATGAGCAGTAACATCATGTTAATTCATTTTTGATAATATTGATGTGATTTTATTATTTAAAAGATGTGTGCACGACTCTCACATGTCATCTTGATTTCCTCTCACATGCATGCACCAAACATGAATTTTTGCCCCAAGACATTACAAAAATTACTCAATAATATATCTAGTAATTAAGTGTAATTATTCATGTAAAATTTTTTATTATTTTAAAAGGACTTGTCTTCGATTTATTCGCTTGATTTAATACCGTTATCGTGACTCCTCGGCCTTCGAGCACTCAATGCACAACGAGTAAATGCTTTCTATACATATTTTATTGACTTGGATGACCTCTCAGTTGAGAATACTCCTGACTGGACCATGAATTCCTTGTCAAGGCCTCCATAAGACTCATTGGCTTTGGCGAACGTTCATTGCCAACGAGCAAGTTGTACCATCAATACCCATGATGCCCTTGGGGATCAGCATGATCCAACGGCCTTAGATTTTCTCTCTTATCTTGAGATAACGCCAGACCTCTCGACTATGTTCGTAGCATGGCCAGTAGGCGGTTAATAACTTCCACCAGACTGCCAGCACCAATCATGCATTTTAGGCAACTGTTACTATCGCCTGTTTGAACGTTGTCTTACGATTATGACCATCGTTCTCATCTATTTTCTTTATCCTCTAATCTATTCACGTTCTCTCTATACTCTCGTCTATTGTTCAATTACTCTCATCTATTCTTGGTACTCTAGCTATTTGGTCATCTATTGATTGTTTAAGATAATAAACATAACTATGCCAAACAACATTATAAAGGGCCCGATTTGGTCCTGGGAGGTGTGCCCGAAAGTGTCATTTGTTCGTGTGAGTTCAATGATCAGGGTGTATGGCATAACATTCAAGTATTATACTATCAAGATTAATCTATGACAATCAATTCAAGTATTATGTTCTCTCGATCGAGAAGAAGATCAACTAACGTGCTATCTTGGTGCACTATCGTGCAATTTTACGTGTTATCTCGTTCTATGGCCAATCCCTTATCATGCTAGTTGTGCTATACTATTTGAAAAGTGCTCTTGTTATCATGTGCTATTACTCTACTGACTATACTTGATCATTCTCTCTAATTATCATGCTATACAAGACATTAATCACTTAAAACATACCTCTTTTTCGAGATATTAAGTCCTACTGTTATCGCTCACCCTGCGTTATTTGGTATATGTGTTTCAGGTGAGTCTGATAGGGAATACCACACGCATGAGGATGGGGACGAGCAAGTGCAAGAGTGACTAGACATTTAATTTGTCAACCAATCATTTAGTGTTTAGTTAGATAGTTAGTTTGTTTTAATTGAATAAAGTACTCTAGACCCATAGTTTTGGCTATGAATTAGTGAATGTAATTGAGATTAGTGGAATTATCAATAAAGTTGGTTCATTTGGCATTATTCTAATTTGTGCAATGGTTTGATGTCTATTTCATGCTCTATACACTACTAGAAAAAGCGGTTTTACCGACGGATATTTCCGACGAAATTTATCCGTCGGAATATCCGTCGGAAATACAGATTTCCGACCGATTTCCGACTCAATAATCGGAGTTTTCGACTGATTTCTGACGAAATTCTTTTCCGTCGGTAATTTTCTGACCAACTATTTCCGACGGCTATTTCCAACAAGTTTCTGACGGATTTCTGACAGAAACGGAGTTTCCGACGGATTTTCGACGGAAAGCATCCGTCAGAAACGCCGCATTTTCTTGTGGTGATACTATTTATTTAATTGTATTCCGCTCCGATATTCTATATCGGGGCGTTACACGACTGTAACTTTAACCAGAGACTATCTCAGTAGCCACCATGTCGGCCCTTTGGAGTTGTAGATCTGCACCACCTCGTAGCCTCCACGTCGGCCATCTAGAGCTATAAGTCCGCACCACCTCGTAGCCTCCACGTCGGTCATCTGGAGCTACAGGTCGGATGTACCACCTCGTAGCCTCTATGTAGTCCATCTGGAGCTACAGGTCGACTGTATCATCTCATAGCCTCCACGTTGGCCATCTGGAGCTATAGGTCAGTTGTACCACCTCGTAGCCTCCACGTCGGCCGTTTGGAGCTACAAGTTTTGTCCCACCTTGTAGCCTTCACATCGGCCCTCTGGAGCTATATGTCGGTTGTACCACCTTGTATCCTCCATGTGGGCCATTAGGCTCCACACCGACCATCAAGACGTCGGAGCCCATCACGAGTGCTAAAGCGACCTCGTTCTTCACGAGTGCCAAAGCGACCTCGTCATCTTCGGACATCGACCTTACCCTGAGATGGGGCTTAGGTAACCTCCTTCATCTCGGCCATCATAACGTCAAGCATCACGAGTGCCAAAGCGACCTCATCTTTCACGAGTGTCGAAGCAACTTCGTCGTCTTCGGACATCGACCTTACTCTGAGACGGGGCTTGTGCAACCTCTTTCATTTTGGCCATTAGGAGGTCATCCATTATGACGTTGGCCATCAACCTTCACATCGGCCATCAAGCTCCACGTCGGCCATCAGGACATCGATCCCATCACGTTTGTCGAAGCGACCTCGTCTTTCATGAGTGTGGAAGCGACCTCATCTTTCACGAGTTCCAAAGTGAGCTCATCGTCTTCGGATGTCGACCTTATCCTGAGATGGGGCTTAGGCAACCTCCTTCATCTTGGTCATTAGAAGGTCGTCCATCATGAGGTCAGCCATCAGCCTCCACGTCGGCCATCAAACTCCACGTCGGCCACGAATGACATCTTGGACTTAGGTGCATCCAAGATCAAATAAAGGAGATAGTAAGGGAAGTCATACTAACTTTTAGTAGTGGTTCCCACAGACGACGCCAAATGATGCGGTCGGTTCACCGTGACCCTTGAGGCCAAGGTGTAAAAGAGCAACGTGATAGACTAGCCAACGAGAGCTCCATACCTCGACGTCTGAGAACCTGCATAGTCCACTGAGGGGTCTCGAAGGATAGACACTCCGACGCTCAAGTCAGTCACTGACCGAGAAGAATTAGAGAAGGCTTGGAGCCCTGATCGCATATATGTGATGGTCGAGTGTCCCCCCTTTTAATGTGGTAGGCTACCCCCATGAACAGTCAGACGACCCCGCAAATATCTCACCACGTCATCATAATTGTTGCCCCACGTCACCGTAACTGTCGCACCACGTCGGATAGATCGTGGTCTTAATGACTGTCGTTACAGAGCGCACGTCTTGCGTCGGTTAACTAAAACAGTAGGATAGTAGGCCGTTAAGCTCAGAATATTTGTACGTCAGCCGTCATGAGCTCTAGGTCGGTCGAACCATCTCGGAAGCCTCCACGTCGGCTTCAAGAGCTCCAGGTCGGCTAAACCACCTCAGAAGTCTCCACATCGGCCGTCAACAACTCTAGGTTGGCTGAACCACCTCGAAAGCCTCTTCGTCGACCAGTTCCATATCGGCCATGGATGACATCTGAGACTTAGATGCGTGGGAGATGCCCGTGTCAATATCTACAGATTAATCTAATCCGATTCACCGATCTGACCCGCCATAATAACAAGTCACTCCCTATACAAAAAAGTACCCAATATAATGCAAAAGAAGTCCCCACAGCACTTACAAGTTCCAACATAGAAGGAACATAATTTTACAAAGTCCTAATTAACAACCCCCATTAATCACATCAGTCCAACAAAACGAGGAGCTTCCATTGATATTCGATGGCATCGTCATCTTCTATATATATATATATATATATATATACTAAAACTAATCCAAGAAGGTGGGAATTTTCTTCAGCAGAGTGAGTAGAAACAGATGGAGGTGGGGCGGTCACAGCAGCTCCACCAGGGTGGTGTTGAGGGCGTAGTAGGCGAGGATCCAGTTCATCTTCTCGGTGGGGTGGAAGGCGTCCCAGAACACGTACTTGTTGGCGTCGGCGCATGTGTAGGGGCTCCACTGGTTGCACAGGTACCCCATCTCGTACGTCCCCGTCGCACAGCACCCCTCGCCCACCGTCTCAAACCCTGCCATGCACATCATCAACAAGGTAACCATGATAAAGTGACAGTAGATATATGTAGGGGTAGGTCTCTCTGTCGTATTGGCGGTGTGTATGGGTTAGGGCCGCGCCGTACCTTAGCACTCTCATACGTCTAATTAACATGTCAAAGTCTAAAATTGATCGATCAATTTTTATTAGAGTAACGTTCAGATCTCATAATTTATTTCATCTTTAAAAAGAGACGAAAATCGGTCGATCATTTGAAATTTTGGTTGACCGATTAATATATTACAAATCGATCGTATTGTATCATGTTACGAAAAATACGATACGATTGATCCGTGCGACACAACCAATCTTACTTTTGAGTATAAATCTTTTTTTTTTTGTTTAATCACCCACTCTTAAGCAAAAAATTGTTATATGTCTTAAGCACATTGACGGATAGTAACCATTAACTTTATAATTGGTTGTAAACATTTTTTCGTCATGAATTGTGAGAGAATAAGAGAGGAGTAATAAAGACATGGATGAGAAAGAATGGGAACATTTTTTTCATAAAAATAATAACATTTACTTGAATTATATCCAAGTATATATCAATACTTTTGCTTGGACAAAGCTCGATGGATGAAGACTATCATGTATGGCATAGCTGAAAGGAACATGGTTGCATAAAACTGCTTTCCTGACACAACTTTCAAACACACCATCACCTTTTTTTAACGAAATATTTATTTAATGTGCTCAAAGTTTTTATTAGTTTGTGTCAAATTCCTTGTAAAAAATGCAAAACACGTGATCGGTGGTGATTATGACGAACTAACCATGTCGGTAACGATTTATTAACTATAAAATAACGGACGTCCTCCTCTTGTCGGCCAAAAATGCACATTAAAAAACACAGGGGTTTTATTCAAAGAAAAATGCTAGTTGCAACCAAGGTTCGCCGTACCGACCGGATCGACCGTACCGTATTCTCCGTGGTACGGTACGTATCGAACCGTACCGTACCGTTGAGATACGGTGGAAAATTGACATGTAGTGTTGAAACTCATTCTGTACCTTGTAAACCCATTCAAATAATGTCTATTTGTGTTGAAATTTTAGCTATAAACTAATGTAATAATTTTACAAATTATGGTGATTTTAGTTTAATTTTTAAATTTTATTTTACACTGGGTGAAAAATCACCGAAAAATAGTTGCATCGGCTTAATATCTAAATCTGTACGCCAACAATTCCGGATATTTACATTTCTGATATCACCATATTTTTCTAAAAATTATGGTGTTCTCAAATTTATTTTCGTTACAGTTTTTTGATGTCGCCTTGTCGGAGCGCGCACTTCTGAGTATGGCATTGAGCTATCATTTATTAATGTTAATTAATCCTAGATATTAATAAAATTACTATATTTGTATCATCTCTTAATTAGTTATGTTTGAAATTTTATCTCAATTAGACACTAATTAGACCACTTAAGTGCAGACAGAGTTTGTCGCGGTACGACGAACTCTCTGTGCGCGTACTTCAACGGGACGGCATTGATTTCGAAAATAAAGTCAAATATAAAGTCATCATAATTACTAGAAAAATGTACTGATATAAAAATATAAATATCATGAGTTATTGATGCATAGATGTAGAGATTAGGTCGACCTAATGATTTTTGAGACAGTTTTTACTTGACAAAAAATTAATTTAAAAAATTAAATTAAATTATTATAATTTGTATCACCATAATTAGCTTATGTAGAAATTTCATCTCAATTAAACACCATTAGATCCCTTAAATGTTGAGATTAGTCGTTTACTAATTTTTGAGATAATTTTTACTTGATAAAAAAATATTGAAAAATTAAACTAAAATTACTATAATTGGTATCATCTCTTATTAACCTATGTTTAAATTTTATCTTATGAACCCATTACATCATTTTAATATACCTAATTATAAAAAATTATGTAAAACAAAATTGGGGTGACCCAGAGGCCTGGCCCCGGGCCACGGTATCGGTACCCTTTGCCGCCCCGTTTTTGGGCGCACGGGCAACCATTGTTTGCAACAAACTTAACTCGGACGAGGTCACTAGGGGTGGGGCCAACCCTTCCTATTTGTACAGCACTACAGGAGAACCAACATTGGCAACGAATATATGTCCGCGGCTGAAAATTCAAGGACAAAAGAGATATAAGGCAGCGGCTATTATAGACCGCTGCCATACAACCGTTTTGTCCGCGGTTAGTTGTAGGCGCTGATAAAAGTTAAGCATACATCAGCGGCTAAAATTTCACCGCGGACAAATGTTGCCTTAAGGCCGCGGCTTTATTTAACCGCGGACATATATTCTGCAGCGGCTTCGTCCACCGCTGATATATATATGTTATGTCTGCAATTCTACAAACCGCTGACATTTAAATAATTTAAAAATATTACTTTATTCATTTTAAATAAAAAAACTTTTAATCAGTCATATCTAGAACATATACATTTTTTAATAATAAATTATTTGAGTTTAGCGATTGATATATACATATGTTATTTATATTTGAAATATATATGTATATTTGTGCTAGGAGAGACTTTGTGCAAAGTGCATAAGTGTCACATGGACATTTTTCCCATGTGGCACCATGCACATGTGTTTTTTGCCCATGTGGCACCATGCACATGTGTTTTTTGTACATGTGGCACCAAAAAAACCCATGTGGATTGGAGCAGCGGAATACGAATATGGCCGCGGCTATATAGCCGCTGCCATATTTTTAATCGGTCGACCGATGATGCACATTCGGTCGACCGACGTTTACACTGCTAAAATTATAATCTGCACTGGGTAGGTCGGTCGACCGATATATTAGAATCGGTCGACCGATTCCGGTCGCGATTTCGTCCGCTTCGGTTCGGTTCGGTCGCGACCGGCCCACTTTGTATCAACCCAAACCCCCTCCTATATATGTTAGGGTGGGTGGGAACATCCCACATAAGTTCTCCTCCATCTCTCCAGCCCCTAAGGTGGTTTTCTTGCCCTAGAACTCTTCCCTCCTTCTCCATTGCCTCCTTCTTGCCCTAGAACTCTTCCCCCCTTTTCCATCTTTCCCTTCTTACCCTAGAACTCTTCTCATCTTCTCCTCTTCTCCATCTTCATCTACTTGCCCTAGAACTCTTCTCCCCTTCTCCATTTTCCTTCTCATTTCCCTCACCCCTTCTCCATTTTCCTTCTCATTTCCCTCACCCCTTGTCCATCTCCGATGCCTCCACGGATGCGCCATCGTCGTTCGGTCCCGAGTCGTCGCCGCCACGTTGGTGAAGGATCAGGGGCGGCTACACAAGTTCCCTTGGCTCCTGGAGAGTTGTTGGTTGAAACAAGAAGGAAAATTCTGCCCCCTCGGTATGTGGACTTCGACAATCTAGACAATACGGAGCCCATGCTCAGTCTTCTATTTGCAACACAAGGGTGGGTTCACTTCATGTCTAGCCATAGAGTCTATTATCCAGATTTGGTTCAACAATTCTATGCAAATTTATATACAAGCAACAACAGACTATTTACTGCTGTTAATGGAGTTGAGATTCACGTGAGTGATACAGTTCTTAGTCATGCATTAGAGATTCGAAATGCTGGTTATTTAGTGGAACATGTCCAGTATTATGATAGTGATATGTGCCAAGTTTTGTTGGGAAAAGATCCGGCACCTTGGATGGCACATCATGCTTTGATCAATGCAAATCATTTTCCACCACTACAGAGGATCATTCACCACATGATCACCACTATACTTTTTCCAAAAGGTGGATCTCGGGATGAAGTCACTCGAGTGCACAAATGTATTTTTCACTGCTTATTTCACAATGTACCACTGTGTTTACCTGAGATGATGGTAACGCTGATCAAGTTAGTAAAGAATCAGAGAAAAGATCTCTACCTTATGCAGCCCAACTTACGGCTGTGTTTGAGCATGCTGGCATTGACCTCACTAATGAGCGAGCAGAAAATATTTCTGTCTCCATGGTCTACAATGAAACCAACATCATGAGGTTCATGAATTACAGGAATGTTAATGGACAATTCATGAGGAATGTCACTGATGACCCTGGTGAAGACAGTCAAGAAGAAACGGAAGATGAAGGCGAAGGTGAAGCACAAGGTGAAGACGATAGACATGAAGAAGAAGAGCATTTGGCTCCTATGGAACAAGATTTGCCTCCTTCGGCTGCCGGAGGTGATGACTTCCAACTGCGGATCCAAGGTAGCTTGACCAGGCTTGAGGGGGAGATGGAATCTATTCGGGGAGAAGTTCGGCAAGTGGGCGACACAGTCGGGAATCTCTCTAGAGAACTTGCTGAGTTGAGAGTTAGCCACCAGGGCCACATGGACTCCCAGTCTCAAATGTTACGGGAAATCATGGGTTATTTGCGACCTTCTCAGAATCAGCCTCCTTCTGAGTGATTCCTTAGCTGTTCTATGATGTCTACCTTTTGCTTTTCGTATCCTACTCTCGCCTCTTTGCTGTGACAAAAGGGTGCTCTTTATGTAATAGCTACAATATGTCTATCATATTTTCTGCTTCATCTGGTATGTGATTGCTTGATGTACTTTATGGTATATTGCTTGATGACAAAACGAGGCTCAACACAAAACTGCTTAGCTTAGCATGAACTTAATCTCTACCTTAGTTTAGTGATTCATATATACATATGTTATTAATTTATATTACAAATAATCAAGTATATTTGTGCTAGATATGCATGTATATACTTGTAATATTCTCAAATATAAATATTTTATACACAAATTAAGTGAACATATCCGTCAGGCAAGAGGATAGCGTAGGCGTTGCAAACAATAGATTGCCTTGATCGGTCGACCGACCAATAGAAATCGGTCGACCGCCTGTCTCACCTCTGCGTTTCAAAATGCACTGAATCGATCGGTCGACCGACAATTAGAAATCGGTCGACCGATTAACTCACTTCTGCCAGCCAAAATGCACTGAGTAGATCGGTCGACCGAACACTAGAAATAGGTCGACCGACTAACTCACTCAAAATGCACTGAGTAGATCGGTCGACCGAACACTAGAAATTGGTCGACCGACTTTCTCACTGCTGGCAGCCTAAATGCACTGAGAAGATCGGTCGTCCTACCACGAGATATCGGTCGACCGACTTTCTCACTGATGCGTGGCAACAACTTTTTTTTAAGTTTAATTACATATGGCAGCGGTGGTTAGCCGCCGCCATAAATATAAATAGTAGTGGCTTTTTTTAGCCGCTGCTAAATACTAATATGGCAGCGGCTGTACAGCCGCTGCCATATTTTCGCCTATCCCGCCAAACAAAAACACCACTGCGCGCCATATCGCTCGCTCTCTCTCTCTCTCGCTCGCTCTCTCTCTCTCTCTCTCTTCCGAAGACTGGCGACGCACCGACGCCTTCCTCTCCCCCGGCGACGCACCGACGACGGACGGCAGGCGGTGGCTCCGGCGACGCCCTCATCTCCGGCGGCTGTCCCCACCCCCTACGGTGAGCCTCCGGCGCCCCCACCCCTCCCTCCCCCACCCCCTTCTCTCCGGCGGCCCCCTCCCCTTCGGTGGCCCCTCGCCCCCACGGTGCCCCCTCGCCCCCACACTGCGCCTGCCGTTGACCCAACAGTACATGGGTCAGCTCAGTGGGGCGGAGTCTAACTCTCCAAAGCTTGGCTCGAGACCTAGCCCAGCCCAACCAAGGGCCTCCCATCCCATGTTAGGTGGTGCAGTGAGAGCTGCGACATATTCTCTCCTCCCCTCCCTGGTAAAAGAAGTAGATGACCCTATCCTATCCTTGGCAGCAGGCAGACATACTGGTAGCCGAATGGATCTCTCCAGGGGAGGAAGTAGGAAAGTCTTTGGGGACAGAACCTCCGCCTTCCGAATGTTTAAAATTTAGGGTTTGGAGTTAAAAATGTATACGGGAAGGACACTTGACAATTTAGGGCTGGCCTCCACATCCATGACATCCACAAAAGAACACTTGACAATTTGTATAATCAAACAAGGCCAAGTACAATATTTAAAGATCACAAACCCTATGGCCACATACCCAAGTCACAAATTCACCATCACCAATCATGGAGGGCCCCTTCATGGTTAATGGCCACTATGGAAGAAAAAAATATTTGGAAGCTATAACTTCATTTCCTCCTTATTCAATTCACTCTTTATCCACATCATGGGGATTCAAAAGTTCCTGCTCGGAAGAAAAGAGGTCTCATTTCCCCGCCCCCCTAAGAGAGTTGGGTTAAGCAGTGACATATTATTTTAGGGCTAGTAGGATTATAGGATTTCACTGAATTGAAAATTTTTTATTAGACATATAAAATTTCATCATTAATGACCCTATTAGATCAAGAAAATATATCTAAGAATATACCCATCAAATGAAAATTCTGAATCTGCCATCGGGGTCAAACAAGTTACTTGCAATAGGAGAATACCATCAAAGTTTTTCAGATCCTGCCCATCTGTATACTCCTATTATGCTCATGAGAGACAGAATTCAAAATTTTACACTTATTTTCATGGGTTCTTTAGTTTCAAGAATAAAAACTTTTCTGGTATATAAATTGGCAAAATTGTTCTCACCTACCTTACGGTAATAATGGGAAGGGGGCCACCAACTTAACTCATATCAAGCCAAAAGGGTTGACAAGGACATCCAAGAATCATATACATATCAACAACCCCACCGTGAAATTCCCCAGAACGGAGGAGGAAGAAAAGGGAGAACATTTGAGGCCCCAATGCCATGACCATGTAAAGCTTTGTCACGTCAAAGATTTTACCTTCCTTGTCTGTTTCTTCATTCCAACTCATCAGATGTGTGCATATAATACGTTGTTGGGTTTATGTAGATCACATCATCATGAATTTTTCAAGTGAACCAGAGAATATACTTGGCATATTTCAGCATGTTAGGAGCATGCATATAACAAACAGAAAAATAAGAGAGTTATGCTCCCAACTTTTTATAAAGAAAGATACATACATAGAAGATTCCCCAAAATTCTGGTTGCTTTTGCTAATTGTTCAGAGTCTTCTAGGCAGCTTTATGGAGATACATTGAATGGAGATCTTAAGGTTTTGCAATTAGATTAGTTATTGTTCTCTGAACTGATACATAATAGTCAATTGTTTTAAAGAATTTACTCCCACCTTGAAATAAAAACTGTTTTTTTTATCATGTTCTATGAAAAATCAAAATATCACATGAAAATGTCCAAAAATCCCCGTGCAAGCTTAACGACAAAAAACTTCTGACTTCCTACCTACTCCTTCTTCCAACAAGTGGAGCGAGTCACTTAAGTAAGTGGAGCCGACTTGACGATGAGGTCCGCTCACTGTGAAGACTTGTAATAACAAAGTGGATACTTAATGGCATCTACCCCAAGCAAATACTAATATTTTTTCACAAATGATTGGCAAATGATAAGGAAAATAGGGTAGCACTTTTCTCCTCCTCCTTTATTCCTGCCTGCTTTGATGTTTCAATAAGTTATTGCCAGCCACGTGACAAGGAAACAGGGGGGTCTTTAGTATTCTTCTTTCCCCTTTGTTCCTGCCTACTCTTGCTGTTTTATAGTGCTTGGCTACCTTACAGGGCTTTTGTTGATCACTACCGGTCATTAATATTGGCAAATGGAGGGGAAACCATGCAAGTGGGCCAAATTGTTGGCTGATGTTCCTCTTTTCTCTTTTTTAATATTGCACAACTGTAAAGTGACCTCATTAATTTCGATCATATTTGACTAATCATATATTAGTCAATACCATTGTTCAAGTAATTGGGAGGATACATCTCAAACCATGTATTATTGACTTCTTGGTCCTCCTCATAAAAGGAACATGAAATAAAGTAATGTATTAGGGGAAACTATCTCAAAATTTAGCCTTCTCTTAGCATCAAGACAATCCAAATGAAGAACAAGAGCAAGGTTCACAATTAATTTTTTTCTCTCTGTTTTATAGACTATTAAGTTACTTTGATATTTTTAAACTAATCCAGCGAGCCTGGGTGGTGGCTCATGTTTAAACTAATCCAGCGAGCCTGGGTGGCTCATATTTTTTGCAGGATGTGATTGTATGTGTGAGCACATTAGAATTATGTATACATTGTGCTTTACAGGATGTATGAATGAGAAGACGGAGAAAGCATGAATGGAAATGAGTGAGTTTGAGTGGACCTTTTTTCCATTTTTGCCCGTTCAAGACTTGTGTTAGGATATATGCTTTTACTGTCTTTTGATAGTAATGTCATATATCGAGCATAAAGTCTTGAATTGTGAATGTGGAATGTATATGGACATGTATATGTGTGTGGAAGGTATGTGTGAAAATGCTCCCGGTATAGGGGAGGTGCTGTCGAATATTTTTTTGAATTGTCGGTTAATTCATATTTATTCGATACAACATAGACATCGTTTGGGTACAAGTTAGGCTGATGGGTTATTGTCAATGCAGAACTATTGCATCCAAAAATGGCAGGACTCGATAAGAGTTGGATACAACTTAGAGATCGTTTGGATCCTAGATATGAGAAAGGAGTAGATGAGTTCTTGGAATTTGCTTTTGATGAGCAAAGACAATGTTTTAGACATGGACAGAATTATGAGTTCATACAATGTCCGTGTCGTAACTGTGTTAACGGAGTGAAGTTATCCCGGATGGATGTTGAAATTCATCTTAAAGTAGATGGATTTTGGACACGGTATACCAATTGGGTATGTCATGGAGAGGCACCGATAGTTCATGTTCAGCAAGTTAGCCCGTCTGCTAATGAAGCACAAATGGAAGTGCAGATTGATACAACAATAGAAATGTTGCAGGAGTTACAAGAGGCTGAAATAGAGGGAAGAGCAGAGGAACATGAACCAAATGAGAAAGCAAGAGATTTTTATCAATTATTAGAAGATGCTCAAACACCATTATATCCTAGTTGTGTCAAATTTTCAAAATTGACATTTCTGTTGAAACTATTACACATTAAGACTATGAACAAAGTGACAGCTTCTTGTATGGAAATGTTTCTTGAGTTGCTTAGAGAAGTATTACCAGAAGGAGCTAATTTACCTCGAACATGGTATGAATTGAAGAAGACTATGAAAGATTTGGGGTTAGGTCATGAGAAGATAGATGCTTGTCAGAATGATTGTGTCTTGTTTCGAAATGAACATGAACATAGGGATCGATGTCCAGCATGTAATGCTCCTAGGTACAAAGAAAATACGCAACAAGGTAGCCTGAAGAAGAGACGTCGCAAACAGGTGCCATATAAAATATTGCGTTATTTTCCATTGAAAGATAGATTGCAAAGAATGTTCATGTCTTCTAAGATTGCCAAGTGGATGACATGGCACAAAGATGGCCGATTGGACTCGAAAAATGGAACTATGCGACATCCTGCTGACTCTGAAGCTTGGCGACATTTCGATGCTCAATATCCAGATTTTGCGGCAGAGGTTCGCGACGTGAGACTCGGCTTAGCGACTGATGGGTTCAATCCATTTGGGATGATGAGTAGCAGATACAGTGTATGGCCTGTGATGATAGTAGTTTATAATTTGCCGCCATGGATGTGTATGAAGCAGACGTTTATGATGATGTCATTACTTATTCCAGGTCCTAAAAGTCCTGGAAATGATATCGATGTCTATTTACAACCGTTGATAGAAGAATTGAAAGATTTGTGGGACAACGGTGTTGAAACATATGATGCTTCAAAGAAACAGAATTTTAAAATGAGAGCTGCCCTGCTGTGGACGATCAATGATTTTCCTGCATATGCCAATTTATCAGGATGGAGTACCAAAGGAAAGCGTGCATGTCCATCATGTCATTATGATACAACTTCAAAATGGCTGCAAAATTGTCGGAAATTTTGTTTTCTAGGGCACCGACGATTTTTGCCAATCAGTCATAGATGGAGAAGGCGTGAATATCGACACAAATTTGATGGCGTGACTGAACGTCGTAACCGTCCAGAAGTGTTAACGGGTGCTGCAATGTGGAGTCAACAACTTCAACTTCCTCATATCAGATTTGGAAAGAAATTTAAGAATGATATCAAGAATTTAGAGGGATGGAAGAAACACAGTATATTTTTTAGAGAGCTGCCGTACTGGTCAAATCTACTCATTCGGCACAACCTGGATGTAATGCACATTGAGAAAATGTATGTGACAATTTGTTGGGAACTTTGAATCTTCTTGGTGGGGAAAAGAGCAAAGACAGTCTGAATGCACGGTTAGATATGGCACAGTGGGGAATAAGACCAGAATTCCATCCACAAACAGACAGTCAAAATAAGACCAGGTTACCAGCGGCAGAATATACATTGAACAGATTGCAGACAACGGCTGTGTGCAACTTTCTGCGTAATATAAAAGTTCCAGATGGATATTCCTCCAACTTGATGAAATGTGTAGATATTGGAAGTCGAAAATTGGTAGGGCTAAAGAGTCATGATTGCCATATATACATGCAAGTATTATTGCCTTTGGCGATTCGTGGTATTGTGAATCAAGATGTCACAGACCCAATTACAGAGTTGAGCATATATTTTAGAGATGTCTGTTCCAAAGTTCTTCAATCTGATCGTTTGCTTACATTGGAAGGTGATATTGCAGTAACATTATGTAAGTTGGAGCAAATTTTTCCACCGTCTTTTTTTGATGTCATGGTTCATTTGGTTGTACATCTTGCATATGAAGCGAGAATTGCGGGACCAGTTCAATACCGATGGATGTATCCTATAGAGAGATTTTTGAAGAAATTGAAAGAATATGTTTTAAATAGGGCACATCCAGAAGGTTCAATTGTTGAAGGCTACCTTATGGAGGAAACAATCTCATTTTGTTCTATGTATATGGAGGGTATTGACACTCGCTTTAATCGAAGGGAAAGAAACTTTGATGTCCCATCTGAAGACAATAATGAAGGCGGTTGTTCGATATTCAAGTCTTCAGGACGTTTCTTAGGAGGAGCAGGTAATAGTCGTATATTGTCTGAAGAAGAAGTTGAGAAGGCACATCTGTACATTCTTAAACAGATTGAAGATATCGATGAATATTTTTTTGAACACAAGAGATGTGTAGAGAGTTCAAGCCACACAGAAAGGAATTTCTTGAAGTGGTTCCAAATTTATGTGAAAGATTTGTACGATGCAAATGATCCTCGTGTACTCCTGATATATACTGTCTGGCACGAACACCTTCAAGGTTTGTGCGTTCACACTCGGGCTATATTGTCAATGGATTCAGGTTTCGTGCATCATCTATTGATGCAACAAAGGTCACTCAGTTGTGTGGAGTTATAGTGAATGCGGAACTTGAATCCGGATGTGATGGATATTATGGACGTCTAAATGATGTATTGGAAATATATTTTGATAATCAAAGACGTGTTGTTTTATTTGAGTGTGACTGGTGGGATGTTTATAGAAAAGACAGAGGATTTAAAATAGATAAATATGGAACTATCAGTCTGAACACTCGTCAAAGACTCAATACAGATGAACCATTTGCCCTGGCAAGTCAAGTGGAACAGGTGTTCTATGTCAATGATAACACAACAGAAGGATGGATCATCCCTGTCAAAGCACGTCCGCGTGATTACTACGACTTGCAAGATGATGCTCCTGAGAATGATATAGAACCAAGTGACGAAGCGTTTCAGGACAATCTGATTGATGTTCCCATTAGAGGAGAAATTCAAGATGTGATCTATGTCAAGAAAGTAGCGTAAGAGTGGACGATTATATGACATTTAGGTGATTTATTTACATTAGTATTTATATTGTGCATGCTTCAAATAAATTTTTTAACTTGTTATGTTTACATGTTTACTAACAATTTTTTGTAACAGATGACTTCCACTGGTGAGCGCTCTTCTCGTGATGGCTCACGCCCACGGAGGCTTCGGACTCTATCGGTCCCTCTCCCTCCCACCTTTCAGGCGATGCCTCCCCCTCCCACATTTCAGGGGCTCTCTCCCGCTCCCACCTCTCAGCAGCTTCCTCTACCTCTCACTGTACAGCAGATACCTCCCTCTTCCAGCCCTCAGGACTCTTCGGCGGCATCTGCATCTTCTGTAGCAGGTTCATATTTTAATTTCATGTAACTTTTATATTCATTGTTTAATAGATATTCTCTAATGATGTTAATGTTTATATTTCAACAGGTCCATCTGCACGACCTTGGGGGAGGGGTCATGGCCGTCGAGGGCCGACTAGGGGAGTTACGGAGAGGAGATGCCCTGATGGACAACAATGGAATGTCTCTCTTGTCCGAGGCTATGGCGTCGGCCCTACTGCATCACTTTACTAGTCGCATGGGCGTTGTATCAAAGATATATTGTAAGATTTGGCAAAAAGACTTTGCGAAGCTGCCTGCTGCGACTAAGAGTTTATATTCAGAGATCTGCAGGTAATTATTATTTAAATTGAATAATATATGCATATGCTTTTGTTATAATTCAGTGACTTTGTTTTGCAGTTGACATATCAGTGGGATCGCACAGACCAAACAGATAGGGAGATGCTTGCTCACATGAGCGCCATGCATCGCAGCTGGCGTAGCAAGCAAAAAAAGAGTAAGTTAATATACTATTTCATTTCATATGTACTTTATTTTATATACTTGTTTATATTGACAAAAATTTTATTTTTCATGTCAGCATTTTAATGGGAAGCCTTTAGATGATGCGATTGCATCCGTCCCAGCAGGTGTTGACCCCTCCGATTGGCAAACAATGTGCGAGTTGTGGACTACTGGGGATGAGAGGGTAATATTTTAAAATGCTTAGAATATAATTGTTTATGATTATTTTGTTTCTATAAATGGAACAATAACTGTCTATTCTTGTCTTTTTAGAGGATTGCTGATCGAAATAAGCAAAATCGTGCCACTCAATCTATGTCATATAGACGGGGCAGGACTTCTCATTATCAGTTGATGAGTGATTTTGTGAGTTATGCTTTATGAATTATGTTATCCCTTTTATTCATTACTTACTTATATGTCTTTAATTTAAACAGTCTCTAATGCATGGACGTACTCCGCATCGACTTGAGGTATTCAAGATGGGTCGATGTAAAAATTTACCTGACGGCACTGAGAGTTGGGTAGATGAGGAGAGCAGGAGACGATATGTAAGAAACTTTATTTCTATTTATTTTATGTGAATATGTTTTCATTACAATAGTTGTATAATTAATATTTTTTTCTCTACCTTTTGTTGTAGGAGGCTATGAGTGAAATGATTGCTCCGTCTGACATTGATGCCGAGAGCCAGACTCCCGAGGACGCCTTCATTTCAGTCATGGGAAAAGATCGACCTGGGCGTGTTCGCTGCGCAGGGAGTGGAGAGACGTTGAGGACATGGTATGGATCTACATCTGCAGGACCGTCTGCCTATTCAGAGCGAGAAAGGCAAATGCAAGAACAATTAAAAGTACAAGAAGACAAATTGAAAGCACAGGCAGATAAGATGAATGAAATGCAAGAACAGATTTCTCAATTGCAGAGTGTAGCCTCGAAGGTGGACGAGATGAGCGTACTCCTCTCCCAGATACAGGCGTCACAGGCACGTACCCAGCCTGTACCTGTACCTCCTCCAGTTCAGAGCGAGAGCGACACTGAGACAGATGAGGCGGCAGATGATTATTTAGATCATGATGTTCCTGTCTCTTGATTTCCCCCTTATTTTATTACACATTCATATTTTCTATTGTTCTGGATATTTGTATAACAATTTTTACACGCATTATATTATATGTGTGTGATTGAATGATCCAGCGAGCCTGGGTGGTGGCTCAATGATGTGTGATTGAATGATCCAGCGAGCCTGGGTGGTGGCTCAATGATATGTGATTGAATGATCCAGCGAGCCTGGGTGGTGGCTCAATGATAATATATGTAATTGAATGATTCAGGTGGTTCACATGTGAGTATAGAGTGTTGTATGTATTTAAATAATTTTTTTTTTCTTTCTGATCATATGTCAGCGGCTCAATAGCCGCTGCCAAAAGAACATATATCCGCGGCTACAACATGCTGACAAAAATGGACATATGGCCGCTGCCCTAAGACCGCTGACAAAAATTATATGGCCGCGGCTGTAAGCCGCGGCCATAACATTTATTGGCCGCGGCTTCCAGCCGTTGCTGTATAATCTATTGCCGCGGTGGTCCCAACCGCTGCCAATAGTACTTTATGGCCGCGGCCGCAGTAGGCGCGGATAAATATTTATATGGCAGCGGCTACATGTAAAGCGCTGACATAAGTTATGTCCGCGGGGTTTTTGTCAGCGGCTTTGGCAGCGCCTGGAGAGGCGCGGACATAACAATATGTCAGCGTTTTCTGGACATTTGGCAGCGGCTCCAAACCGCTGACATATGCTCTTCTTTTTGTAGTGAGGTATAGGAAAAATAGAGATGGGGTAAATTAATCTAATTCCCCATCTTTAATCTACTTGTTATATATTTGATATTTTTAGTGATATAATTTTTGATATAACTCTATATTGTGTTTGGTAAAATAATATTAGTGTGGAGGATTAGAACTTTATTTTTAACATTAGATATTCTTCGTTTGTTTATAGAATCTTTATTTTTTATCATAATATTAGTGTGGAGAAAAATAGAGCTAAGTAATAGGGATAAGTTATCATAATAAAAATATCGGATGACTTATCTCTAATTTATACCTAATTTTTTTGAGATATCTTCAAAATAAGTAAACCACTTTTATCCCTTTTATTTTTTACGTGCCAAATATGAGATGAAATTAATCACATTTGTCTCATACTTATGGGGTGTAGACTTGTAGTTTTGTGGGGATGTGCACGAACTCTTGTACGAAATTGGCACCAATTTGTGCCAATGAAAGGGGGACACGGTCCACGTAAACAGCTCCCCTCTGCGAAGAAGACGGGAAAGATTGGTAGCACAGTTAGAAGAGATGGCGACTCACCGAAGAGGGAGGGGTTCTGGATGATGGCGAGGAAGACGTCGTACACGTGGCTGTACACCAGGCGGAGCTCCGGCAGGGCGCCGCGCAGCCTCTCGCACATCCCCCGCAGCTTGGCGTTGAACCCCCGGGCGGCCTCGTTGTAGCGCTCCACGCAGGCGCCACCGCCGGCCTGCAGGTTGGCGCTCCGCTCCAGCGGCAGGCAGCCGATGGGCGCCAGCCCCGTCAGGGCCACCTTCCGGGCCCCCAGCCTGTAGATCTCCGTCACGAACCCCTCCGCGAGGCCCACCAGGAAGTCCGCGAACTCCTCCACCCCGGCGTGCGCCGACCGCCGCGGCGTCGCGTAGTAGTTCTCCAGGAAGTCGTTGGTGCCGGCGCTCACGATGAACAGCGCCCCCGCCACCGTCGCCGCCGCCCGGTCCTCCCCCATGTGGCCCCTCAGCCTCCCCTGGTACTCCTTGAAGTACTCCAGCTCCTTCCACAGGGGTATCACCGACTGTGTGTGTACAGAAAGATCAAACAGTAATCAGCTAACTTTTCTTAAGCATGAGCAATCAACAACTAGAATTATGAAAAGAGAGAAAAAAAAATATAATCCCCTCGTGGAGCATGATCAAGAATACTATGTGATAAGTCTTCATGGTCAGCCCAAACTCGGTCCAACCTATATAGCCCAAGTGCTAAGAACTCCCCATCCATGCCGAGAACAGTTTAGATCGCGATCTCTACCCAAATTAGGGTCCAGTCCCACATTTTTTTTGGAGAGAAATATTTAGTGCACATTAAGATGTGCACTAAGTATAGCACATCGTGTCATTTATCTTTTGAGAATTATAATATCTCCCTCATCTCATTTTTTTTAAACCCTAAAAAATAAATGGCACATTTTTTGTAGTACATATTATTAATGTGCACTAAATATTTCTCTCTTTTAGAGACATCAGTGCACGGTCGATATTATTGGACTTACAAACCACCTCTGCAAATCTCGGAGCCATGATCACATTAATCTCATATCAAAAGTTTGGAACCCTATCTCTTCCTTGCGGCCTGCTTTGATAACCAGGGTATCCCGGGGTACCCCCTGGCCCCTGGCCCGCTTTCGGGCGCGGGGAGGCTCTGCCCCGGGATACCCCGCTTACTCCGGTACCCCCACCCCACTTGTTGAGGTGGAGTGGAGGGGATTAAAAAAAATTTTTTAAAAAAATTGAAAAAAATATCATAAAATTTTAAATATTCCATTATTATATATCTCGTATTTTATTTATTTTTTTAATTTTTTACATGAAAATAAGTAAAATCAAAATTATTAGTTGACTAAAAAATAATAAGATAACACAACTCCATTTCTCAAATAAAATCACTTCTACCCTAAATTACCCTACTCTGAGTAAAATATTCTACACTTCAACCAAAACAGGCAGCTTAGTGAACAGATAAAAGGGACAAAAGAGATTTCACCTAGACATAAGTTTCTTGATCACCCACTTCTTTTTTTTTCTCCTTTCACTTTATTTGCTTCCCCCGCCTCATGTCAATTTCTGATTTGATGACCTCATGCAAGATTTTTTTTTTTCAGATTGCTCTCTTATTATAGGTCAAATCAACGTCTCATCTCAACCCTTCCGAACTGATTAGAACCGACTTCATCGCTATGGGAGACTACCCAATGAATAGATTACCCCTGGACTCTGGATGGAGAAAACATATCATATCAACCTGCTAGCTATGTTCTGCAAGTCCATCTCTGCATCCTCCAGATGTCCTCCTTCGAGTGCTCGAACTTAATGTGGTGATGAGAATTCCCATAAGCCAGCGCCAGGAGGCACACATGCATCCATGGCAGTGGAACTGTGGAAGGGGGTGCTCCTGCATTGCTGACAAGTCCATGCACGGTGGCAGTGCCTCCAGAGATGAAGTGGGAAAGAAGGGTAAGACCAGTTTGATTGATGGTTAAACTACCCATGGGTAGTTTAACCATGGGTTGCTTACCACAAATTTACCCAAAATTGCTTTGACAACTTACCCCCTCTAACCATGGATAACTAGTTAGATTACCCATTTTCTTTTTTTTAGGTCAACTAACACTTTGACCCAGTTATCTTTCTTTTGTAATTAAGAAATACAAAATATTTACATATACATAGTTAAAATAAAGTTACAATTTAAATAAAATTTTTTAAAATTTTTAGAAAAAAAAAAGTTACCCAGGTGGGTAGCGCTGCCCCACCTCTGAGGTGGGCAGCACTACCCATGGGTAACCTGCAAAAAGCAGGTACACTGGGCAACCTTAACCCCCCTCCCCAAACCGTGGGAGGGGGGTTACCCATGGGTACCTTGGAGTTACCATGGGTAACCCCCCTCCCAACTGGCCCTAAGGACGGAAGGGTAGTCTAGGTACTGTTGCCTCGGTTCCTCCTAACAAGACTAATGGTGACCGGATGGATCGATCCGACGTTCTCCGTTGGTCTGGCTGGAACTCACCAGCACGTCGGAAGTGGCGTTGTCGTATCCGGTGCCGGCGGAGGCGAAGCAGACGGCGGCGGCGAAGTCCGCGATGCCGTACTCGGGGTCGAGGTAGGCGGGCACCGACGGGCGCAGGCCGAGCGCCTCGGAGATGAAGTCGGTGGCGAGGCGGCCGTTGCAGAAGCGCCCCGTGGGCTTCCCCCCGTCGAAGTCGCGGCCGTAGGGCCTGAAGTTGCTCTTGAGGACGGTGTCGACCCGGTTGTTGTTGCCCGCGTCCACGGTGGAGTCCCCGAACACGATGATGGCCGGGACCGTTCCCGCGCCGGCGGCTCCCTGCGGCGGGATCAGGATGAGGAGCGCTTGGAGGCAGAGGAGGGCAAAGCCCATTCTCCACTCACCCATCTCGCTCCTGCTCGACCACTACCCCTCGACCTTCTCTCTCTCTCTCTCCCCCTCTCTCTCGCTCTCTCGGCCTGTGTGGGCAAGTACGTACGGCAGTGTTAGCAGGAGGAGGCATGCAGAAGGAGAGAACTGGTCTACATCTCGTGGAGAAAGGATGTAGAAGTGCGTACAGTTGAGAAGAGGGCAGGCAGAGGTGGAGAAGGTTCCTAATCTGCACCTGTGAACGCGTTAAAAGTAGTGCACGGTGGGCGGTGGGGGATCAAATGTGATCGGCGGTGGAAATGGGTTTGTTCCGCGTATGCCTCTGAACTGCATGCGCTGGGAGCACCGGGAGGACGACCCCCACACCCTTTGGCACCGATGGAGGGAGATAAGGGGGAAGGAAGCATCGCAAGGCATAATTCTTGACAGTTAAATCTCTGACAGTGATAATATTGTAAAAAAAGGTAAGATATGGAAAACATGGTAAAAATTAGAAAAATAGATGAAAGATGAAATATTGAGGAATATTTGTTGGACCCATGGCCCATTTATTCAGCCCATGGTAAGTCTTTGCAATAGCATGACCCACTTATATTTTAACCCTTCCTTCTATTCTCTGGACGGTGGAGATGGCCTTGTGGCCAAAAAGAACCAAAAATGGAAAAACGCGCACTAGGTGTTGGCGGCTGTGGGTATGCTGAAGCAGAAAAAAAAAAAAAACGGTGTTGCGTGCCGTGTGTGCGGCTACAGCAGCAAACAGTTTTTTTTGCTTTTTTTTCTTCTTGGCCTTTACTGCGGTGGAGTGCGCAGCGTAGCAGGAGCCGTGAGGAGAAAAGAAGAGAAGAGGCTGTGCGATCAGTGGCGTTTCAGGTTGTGCGTACGACTGTGCCGGAGGAACGTCTGGCAGGAGCAAGAGATGGAGAGTTGGAAGAAGATAGGGTAACGTAGAAGGTTGTTCATCATTCAGATAGTGGTTTCCACGTGGGGAGAGTTTGGATATTGTGTACGATGATGTAATCTTTGTATCTCTATTATTCTTTTGTGGCTGTTATTCGGGTTTTTGGGTAAGAGACGTTGAGAGTTGTAAGTTCATTATATTTTATAGTGGATTTGTTGCTCCGGCTTGTCCTGTGATTTTTTTCCGTCACATTGGTGATGTTTTCTACGTAAATCATGGTGTCCTATGTGATTATATGTTCCGTTCATTTTTCCGCTCCTTATTAGACCTGCTCGAATTTATTCGTATACAAACATTTTATTCCCTTCAAAATTTTCTTCTCTAAAAGGACATACGATTTGTGTCATTATCATAGGATATGGCACTACCACCCGGCCACCGCGGATGGGAGATGCATAGGAGATCATCAGGGTTGCACTGTCATGCACTAGTACGAGGGAGAGAGAGAGGACAATGGTATGAGAGATGCAGAGAGACCGATGCGTGGGGGCCCAACATCGATGGCGGCGAGAGAAGGGGGGGGGGGAGGATAGGTCGATGGCGGCTCCCCAACATGCTTGAGCTCGTTAATGTCTGCTAATTGTTGCCACCACCACCGGCGCTCGCCCACAACAATAACTTACATCTGCTTTACAACCTCTTTCAGCCCATGTTCCTTCTTACGCCTGGCATTTTAACATCTCTCTCTCTCTCTCTCTCTCTCTCTCTTTTGTGCTGAATTGCTCGGACCCGTGCAACACGATAAGGTTCGCACTGTGCTATCGAATAACGATTCGATTCGACCCAACACTAGGGCAATAAACCATCTTACATACCTAGCTCAACAAATTGCTTAGAATATTATTTTCTCTTTTGCACATATAATCCTACTAAAATGACTGTGAATGAATGTTCGAAGTATATTCTTGACTTTTATCACATAAAATTATAGCTAAATTTTGAAGATATTTTGTACTCATAAAAGAGGTATATGTGTAATTGTAAATCTACGATAGATTTCATATAATTATGTTAGCCAAGCAATGAAAACTCAGAGCGGATGAAATAGTGACATTGACAAAAAAAATTTAAAACGATAAATAAACACAACAGAATAGAGATATATATATATATATGAAGAGCAACACAAACAATCACACAGAAAAATAAAAAATCACAAATTTTTTTTTATCCTAATTCGAAATTGAGACGTCAGACTCTCATGTTTAGTTCTCAAGAAAAATATGTCTTTGAATTTTCCACTAAACAACCGCACCAAGACAACATTTACTGCACAACCTACTTCCTTCCGCAAAGGAAACAATTATCTGACCATGTCAGTCCTCTAGACATAGAGAACAACCACCTGGTGTGGTGCGCATGCACATCTTCCTCATAGAAGACACATCGGGCACATAAACTTACATACTCCTAATCAAGGGCGGACCCACGTTAATGGTGGGGGTGGCCATGCCCCCCCCCGCCCCCACCATTTTGGCTCTCATTTTTTATTTTTTTTATTACATTTAAAAAAAATCAAATTAATCCCCCTTATATTTTACTTTATTTTAATATTTTTTTACTTCGGCCTTCTAATTTATGTTTCATTCGACGTTCGCCCCTGCTCCTAATGAAGTAAACGTCAACATAAAGCTCAGATGCCACAATCGACTATAACAAGGATAAAACTTATACATACTTGATGTTGATCATGGCTTTAATAGCTTAGAATAACTTGCAATTGATGCCGAGCAAATGCCTCTATAAAAAGTGCACGAGAATGTGTTGCTAAGGCTTGGAGACGAAGCAAAAGTTGGAATGTTGACTCTATATATCTCCACTGGAATGAGGCTTACTTTTCTCGCTAGATGTTTCTTTCTTTCTCACCAGTTCATCGCCCACTTATTCGTTACTTATTCATGGCTTTAGGTTTTCACATATGTATAGATGCTTGCGTTTTCAGATTGTTAAAGCTCTTTTTTTTTCTGAATTTTTCATTTCTATCTGTTAGTTTGATCATTTAGGCGTAGAGACCCATTTTTTATTTTCAAATTAAGTCATATCTTTTATTTTTATCATGATACCTAAAGTTGGTCATCATTTTAGATTATTTCTTTGGCTTCTCACGAGCTCATTTTTGTTGTCTCCCGAGTTGAGTTGGATATCAACTACCCAATATCTGTTCTGTCATGGCCTGTCCTATGATGGTTCCTTCACTTATTTAGTTTATAATAACCACATTTCACACTCAAATCCTAATATTAGAGCACCATTGTGTAGCACTCTCAGGTATTATTTGGTAATATTTTTAGGGATTTCATTTTTTGAAATCTCAAATCTCCTAAAAAAACTCTCTTACACTATCTTTTAAAGCCCAAAATCTAACACATAATCATTACACTTTTTTTCCTTTTTATCTCTCTTCTCTCTCTTAAAATTTATTTTTACACAATCTAAAATTTATTTTACTTGTTTGATAATTAGAGGGAGAAAAAGTAAATTTTCAATCATCAAATAATTAAAATCTATACTTCAAAAGTGTTACCAAACAATGCCGAGTCTATAATCCAACGTAATAGATAACTCATCAATCCAACATCTATGACATCTGGGGAGGGAGATATGGTCAAATGAGTAGCCTCTGTGGCCACAGTTCTTGAACCAATTTACAACATGACAACATTCAACTCACGTTTTCATGCACTAAATTTACTTTTAAGTGCAATTCGGGCTTCTTATCATTCCCTGTGATTATCTAAGGTTTTTTTGAGTTGAATTATGACCCAAATCTCTTATTCATATCCCTAAAAAATTCTCAATCCCATTCAAACCCAAGTTTCAACTCGTAAATCCTACTCATCAAATTTAGGTTATTCTCTATGTACATTTTGAGACTTTTGGGCTGTTAAACCAATGAGAAAGGCCACCAAACATCTCCAAAGTCTCTTGGAGACCCTTCTCACTAAATTCCATCACTTCAAATTAACCCGAAGGATAGGCAGTTTCATGCGTTGCTTTTCTCTCTCCTCTTTCTCTCTCGTATCCTCTCAAATTAGTAAGACTATCGCATATTCTACATCTCAAATAAGAGCTCATCTACTTGAAAAGTCCTCATCAACTTTGTTCCTCACAACCTCCAATTGGAAACACATCAAATGGGCAGTGGTTCTTTAGTTTTGATTTATATAAAAAAAAATGTCTACACATGCATGCTAGATAGACCGCCTAGATCTCTCTCCTTTTGCTTTAAAATGTTCTCGTAGCATCACCTAATCATCCTATAGGGGTTAAAAACAACTATCAAGTACATTCTCGCCGTGTCATTCCATGTTCTTTTTATATTTGAAATAGATTCTATGTAAATCAAGTTCTAAGGGATATTTTATTTGTTTTTCTCTTTTTGACATAACAAAATATGAAGTTTTCCACACAAGACTCTCACATTTTGGCCTGTTGAAGAGCAAGGAAGGTAGAACCACACTCTCTCCATCAAACTCAAGAACGAGTCCATCATGTCAACCATGTTCTAAATGTGCCCGTGTTGGTGACTATATTCTAAACGCCCCCAATGTGTTGATCACATTCTTAGATAAGTTCATCTTTTTCTACCTCTTTCATATTTCCAAGATAATTATTATTGTTATTCATCATATTTATTTTGGTAATTATTTTGGTGACGATCACAATCTTAATTTCATATCTTTTTCATCAGGGAAGTTTCCTACTTATATATATAGGCTTCTGACCGTTGAGCCTATACGACTAGAAATCTTCATTTGAATCTTCTTTGCTTTGTTCAAATTAATATTCTTGACCATTAATGTGACATATTAGGTCGTTAAGCCATCTTGGCCTTTGAAGATTTTGATTTCTTTCAAAGTTTAAAATTGATTTTTTCGTGTGTGGCTTGTGACTTTCTTTTATCTGACTACACATATCAACAAACATGCAAAACAATTTTCTGACACCGGTGGTATCTCCTTTGTAGATAGTTAGTTTTCTGATATGTTTGCTAGATATGTAAAAATTATATATCATATCATAGCAATGTAGTCACATACTTTTTTTTTATGTTTGCTAAGTATCTCTTCTGGAGTCTCCGATGAAGGCGTGAACAAATGATTGAAGTGCACGTTTTTTTTTTGTCCAGCGTAAGTGGATGGTGGACATTGTTAGGAAGTCGAAGATTGATGTGGACATCAATAATGGATCTTCGAAACATTCTAAAGTATAGTTGGCAAGTGGAGTCAAGAGACCTTTTAAGGGCTGTATAAATTTTCTTTGAAAAAGACTTATAGGGTGTTTGGTTACAGTTTTTTACCTCTCTTTTCTCTAAATTTTAAAAAAGAGAGAGATCAAATACAAAGACATGTTTGGTAAGCAATTTTTTTTTTCAGGGAAGAATTTTTGTCCTTTGTAAATCTCTTTCAAAAAAAAAAACAAGTGCCAACTTGTTTTTATTTTAAAAACACAAAAGTCTCTCACACAACCCACCCCCCCTCCCCCCAAACCCAGCCGGTACCCATCACCCCCCCTGCGGCCTCCCCTACCCTCCCCCGCCGGCCACCCCCACCCCCCGCCGGCGACCACCCCACACCGCCGGCAACCACCCCACCCCCCCTGCGTCCCCCCCTCCCCCCGCCGGGCAGAAGCCCCCACCCCCCTGCGCACCCCCCCTCCCGTCGCCCTGTGAGCCCCCCCCCCCACCCCACTGCGCCCTCACCCCACATCCCACTGGCCAGAACCCCCCAACCCCCCTGCGCCCCCCCTCCCCCCCACCCTGCGAGCCCCCCCCTGCGCCCTCACCCCCCATCCCACTGGCCGAACCCCCCCCGCCCCCTGCCTTCCCCCCAGCCCCGGCGACCCCGCCCCCCACCCCCAGCCCTGCTCCCCCCCCCTCCCCCACCGGGCAGAAGCCCCCACCCCCCTGCGCCCTCACCCCCCTCCCGTCGCTCTGTGAGCCCCCCCCCCAACCCCCTTGCGCCTCACCCCACATCCCCCCCCCCTCCCCGGCCCGCCCACAGCCCCACCCCCCTTCGCCCCAGTGCCCCCTCCTCCCCGCGCCGACGCCCCCCTCGCTGACACCCCCTCCGTGGCACCCCCCTCCCTTCTCTGCTGCCACCGCCCCCTCCCTCCCTCCTCCCCCCCTCCCTCCGCGGCGCCCTCCCCCCCCTCCGGCCCCCAGCACCCTCCTCCTCCCCCTCTCTTGCCTCCGGCGCCCTCCCCCTCCTTCGCCCCTACCCCGGGCGCCCTCCCCCCTCCGGCCCACAGCGTCCTCCTCCTCCCCCTCCTTGGCCCCTGCCAAACATGATAGAACACTTTTTTTTAATTTTAAAATTTAGATAGAAAGAGAACACATTATAATTTTTTAGATAGAAATAACCTTTTAAAAAAAATTGCTCCCAAACACCCTATTAGGGTCCGTTTGGATCCTCGTAAAAATGTCCACCAAAAAAAATTTTCCGGAAATTTTTTTAAAATTGGTTGTTTGTTATCCTTGAAAACCAAAATATGTAAAATCATATTAAAAAATATCTGGATTTCGGCATCGGCACAAAAAATACGAATGCCGTTTTCCGTTGCTTTTGCTGCGCCATTTGATAGTGCCAATTTATATGCACTGTTCATTCAGGTTGACTTTTTCCCACTTATTTAAATAGTCTTTGTCAAATTTAATTATTTTTTATTAATTAATTATTTTTTGTTTTTTTATTAAAATATTTGTAGAACATTATTCATTCAAATTATGTTTTTATTTTATTTCTCCTATTTTAAATTATTTTTATCAAAGTTACTTATTTTTCATAGTTATTTATTTATTTTTATTTTTTAAATATTAAAAATAAAAATAAAAAATTTGATGAATAGTGTTAATACATAAGGAGTATATGACTCTTTCTCATTTGAGTAGATCATAAGATCTCATACTCCTCCATACAACTTTATATTTTCCTAACAACCAAATAGACAATTACGTTTTCATTTTCACGTAAAAGTTTTTCCGTGGAAAATTATTTCCCTCTAAAATTGTTTTACATGCAACCAAATGGACCCTTAGTGTATTTTCATATTGCACTTAAGTGTAATATGATTAGGCAAGAAGTCCATATGGCATTCAATAATTAAGTTGTCATTTTATCACTCTCCATGTGAGGGGTGTCATCTGAATTATTACCTAGTCATATTACACTTAAAGTGCAATATAAAAATACACTAAATCTTTCTCATTCCCTTTTCAGAGGTGTTTGTTTTCGAGAAATTGTAAGCGGAGGGTGGAAATATTAGTTGTGGTGTATAAGTTTTCGGGCGGTTGGGGATGTTTTCTTAAGGTGCATAAGTGCACTGGTTTCCATTTTTTTGCTCCTCTAGGAGACTCTGCTTTGCCATCTTTTGTTTTGGGAGAGTTATTTGGAAACTCTCTCTCCATCTCATATATATAGATATTTCTCTTTTCTTATAATACAAGTGGTACTATCCGTGTTAAAAATAAATAAAAATAAAGCAGTATTATAACTTACCAGGTATGTTCTTGCATAACTTGATAGTGTACATGAAACCAGTCACCTCTACACAATTCGAGATAGATCTATATGACAGATAATACAAATACATGCGTTGTATTTGAACAGATAGCATATATATGTTAATGTTTTCATATGAGCAGGTCTAGATCAGATTACCATAACATATTCTTTATGTCTTGATGAAAATATATTATTTATTTTAAACATTCGAGAAGAGATGAAACAAAACAATTTGTATATCATCATGCTATTGCAAAGATCATGACAATAATCGTGATGATAAACATAAGACACAAATCTTGCATCTATATCTGACATTATAAGAACATACCATTTCAAGCAATGTCAAGATATAAGCAAGTTATACTACTTAATGAATATCAACATGTTATCATAATGATCATGAAATATTAGCATATTGATTAGGAAAAATTAATTAGAAGTCTCTAATTGTAATAGGGAAGTCTTTATTGGAATATTATTTAACATATATATATTGTAACAAGAGATAACACTTACTGTAATGAGTTACAGCTTTGTTGGGGACTAAAAAATAAGTCAAATATCTTTTAAGGACTCCTGATTAATTTGCCTTATTGATTATCACGAAACACTTAAAATAAATTGTCATTAACACAATAATGAAAAGCCTTTTATTAATATATTCAGTAATATCGTCCACTTTAACAAAAAAAGAACAATGAAAAGCATGAATCTTTAATCCACTTAATGTGTGAACAGTCGTCAATCAATGAAGATAGATGAAATTGTAGGTGAATTAGATATTATTATATTAGCAAATTTTTTGTTAATTAAATAGCACACTCAACTTACTTAACCAACTAATTAATGACTTGGGGCACTTCGATAACCTGATAAAGATTTTTATCTCCCACTTAACATGGGTGATAAGTTTTAATCCACTTATGAAACCAATTTAATTAAGATACATCCAGGTAATAACTTTTATACACATATATAAGAAGGGAGATAGATATCCCTCCTATGGAAGAGTGATACAAGTTATCTCTAGGGATAACTTATTAAATGTTATATCGACCCTCTAGATAATTGAGTATCCCCTTTTTATACATGGATAAATGGTGTCAAATTAAAATAAAAATATGATAACCCAATACACATTGTCACATCATATCAAAAAATTATCCCTCTTTATAACTACCTGTGATTAAACCATCCCAAACCCAAAAAAGAGAAACATGGATAGTGTGATGGACCGGGGTATTTTATGCCCATTAAGGCTCCATATCCAGATCCGCCTCCCGCGAACGGACCGAAGTCTCGCAAGGGATATCTCACACACGTGTCCAGTAAGAATATAAAAGACAAACCACAAGAATATAAGACACAAGAAAGTATATGTGCTCATATCTGTTCACTGATTTGTACAACTGTCCCATTACATTAATACATATCCAATTAAAAGAGTACAACTACCTGGGACATATCCCGAGGGAGCACAAGCTCACACAACACTAACTACTAAACAACTGTTGGTGGTACAAGTCTGACACAACGCCGCTGCAAGCCAAACACACGGCAAGCCCTGAAAAGAAATGTAGGGGATGAGCCTCAACAAGTCACTGGCTCAGTAGGGGCTACCCAAAACAACAACGTAACCACAAACACCTCAACCCCAATGGGTCTCACTGGCAACATCAATAGCCAAACCATTTCATGCTCACATCATGACAATAAATAACAATTAAACATACTCATGATAATAAACACAAAGTCCTCAGAAGGAAAGTAGGACTACAGGACTAACATAATATCATTAGTCAGCCCAACTACTAAAGTGCCTAAACCACAGTCTCACTGGCACACTGCTACAACAACTAGTTGCCTAAGCTATAAGCCACACAGGCAAGTCACTGCCCAGGCTACAAGCTTCACAGGCAAATCTCGAACACTTAAGTAACAGGACTGCTAACAAAGAGCTGGTCCTTTATACTCCAAATCACACTACGTCGAGAGCCACACATAAATGGTAGGACTGGCTACAGCTAGCTAGTCCATCACACACTAAATCCATAATCGGAACCATGCCCAAGAAGGGTAAAACTCAACAAGTGGAAGGTCTCACACGGCCTCCACGGAGCATAGCTCTACTAAACCACAATATGCCTAAGCCACAAGCCTCATCGGCAAAATACCCACAAAGGTAACATAATTAATAATCACAAACTAATCCACAATAAAATATAAACAAAGATCTACTTAAAACAGTTAGGATACAACAAGTGGCAGGTCAAACCACAAGACCTCCACAACACACGAGAGCCGAAAAGGTTGGTACACAATGTACCACCACAAAACTAAAAAACCCATGAAGGGTACAAGTACCTGCTACTCTGAGGTACCACAACACAAATATCGAACAAAGGGTACAAGCAGGTGGTAGAACACCACACTGAACCACAATATATTATACCTTTATTTAAGCACAATATTACAAGTAAAACCTCACCGGCAAATCACATAAACTACAACTCAACCACAATTGTGCCAACAAGGCACACCTCGAACTGGTCAAACTCGACCACGAGTCACAAACTCACAAACCACAGCCAGTGGCAAAGCACGGTCAAACTACAGCCAGAATAGGCAAAGCACGAGTCAGAAAGAACGACGCCACCACACGGGAACATACTACTGCTGATTAGGCCAGTATCCAACCCGGACAACACAACACAAGAACAACCTCTCAGCCTCGCAGTCATGGACGAAAGGTCCAACTGTCGCTCCACAAGGAAGAAGTCAAACAACTGTGGAGACCAACCAACACCACTTCTGCAGACACACAACTGCAGGCCCATGCCTGGCACCTCTAGAGTCTCTGGCCGGAGCACCCTAAAGTGAGGCACTGGAAAACAGGACTAGCTGGGGACCAGTGTCGACTACTGGTGTCCGTACCCCCAACTACGAGCGCGCTACAAGCGACTAAAGAACAAACTCTGGGAAGTCGCTGCCCCACTGCCGTCTTTCCCTCAGCCGGACGTACAACTCAAACACAGGAGTGAGGGTGTCCAGGAAGACGACACAGACCTCAACGGTACAACACAAGTACCGGGACAAAACCCCGAGCACAACAAACACACGTGCCTGGCTCACAAAGAACCTGGGGTACCCGACTAGAGAGGCATTCGGAATAGGCGCCGGACCACCACACTCGGCAAGCTCAAACCACGATACTAACACATATAACCTTTACTTATAATTCACAATATACAAGTGTTAGGATTAGCTTAACATCGGTCACCGTGACCCCAAAGCTATCCACACCAACACATAACTGAACCACAAACTTGCCTATCATTGGTCATGAGGTGACCTCCGGCAACACACACACACCACTTAATACATAAATCCATATAATATTATTCGAAAGACAACAACGAACAGGGCTAGGTCGGTATGGACCTTCACTGCCCAAACACCACAAAGTCATGGCTAGGCTCACACAGGAACCTCACTGCCCAGTTACTACGACAAATCATAAGAATTACATTACAACAAAGTGTGTAGTATACACACACTCAAACCACGTAAACAACACGTGTATATTACACCCTGGTTGGTGTACCACACGTCTCCACGTAAACCACATGTCCAACACATGGACAACGCACTCCAAGAGTGCCACGGGTGCCAACGCACCACACATACTGCGTAAAGCAATTACGTACATCACACATCATTCACGTAAAACATGCCCATTACATGAGCAGTATGCTCCAAGAGCATATCAAGTGCACTGGCTCACACCGGTCATCGCCATGCACACACAAACACGCAATATTCATAACCGAAAAGCTACGTAAACCACACTGCATGGATACATGCACAAGTTGGCGGCAACATCGACTGCCGCTTATAAGAAGTAGACGGCAAGCGATCTAGCCGTTTATATCTCGGCTGATGAGCTTGGCGACAAGCGATGTTGACGCCAAGTTCTTCAGCTCTTTCCTGCAGAAACCCTAATCGATCCCACATGCATTCCTGATCCCGAAATCATCAAGAAGATAGGAGGAACAGTTCCTCTAACCATGCATTATAATTAAACTAAAACAGCATGCTTTACTACATAAAATCACCAAACCACCCATTATCCCCCACGGTGCAATAATCCGAAATATATTAAAAACACTGATTCAAGTGGTTAAGTCGTGTTTTAATGTTTCTAACAAGCTAACAGGGTTCGTCCCCTACCTCAGAACACGCTCAAACCTCCCGCAATCTCCTGGTTCACACCGAACCCTCCGCGAACTCCCACGGGAACCACGCCTCGCACCGGCGATTCCTCGCGCGATTCGTCACCGCCACACGTTCCACGGTCCTCCAAGCATCCTTCAGTACCTGTTGGAAGCTCTAGAAACACTGGAACGTGAAGCTGGGGCAAGAGGGAGAGAGAACCAGGGGAAGAACCTGCTCTCGGGTGACCCTATAACCTGCAGAATTCTCAGGTTGGCGTCAACCCCTTTGCCGCCAAGGACAACCGCCACCCTAAACGTCCACATCTAATGCCGCCAAGATCATGCAGTCAACGGCAACCTACCTGGACGCCAACAAGTCAACGACCACCCCTGGCCGCCAACTCCTACTCAACTGCAGCAGGTCCTATTTCATTTCGGGACCTAACCTGCACCACACCTACACACACCACGCGTCTACACCACACTGGCCTTACAACAGCCATCACAACCACAACACACACGATCCAAAAAAGATCCGAAAATAAGCGACGTTACATTATTATCACCTAAAACAATGTCGTCCTCGACATATAAAACAAATCACAACAATCCAGATTATCACCTAAAAACAAATAAAGCCGAACACAGAACAAGTAGGATACTCTTTCTCTGCTTCAGTCTTTCAATTCATCCTACAATTACTCTGTTCTGTCGATTCCATTGCCTTTCTTTAGCTTTCAATCGCAGGCGATCCTACCTTGCCAATGGTGCTTTATCTCCTTGGACTGAACCTGCTTCCACAATTTCTGGGCTGTGTTTGCAATATTTCTTCCGAGACCGCTTTATCTTTCTCAAATATCTTACACTGTAATATTCTTTCATGCCACCATTTTCTTTCTTTTTTTTTTTTTTTTTTTCCATTTATCACTGCTTGCTGTTATCCTGCCACATCTACATTCACATTCACAACTGGCACTTCTTCAAAGAAAATCAATCATCATCTTTGAATTTCCTGCTCTTTCTATTATTCTGCTCATACCGCTTAAAGTCAATCTCTGATTAAAAACCCTAATAAACTCTGTTTCCTTTATTCCATGCGCAAAACTTTACACTTTCTCTTTATTCAAGTAAACTTGAATAATCTCTGAATATTAAATCTTTCTTTGCTTCCGCTTCCGCTGCGCTACTCTGATCACACTGAACACTTTTGCAAATATTCCACAATTTCTGCTCATATTATTACTTTCAATTACTTTCTTCTGGCTTCAACTGCTTCTCAAATCATCCCATTCAATTAATTCATGCTGAAGAAATTACTCTGCAATTTCTGTTCTACCAAACCATTATTGATATATTATACTCTTCATATATCTTTCCTGCTTTACTGACATTTTCTGGTTAATTCCCATAATTCTGGGGCATAAACTTTTCAAATATTCTTAATCAATCTGCTCCAGCATTTAAACCCTGAAATATCTAATAACAATTCCTTTCTACTCAATTAAATCATTTCTTTGCACCAATATGCAAACTCTAACTACATTTTCCTGACTCATCTGATTTATTCACTTTATCATTTGCTAATTCTTCCTTTCTCTAATCCATATTTTTCTGCAAATACCTCTTTTTTTTCATTAAATGTTCTTTCTGAAAAAACTTTTTATAATCTTCATTCATCAACTAAATATTCCTCTTGTGCAATTCTCACAAATTCTTATTGCACATTAATCCTTCTTTTCTCTCTTTCTTTGTTCAACTGATCATTTCTATACATATTTATATAAATCTTCATATCACACTTCTTGTTATCATCATTATTCATAACAACACTTTTCTCTGATTTCTGATCTCAGGCATATTTAATATATCTGCCATAAATCACTGCTCTTTTATGTACTGATACCTTTTTTAAAGTTGGTCTGTCTTTCTTGATCATATCAACTCTTCATAACTCTAATCACATTTCCATACACACTGTTTCTTAATATCATCTGACTCAAATCTCTAATGCCACAATACCTCTACTGAGGTTCTCAACTGCAACTTATCACACACACATTGACCTGATCCTTATCACCTAGTTACCATGCATCTGTCTCTGCCAACTTTCTATCTCATTATAACTTACTTACTGAATTCCATATCCAAACTTGTTAATCTCTTTAATTCCTTTCACTGTAAATCATTAATAACCAAACTGATCTATCACATAAATACTCTATACTTTAACTGCTTTAACTGCACTAGTGCTAGGATGTTATCACACAACTTATACTACTATCCACATTGTGGCACAACAACTGCTCACAACTGCCAATCTAACAAACAGAAACACACGGTTTACGTGCCAAAAGCTCACTTAAAAACTACTTTATATCACACAAAACCTCAGACTTACTACCAGCAATGAACATTAATCCATGTATTGGGACATTGTACTTTCAATGTCTTTTCATATTCTAACTGGACATTGCTCTGATACCAATTGTGACGGACCGGGGTATTTATGCCCATTAAGGCTCCATATCCAGATCCGCCTCCCGCGAACGGACCGAAGTCTCGCAAGGGATATCCCACACACGTGTCCAGTAAGAGTATAAAACAAACCACAAGATATAAGACACAAGAAAGTACATGTGCTCATATCTGTTCACTGGCAACATCAATGGCAACATCAATGGCCAAACCATTTTCATGCTCACATCATGACAATAAATAACAATCAATATACTCATGATAATAAACACAAAGTCCTCAAAAGGAAAGTAGGACTACAGGACTAACATAATATATTAGTCAGCCCAACTACTAAAGTGCCTAAACCACAGTCTCACTAGCACACTGCTACAACAACTGGTTGCCTAAACTAAAAGCCACACAGGCAGGTCACTGCCTAAGCTGCAAGCTTCACAAGCAAATCTCGAACACTTAAGTAACAACTGCTAACAAAGAGCTGGTCCTTTATACTCCAAATCACACTACATCGGATACTACATACAAGTAACAGAACTGCTACCACGAAGCAATCCATAACACACTAAAACTATAATTGGAATCATAACCAAGAAGAGTAAAACTCGACAAGTGGAAGGTCTCACACGGCCTCCACGGAGCATAGCTCTACTAAACCACAATATGCCTAAGCCACAAGCCTCATCGGCAAAATACCCACAAAGGTAACATAATTAATAATCACAACTAATCCACAATAAAAAATAAACCAATATCTACTTAAACAGTTAGGATACAACAAGTGGCAGGTCAAACCACAAGACCTCCACCACACACGAGTGCCTGAAAAGGTTGGTACATAATGTACCACCCACAAAACTACAAAGTACCCACGAAGGAACATGTACCTGCTACTCTTAGGTACCACAACACAAACACTCGAACAAAGGGTACAGGAAGGTGGTAACACCATACTGGACCACAATTATTGTGCCATCATTTAAGCACAACATTACAGGTAAAACCTCAACCGCAATCACATAAACTACAACTCAACCACAATTGTGCCAACACCAGGCACACCTCGAACTGGTCAAACCTCGACCACAAGTCAAAAACTCATGAACCACGACAGTAGCAAAGCACGAGTCGGAAGGGAACGACGCCACCACACGGGAACGGACTACTGGCTGATCAGGCCAATATTCAACCCGGACAACACAACACAAGAACTACCTCTCAGCCTCGCAGTTACGGACGAAAGGTCCAACTGCCGCTCCACAAGGAAGAAGTCAAACAACTGTGGAGACCAACCAACACCACACCTGCAGACACACAGCTGCAGGCCCATGCCTGGCACCTCTAGGGTCTCTGGCTAGAGCACCCTAAAGTGAGGCACTGGAAAACAGGACTAGCTGGGGACTAGTGACGTCTACTGGTGTCCGTACCCCCAACTACGAGCGCGCTACAAGCGACTAAAGAACAAACTCTGGGAAGTCGCTGCCCCACTGCCGTCTTTCCCTCAGCCGGACGTACAACTCAAACTCAGGAGTGAAGGTGTCCAGGAAGACGACACAGACCTCAACGGTACAACACAAGTACCGGGACAAAACCACGAGCACACAAACACACGTGCCTGGCTCACAAAGAACCTGGGGTACCCGACTAGAGAGGCATTCTGGAATAGGCGCCGGACCACCACACTCGGCTAGCACAAACCACAGTACTTACACATATAGCATTTACTTATAATTTACGATATACAAGTGTTAGGATTAGCTTAACATCGGTCGTCATATGACCCCAAAGCTATCCCACACCAACACAGACCTGAACCACAAACTTGCCTATCATTGGTCATCTCATGACCTCCGTGGCAACACACACCACTTACTTCATAAATCAATATATATTATTCGAAAGACAACACAAACCAGAGCTAGGTCGGTATGGACCTTCACTGCCCAAACACCAAAGTCATGGCTAGGCTCACACAGGAACCTTACTGCCCAGTACTACGACAAATCGTAAGAATTACATTACAACAAAGTGTGTAGTACCACACCTCAACCACGTAAAACACCACGTGTATATTACACCCTGGTTGGTGTACCACACGTCTACCACATAAATCAAATGTCCAACACATGGACAACGCACTCCAAGAGTGCCACGGGTGCCACGCACCACACATATTGCGTAAAGCAGTTACGCACATCACACATCATTCACGTAGAACATGCCATTACATGAGCAGTATGCTCCAATAGCATAACAAGTGCACTGGCTTACACCGGTCATCGCCATGCACACACAAACACGGAATACTCATAACCAGAAAAGCTACGTAAACCACACTGCATGAGTACATGCACAAGTTGGCGGCAACATCGACTGCCGCTTATAGGAAGTAGACGGCAAGCGATCTAGCCGTTTATATCCCGGCTGATGAGCTTGGCGACAAGCGATCTTAACGCTAAGTTCTCCGGCCTTAAACCCTAATCCAGCTCTACAAGTTTTCCAACCGTTAAAACTACAAGAAAATGTACTGGAACGGTTCTTTAAACATGCATGAACCCAAAACAACCCAACACAGCATGCTACGTACATTAAATTACTCAAACCACCCATTATCCCTTCATGGTGCAACTTAATCCGAAAATGCATTATCATGCTGATTCAAATGGTTAAATCATGTTTTAATGTTTCTAACAAGCTAACAGGGCTCGACCCCTACCTCAGAACACACTCAACCCTCCCGCAATCTCCTGGTTCACACCGAACCCTCTGCGAACTCCCACGCGAATTGCACCACGCCACGGCGTTTCCTCGCGCGATTCGTCACCGCCACACGTTCCACGGTCCTCCAAGCATCCTTCAGAACCTGTTGGAAGCTCTAGAGACACTGGGACGCGAGCTAGGGCAAGGGAAGAGAGGGCAGTGGGAAACCTGCTCTCGGGTGACCCTATAATCTGCAGAATTCTCAGGTTGGCGTCAACCCCTATGCCGCCAACAGCAACCGCCACCCTCAGCGTCCACATCCACTGCCGCCAAGATCATGCAGTCAACGACAACCTATCTGGACGCCAACAAGTCAACAACCACCCCTGGCCGCCAACTCCTACTCAACTGCAGCAGGTCCTATTTCATTTCGGGACCTAACCTGCACTATACCTACACACACCACGCGCCTACACCACGCTGGCCTTACCACAGCCATCACAATCACAACACACACGATCCAAAAAGGATCCGAAAATAAGCGACGTTACACCAATGGGTCTCACTGGCAACATCAATAGCCAAACCATTTCATGCTCACATCATGATAATAAATAACAATTAAACATACTCATGATAATAAACACAAAGTTCTCAGAAGGAAAGTAGGACTACAGGACTAACATAATATTATTAGTCAGCCCAACTACTAAAGTGCCTAAACCACAGTCTCACTGGCACCTGCTACAACAACTAGTTGCCTAAGCTATAAGCCACACAAGCAAGTCACTGCCCAGGCTACAAGCTTCACAGGCAAATCTCGAACACTTAAGTAACAGGACTGCTAACAAAGAGCTGGTCCTTTATACTCCAAATCACACTACGTCGAGAGCCACACATAAATGGTAGGACTGGCTACAGCTAGCTAGTCCATCACACACTAAATCCATAATCGGAACCATGCCCAAGAAGGGTAAAACTCAACAAGTGGAAGGTCTCACATGGCCTCCACGGAGCATATCTCTACTAAACCACAATATGCCTAAGCCACAAGCCTCATCGGCAAAATACCCACAGGTAACATAATTAATAATCACAAACTAATCCACAATAAAATATAAACAAAGATCTACTTAAAACAGTTAGGATACAACAAGTGGCAGGTCAAACCACAAGACCTCCACAACACACGAGAGCCTGAAAAGGTTGGTACACAATGTACCACCACAAAACTATAAAATAACCCATGAAGGGTACAAGTACCTGCTACTCAGAGGTACCACAACACAAATATCCGAACAAAGGGTACAAGCAGGTGGTAGACACCACACTGAACCACAATTATATTATACCTTTATTTAAGCACAATATTACAACTAAAACCTCAACCGGCAAATCACATAAACTACAACTCAACCACAATTGTGCCAACACCAGGGCACACCTCGAACTGGTCAAATCTTGACCACGAGTCACAAACTCACAAACCACAGCCAGTGGCAAAGCACGAGTCAAACTACAGCCAGAACAGGCAAAGCACGAGTCAGAAAGAACAACGCCTGTAACGCCCCAGAAATTAAAATGATAAGAAAATAGAAATAATTTGGTTAAAATATCTTAGGGTTGTTATTAAATTGTAATAATTAGATGATAGACTTAATTAGTGGTAATGAACGTTATCCCAGTATCATACCTCGAAGTGCGTGCCTCCACAGGGCGATACCGAAAAACGACAACAAAATAAAAATATGAGAACATCATAATTTCTAAAAAAATGTGGAGAAATCAAATATGTAATTATCTGATTTTTTTCGACGTACGGATTTTAAGGTACAGTCGACGCGACCATTTTTCGGGTGATTTTTCACCTAGTGTAAAATAAATTCTAAAAAATAAACTAAAATCACCATAATTTGCAAAACAATTACATTAGCCTATGGCTGAAGTTTCAACACAAATGGACATCATTCGAATATGTTTACGTGAGGATCTTTGGGCCAGTCGAATTAGGGGCTATTTACGGTGGTGATTTTCTGGGAATTTTAGTTTGTCTACGTGTGAGGGGCTGTGGCAGCCACCTCACTTAAGTAGGAGTTTAACACGTTTGTCCCTTAGGTGTAAGGCTTAGAGAGTTGCATGAGCTAGGTGGCCTTGCATGGTTAAAGGGGTTTATACCTTGACACCTTGATGGCCAACGTGCCATCACGCATGGGAGTTTGGTTGGGCTATAAGAGCCACTCCTCTCCCCTCCTACGTATCTTTCCACACCCCTTGTTCTTGCCCTGTTCTTGTCTTTCTTGCTCCTTGTTGTTGGAGGTGCTGTTGGAGGAGCTACTGGAGTTGCACCTGCAATTACTTCCCTTTCTGTTCATGTTGCTGCTGTAACTACTACGCTTAAGATGATCATTGCTGACACATCATCCACACTGAAGAGGGAAAACACTTCTCTTGCTGGGTGTAGGATCTTCGTCAGGAATACCTGCAACTTTACCCTTCAGTAAGGTAGGATTCTATTCTCTATTCTCTTCTCAATCCTTGTATCTTGCCTTTGCTAAAGTTCATGTCCACATATATACTTGTTTTCCAACCTTGGAAACCATCTTAAGAGTGATGAGTTCATCTCTTCCGAACATGTCTTGTTTTGTGAATTGGGGAAATTCCTTTGGTTGAACTTATGTAGGTATTAGTAGAATTCATTCTTGTGACCATCAACTTGTAAATCTCCTTCTTTTCTAAGCCTTGGAATTAAAGCATCAGTCTTGATCCCATATGGCATGGGATTCAGTAAGCTTGTTTGATTACCTTGTTACCATTGAGTTCTTATGCATTGATAGGACTCCTTCTTATGATCCTCTTTCTTCTTGTTCTTATACTTCCTTCATGTTATGAAATCCATGTATGAGTGTAGGATTCATCTCATTTTCCTTAATCCTGTTCTCCACACATGATAAATAACTCGTGTTGAGTAGCCAAGTTGATATGACTATAATCCTACTAGTTTTCATCTAGTTTTGATGAATATTCTTACGTTAGGGAGGAAAAGATACTTGTTTTACTTCCAGATCATCTCTTCTTCTTCCACCCTTGATCCTTGTATATGTTATAGAAATTTGATAGAAGTCACAATACCATTAGAACTTGTGACTAACTTCCGTTCAGATGTTTGGTACTTCATACCTTGATTTAAATCCATGAACACTTTGAGTTTTAGTATTTATCTTGTAGCAATCTTCCAATAAACCATTGCTATCAAGACCACACTTCCAATACTATACTATGTCTAGTTTCTAGCTAGACAAGCTTGAATTGCAAATCCTTCATTTCATCTCGCTTATTTAGCTTATAAACTACTGTGAGAACTTCAATTAGACTCTTCCATTTGATATTAAACATGTCTTGGATTATAAGTTTTATAATTAGGGCCTTTAGAACAGATTTACAAAGCACTTCTAGAAGTTCTGCAGCTACCTGTCGACAGCAGGCCCAAAGCTGTCGACAGGCGCATGCTATCCAGAACCCAGATAACTGGGACTGTGTGTAGCTGTCGACAGGCCCCCTGGTTGCTGTCGACAGATACACACAGTCCAGCAAACCTGAGTTCTATCTGTAGCCATCTGTCGACAGCCCCTTCTCACCTGTCGACAGCTATGACCTTGATTCGAATTTCAGCATTTTTTCATATGCAAATCCTTGCTTAAACTTCACCCTATTAGCCTACCAAGTTACCCTCATATTTACTTTGATATTTACTGTCATTCTACTATAAAGATCACCCACTTTGGATACCTTACTCATTATTGAATTATCCTTGAAATCGTCAACTCCGAATGGTACACCGTTGAGTCCATTCTCTTGTATTCAGCAACTAAGTTCATATTATTTGATATCTTGAGAGTTCAAAAGCTTGAACACCTTGTAAGATGTGATAAACTAATGACGATGACATTTAATGGGTCCTTGGACCCCACCTGACTGATATGCCTGTGCAAATAGGGCTGGTCCAGTCCTGGGAGGAGCACCCGAATTCATTACAGGCCGTACAGGAGTGATAAGGATACCGGGATGTTTGGCATTGCATCACTACTTCCTGATTATGGTCATCATACTTCCTATACTGTGTGAACTGATATATGAACCAATACTTGAGTTATATACTTGAGCATGACCTGAGTTTTACTGTCACTGTATCAAGCTACTATTCTGAGATCTGGTATTGTCTCTTTGATGCATGTTCTATCCTTGTCTTGGGGCAATGAGGACACCGGATGTCTGGCATTGCATCAATACCTGTTTGATTATAGTCATCATGATACCTATCCCATGAGAATATATATATGAGCCAGATGATGAGATATGTGTTGTTCATCTTTGATATCAGTCAAATCTTTTATTGTGTTCACATGAACTAGAACTTGAGTTTCAATGTGAATTCATGAGCATACTCTGTGTATCAATTCTATTGTTTCACATTCACTGTCATATTCAGATGCTTGTTGGTCCATCTATGATTTCACTCAAGCCTTTTTCCTTGATCATCATACCGTGTAATCCTTTGATTTGAGAATTTGAATCCTATTGGGCTAGTTAGCTCACCAAATCCTACTTTTGCAGGTATCTTCGGTTCTAGAAGGCGGGACATCGGGATTTGTGGGCTGAGAGACCAACCATTACGACGTTTAAGTGTGAATTGTAATGGAGAGTCATGTATTACCTGTGGAATGTCAATGAATAATTATTTTTGATTAGTAAAGTCCGAACATTCTTCTACTCAAATAATTCAAAGTTTACTCTTGATTCTTCATGCGTTCACGTTCCGACATTTATAGTTATATTAAATGACGGGACGTGACAACGCCACCACACGGGAACGGACTACTAGCTGATCAGGCCAGTATCCAACCCGGACAACACAACACAAGAACAACCTCTCAGCCTCACAGTCACGGACGAAAGGTCCAACTGCCGCTCTACAAGGAAGAAGTCAAACAACTGTGGAGACCAACCAACACCACTCCTGCAGACACACAACTGCAGGCCCATGCCTGACACCTCTAGAGTCTCTGGCCGGAGCACCCTAAAGTGAGGCACTGGAAAACAAGACTAGCTGGGGACCAGTGTCAACTACTGGTGTCCGTACCCCCAACTACGAGCGCGCTACAAGCGACTAAAGAACAAACTCTGGGAAGTCGTTGCCCCACTGCCGTCTTTCCCTCAGCCGGACGTACAACTCAAACACAGGAGTGAGGGTGTCCAGAAAGACGACACAGACCTCAACAGTACAACACAAGTACCGGGACAAAACCCCGAGCACAACAAACACACGTGCCTGGCTCACAAAGAACCTGGGGTACCCGACTAGAGAGGCATTCCGGAATAGGCGCTGGACCACCACACTCGACAAGCTCAAACCACGATACTAACACATATAACATTTACTTATAATTCACAATATACAAGTGTTAGGATTAGCTTAACATCGGTCACCGTGTGACCCCAAAGCTATTCCACACCAACACATAACTGAACCACAAACTTGCCTATCATTGGTCACCTCATGACCTCCGTGGCAACACACACACACCACTTAATACATAAATCCATATAATATTATTCGAAAGACAACAATGAACTAGGGCTAGGTCGGTGTGGACCTTCACTGCCCAAACACCACAAAGTCATGGCTAGGCTCACACAGGTACCTCACTGCCCAGTTACTACGACAAATCATAAGAATTACATTACAACAAAGTGTGTAGTATACACACACTCAAACCACGTAAACAACACGTGTATATTACACCCTGGTTGGTGTACCACACGTCTTCCACGTAAACCACATGTCCAACACATGGGCATCGCACTCCAAGAGTGCCACGGGTGCCAACGCACCACACATACTGCGTAAAGCAATTACGTACATCACACATCATTCACGTAAAACATGCCCATTACATGAGCAGTATGCTCCAAGAGCATATCAAGTGCACGGCTCACACCGATCATCGCCATGCACACACAAACACGCGATATTCATAACCAGAAAAGCTACGTAAACCACACTGCATGGATACATGCACCAGTTGACGGCAACATCGACTGCCGCTTATAAGAAGTAGACGGCAAGCGATCTAGCCGTTTATATCTCGACTGATGAGCTTGGCGACAAGCGATGTTGACGCCAAGTTCTTCAGCTCTTTCCCTGCAGAAACCCTAATCGATCCCACATGCATTCCTGATCCCGAAAATCATCAAGAAGATAGGAGGAAATAGTTCCTCTAACTCCCATGCATTATAATTAAACTAAAACAGCATGCTTTACTACATAAAATCACCAAACCACCCATTATCCCAACACGGTGCAATTTAATCAGAAAATACATTAAAAACACTGATTCAAGTGGTTAAGTCGTGTTTTAATGTTTCTAACAAGCTAACAGGGTTCGTCCCCTACCTCAGAACATGCTCAAACCTCCCGCAATCTCCTGGTTCACACCGAACCCTCTGCGAACTCCCACGAGAACCACACCTCATACCGGCGATTCCTCGCGCGATTCGTCACCGCCACACGTTCCACGGTCCTCCAAGCATCCTTCAGTACCTGTTGGAAGCTCTAGAAACACTGAAACGTGAAACTGGGACAAGAGGGAGAGAGAACCAGGGGAAGAACCTGCTCTCGGGTGACCCTATAACCTGCAGAATTCTCAGGTTGGCGTCAACCCCTTTGCCGCCAAGGACAACCGCCACCCTAAACATCCACATCTAATGCCGCCAAGATCATGCAGTCAACGGCAACCTACCTGGACGCCAACAAGTCAACGACCACCCCTGGCCGCCAACTCCTACTCAACTGCAGCAGGTCTTATTTCATTTCGGGACCTAACCTGCACTACACCTACACACACCACGCGTCTACACCACACTGGCCTTACAACAGCCATCACAACCACAACACACACGATCCAAAAAGGATCTGAAAATAAGCGACGTTACAGATAGCCTATTCTCAATTCCTTTATCTGGTTATGAAACCCACCCTTAGTTCTCAAAAAGATAACTTTCATCTTTTTTTCGTTCCTTACAATTAATAATTATTTTACTCAAAGGAAGCCAAGTGATTTCTTACTCAGTGGTGTTTTAGTCATTCTTTGTGTAAGCAAATAGACTATTACATAAAAAAAATATTGAAATGGTGGTGCTCAAATAATATAATTACTTATCGAATACAAATTAGGAAAACATAATTAATTACATAGAGATATAGCACATGCAAATTAATCGATTCACGTGGTAACATAATTGATTACTTCAGTTTAAGATGTATATTACTTATATAGTGACTTAATGGATTATCGAAGTCAGTAGGATAAATACACAATCAATTACTTTGTGTGTAAGAGACTATAGTATTTACTACACTTATATTAAATGCAGTAAGTACATTTGACTATATGATGACTAAGTGACATCCAACATGATGTTAACATGCGGCGATAATGATCGCTACCAGTGATAATTGTCAGATGGCGACGATTGGCGATGAAATACAAAGTCACCACTTTAAGTTCCAAAATTATATTTTAGAGTTAATATTTATATGAGTAAATTAATTAATAATTTCTCACTGTAACATGAGAGGTCCTTGCTGTAACATAATTTAACATATATTCTAACAGATGATAACACTTACTATATAATAAGTTACAGTTCTATTATAGATTAGAAAATAAGTCAAATATTTGATGGAGATTTTTAATTAATTTATCATATTTTTATTTTAGAATATAATTATTATTAAAAATTTAATTAATAATTACGAAAATGTCAAAATAATAATTTAAAATCTAAAATTTTATTCTAAAACTTAAAATTTATATTTTAAAATCTAATTACCCAATATCGACTTTCTCTTCTTAATTTTGCGTGGCTGTGCACGGCTCGATGGGGAAACCTAACTAAATGGAACTTTAATCGTTGCCTTCGGTGGCGGTGTGGCGGTTCCCCTGCGTGCACTCTCTTAAAAACCCCAGCATGCCATTTGACGGCTCCTCCCGTCTAAAACCCTAAACCCTTCCACAAGAACGCGGGGCCTCCTTCGCTCCCGCGCTCCGCACCGGACGTCCATCTGGCCGTCGTCGCCCAATCGAGACAGGACAGCGACGGAGACAGGGAGAGATGGCGGCGCCTTCCTTCTCCTTCGACGGCACCTTCACTTGCGGTGCCGCCCTCCGGCGCCTCCTCGACCGATGCCCCGCCCTCGCCTCCAGCCCCGCCCTCGCCTCCCTCCCGCGGGAGGTGGAGGAGCTCGAGTTCAGGGGCGACGCCGGCGTGGCCGATCGGGTGTCGTCCGCCCTGGCGCAGCCATTCCTTCACCCAGATTACACGATACCCGTCGTCGGCTGCTTCCGCCCGGTTTGCAGGGGGATCGTGGACAGAGCGGTGGACCTGCTCCGGCGGGCGAGGGGACCCCTGGGCCCGGGTTGTGGCGACACGGGCGGGGAGGAGGTTGGGGAGGGCGATGTGGAAGTGGTCGAGTTCTACATGTCGAGGGGTTGTGGGCTGAGGTTGCACGAGCTTGCGTGCTTTGCTTTGTCCCGGGCGCTGGACTTGGCGCCCTTCTTGTTGAGGTGGGGCACCCTCCTTGCTACTCCTCCTCCCCATCTTTGTCGTCCACTGTGTGTGTTCATCAATTCTCACCAATGTAGCTTCTGACGTCCTCTATAACCGTTTGCTTTTCAAGTTCACGAAGGATGCCGTTTGAATTTCCTTTTTCATATAACACTATACGATGCAAGCTCGGGTGCAGTTTCATGTCTAACTTGTGGAAACATTGACAACCACACACAGACTTTCTGCAGTTAAATTTTTTTCTCCAAAGTAAATTCTCTCCTTTTTCTCGAGTACGCTTCGTGTAACACTTGTTGGCAACTTGACGTATGCGATGGTTGGCCTGTGATTTATCGAGAAAGAAAAATTACCTTCCCAGTTGTGTATCTAATCACCTGCTTGCTAATTGTACGTGTATATGTTATTCAACGTGTTGTCAAGTCCAACAACTAACATACACTTTTTGCTTGATGCAGATCTGTATTAAATTATTTTGGTTTCTCACCACCTCCTTTTCAACGTCTTCTGACAACAGATTCTCTATCTCTGCTTATAGAAAAGGTATTTTTATTTTTATTTTGCAGAATCATTTTTTGCTCTGTTTGCTTGTTCTGGAAATAATGCTTTACATTTTCCCCTTACTTGATCACAGGTTTTCTTCAAATGTAGACCTTGTTTACACATATTGGCATTGTGAACGTAGAACATTTCATTGAATCCAATGCATGAAAACCTGTCATGTTATTGCTGTTCTCTAGTGAGATTCTCAAACAGTAAAAGAAAGTCTGTAATTCAGGCAGAGCCCGAAATATGAATCGGAATGGTGAGCTTTTGAAAAGCTCGGGTATCTGCTTGCCGATGTGTCATCGAATTAGGATGCTTCTGATATTTGAAATTTTTGAGTATAGGGCTGCACCAAATCTGATTGTTCTGTAACTGAGAGATATTTTGGATGGCAATAATTAAAAGCTAATTTAAATAGATCACAGAACTTCTTCCTTTAAGGGCAGATGCCATAATGGCAATTTACAAGGCTTTGGATTTTCCCACCAATGATCTATTAAGCCTGTTAAACTTTTTCTTATTCTCACTTATGAGCACTGATCATATCTGACATCTCCTCATCTAATGCATCCTTAACTAGTGGAAGCCTATAATCCCTTTCTTGCGACCTTTGCATCTTTTCTTTTCAATCTTTAATTGGATTAGTAGCCACTTCCACTTCTGGAGTTACTTTTACCTATGTTCCATATTTATCCCTCTACTTGTAGACACCCTTATTAACTGTTTAAGCTTTCATTAGCTTTAGCATTAAAGTCTTCCTATGTCGTTCGGTTAAATAAGCCTGCTCCTTTGGCCTAGCTTCATAACCATATTCTCCAAACTGAACACAAACTGTTGCCTTTTCAGAGATGTTGTCTCAGCCAACCTTTGTTCACTTGTCATTAAATCCTGGTGCTGATGCGATGATTAACCTCCGCATAATGCCCTAATGTAAGCAAGAAAAGGTTGGATTCAAGATTCATGACTAGTATGTGATAAAATTACTAAATTTGGCCTAAGAGGCACTCTTCTTTCTCAAGTAGGCTTGGGACTGCTCAAATATGCTTGTATATTTGTAAATTTCCATTATGACATCTGTCCTTAAAAGGAAAATGGACCACAGGTTACAATGGAAGGTACCTTGCTGGTACGTGCTGTATGAAATCCATATGACCTTTGCATCTTGATGCACATATGGCTTGGCAAATTCAGCAATTGTACTAAACATTGACCTCTTTTCTTGTGGCTGTTTTGGCATGAAAAATAGAAGTTGTGTGTCCACTTGAACCCCAGTTTAAGATAACAGGGCGGGTCATGGTGTCATGGGTTCTCTGAACCATGTAACCATTTAGCAGGAGTCAAATTTTTTTTTTGAAATGTGGATGGTACCCCAAATTATACTGATAGAAGAAAATGATGTATAGGTGTAGATGTATAAAGAACAAAAATCTCTATACAATTTCACAAGAAAAAGACAACACCTCAACTCCCCAAACACAAAAAGAGGGTGGAATAGAGGCTTTTTATCTTTCCCAAATGTTTAGCCCACAACTGAACTTTGCTCCTTATAAAATGAAAAACCGTTTCCTCTGACCGCCTCTCTCTCTGGAATATGCTACTATTTCTTTTGTTGCAGACGGCCCAAAGAGTAGCATGCAAAATGAGCAACCACACCACTCGATCACCCTTTATGAAGAAACGTCTGTTCCATCCCTGTAAGAGGTGTTGAGCCCCCTGAAAGCTAGGAATGGGAAACTGACTAAATTGCCCTATCCAAGTCCAAAGTTCTTTAGTGTAAGAACAAGACGTGAACATATGATCCAAGTTCTCCTCATGTTCCCTGCAGAGACAATGGAGTATATGGATATCTAGAAGGAAATGAGAAAGCTTATCACAGGTGGGCAACCTCTCATGAGATATCCTCCAAATTCCTCATAGAAGCTGCTGGGTTGACCCGAGGGCTGAATTCTATGGTAGTTTTATGAAAACCTTCACCTCGAGGGGGATCTTGGGAGCCCAAATCTGGTCCACCGCTTAATGTCTAAGGGCCTTGTCAACAAGCATGTGGTATGCCGACCTAACCGAGAAACGTACAGACTTCTCCCATTTTCATCTCCATGAGTGTTCCCTAGCTACGGTTGGCCTGAAGGGAATAAGGAAGGAAAAGAGCTGCAATAGATGGCTTGTCTCTTCTGAAGAAAGATTCATCCGAAAGGTTGGTACCCATGTCCCCCCAGAAAGGTTGTCCTCAAAATAATAAGCAATTGAGGCCGACGGAAAAGAATAAATGGCAAATAAGTCGGGGAAAGATACCGCCAGCTTGGAGTCACCGCAACATCTATCATTCCAGAAGTAGTACTTTTACCCGTCACCCAAAGAGATCCTAACACTAGCCTTGATGAAGTCCAAACACTTAAGAATCCCCTTCCAAACCGGGGAGTATCTATAAAGTGGTGGGGAGACCATGTCCCAAACTCTGGAAGACCCATAGTACTTGTGCTTAACTATGAACTGCGACATACCCCCTTCTTCGGCTCCGAGTCTCCACCACCACTTACATAAAAGGGCCATGTTGAAAGATCTGATGTTCTTGATTTCAAGTCCCCCTACCTCCTTAGGTTGACACAACCTACCCCAAGGGATATCATGCCACCCTCTATCCTTTCTTCTATTTCCATGCCAGAAGAAGCTCGCTTGAATGGATTGCAGAGTATTTGCCACTGACTTTGGAATTCCGAAGATGGATAAAAAGTAAATGGGTAACTGTCCAAGACTGCTCTACAAAGTACCGAATGACCACCCTAAGAAAGAGTGCTTGCCTTCCATTCAGCCAGTCTGCTCTCAAATCTATGAACAATCTCCTTCCAGCCATTGCAACGTAGAGGTCCGGGAGAAAGAGGAAGACCCATGTAGGAGAAAGGAAACGTACCTACCTATCATCCAAATAGAGTAGCTGCTCCCCTAATTTCTAACTCATTCATGTTGATCCCCACCATCAGACACTTGTTGTAATTAACCTTTAGTCTGTTGATATCCTGTACCACCTCTAAGATCAATCTGGTGTCCACAACTTGTTGCTGCATGTTAGGGATAAACAGAATAGTAACATTAGCATATTGAAGGTGCGTGATAGGGAGGGAGGACTGCCCCACATGAAAACCCTTGATTGTCCCTGCCCTCCCAGCTCTAAACCATACCCCGCTAAAGATCTGTGCCACCAGTACAAGGAAGAGTATAGAAAGGGGGTTCCCCTGTCGAAGCCCTCTCCCACAGGGAAAAGGAGGAGAAGACTGACCATTAATTAACACTGCAAAAGAGGCAGATGATATGCATTTTCTAATCCAGCCAATCCATTTGTGGTGTAAACCCATTCTAGAAAGGACCCAAAGGAGAAAACCCCACTAACTCTATCATACGCTTTTTCAAAGTCCGGCTTGAGCACCAGACCCCTTCTCCTCAGCTGCTCTCGCACAAGTAGGCATTCTTGGGCTACCATGTAATTATCTTGAATGTGCCGTCCCTTAATAAACGCCCCATGGAACTCATCAACCACACCATCCATCACCCTTTCCAACCTACTCGCCAAAACTTTGGAGATGATTTCATAGATGCTGTTCTTTAAGAGATTGGGCGAAAGTCCGTGAAGTGCATCGGGCCCTACTTCTTGGGAATGAGAACCAAGAGGGTTTTACTGACCCCCCTTAAGTGAGGCCTACGCTCTTGGCAATCTTCAACCGTTGCACAAAGATCCCCTTTGATGATCTCCTAGTAGTGCTGGAAGAACATGGGAAAGCCGTCAGGCCCCGGGGCCTTAAGCCATCAGGCCCCTGCCAAAGAAGCAACTGCCTGTTTGATCTCCTCCTCTGTGAAAGGAGTCATAAAGCATCAGTTTGGAGCTGGGAAAGGTGAGGGAGCAAGTCCTCACCAAAATCTGGTTTGACTGCCTGCTCTTCGGAAAAAAGCTTAGCAGAGAAGTCTTTAGCAGCCCGCCTGATATCCTCCTCCCTCTGCAGCAGAACCTCCCCCACTCTGATGCCGGCAACATGATTAGTCCTCTTTCTTCTTGTGGCAATTATGTGAAAATTATTGGTATTACTACCCCCATCATTGACACACCTCTCCCTCGATCTCTATTTCCAATGGATCTCCTCCTTGAGTAACACCCCATCAAACTGAGCCCTAAGAGCAAACCTGCTCTGTCTGTTGTGGTCATCCATCAAACCTGCCTCTAGCTGATGAAGCCCTTGTATCTGCATCGATATTGTGTCCTCCTCCTCTTTCCCTGGCAGCCTTTTTCTGTCTCCCCATTCCCTCAAAACTTGAGCTGTGTTTTTCAGTTTGTTGATGAAGTAGCCATAGCATTCCCCTGGTGTCCCTGACTAGACCAGGCGGTTGTGAGTTGTGACAATGCCCAGGAACTCTGAATCCCTCAACCAGAACTTCTCCACCCTGAAATGCATGTTCCGTCCTCTTTGGCAACCGGTCTTCAAGAGAATAGGTTTATGATCCGATGTTGCCCTAGGGAGGGAAGATGCCTGTACATGGGGGAAATGATCCTCCCAATCTGCTGTAATAAAAACCTGTCATGCCTGGAGCAGGAAGGCTCCTCCCTCACCAGGTGAGTTGGGTATTCTCCAGTCCAATATCGAGGAGAGCAGCCTGGTGAATGAAGTTATGGAAATCCTCAGTTTTGTCTGAGTGAGCCTGGATTCTTTTCCTCTCTGATGGATTAACAACTGCATTAAAATATCCTTAGCAGGAGTCATGTTTATCCTTGGTGTCCAAAAGGTAAATTAAGTCATGAACTAGATACTTCTCAATCAGGGGATGGTTAAACCCTTAGCATCTTATGATCTGGATGTGTATGAGACTGCATCTTCTGCTTGCTTTTCCTTGCATTAAGTTTATCTTTAACTTGAGGAAGCAGTTCCATTTTTATTGAATTGATTGCATATCTACTTCATTTGTCAGATTAATTATGAAAAATTGTTTTAGTGAGTTCAAATTACACTCATGTGTTGACCTTTCTCTGCTAACCCACATTGTGTCACTTTCAAAAGAAACCCACATTATGTCAAACTAAACACTGCCAGCTTTCATTTTTCTCGTTGAGTTTTGCTTTGTATGCATCATAACCACAAGTGAAGTAGTGAACTCAGCTTGTTTGTGATGGAATGCTTCCATCCATCCAAAAGATCTCTATAACCACAGCTTCAAATTTGAACACTAATATATAATAACATGTTTCTCTAAATTATTATCGGATTCCTTCGTTTGTCTTGATCTTGTTAATATTTTGTTAGCCTTAATTTAATGAATTATTAGTTGTAAAGACTTGTAATACAAGAATATTTGGTTTGCCTTAGTTTGAGGATCTGGCATTATGAATGGTTTGTTCGGTGTACTTAGTTTGAGAATGTAGATAGCTGAATGGTTTGTTTTATGCAGTTTCCTGGTCTTGGCTTGTTTTAAGGTCTAACTTATGCATAGTTCATACCAGAATTATAATTACAAAAAATGCTTCTTTTTGTTTCAGGATGATGATCATTTACTTAACATAGTTCGTCTTTCCTTCCGGTTTCTTCAAATGGAACCTGACATCTTCTCCAAGTTCTGGGATTGGTCTTGTTTTCTGGATCTAGTTCAAATTTCTGCAAATTCTCGAGTAGGCAACATTATGGTATTATTCACAAGCAATATTACTGACATACGATGGTGTGCAATACAAATAATATCTATTATACTTAGATTAAGTGACAATGCTACAAGAGATTTTGGGTTAGCAGCAGCAGAGGCTCTTCCATGCATGCTTCGGTAGGTTTTGGTGTAAATCTGTATATATTTTTTGATCTTCTTTCTTATTACTTGGGATCATTTCTTGTACTGCTCTGCTGCACGTTTGTGATATGCAGCTGGGAGGAGTTTTGCCAAGACACGGCACTTGAAATGCAGGCTGGTATATCCAAACAGTTGAGACGGGAGCTGAGGGGTTTGTTGATGCGATCCTCAGTTCCAGTCTGTCTACTAAACCTATTGGTATTGGTTCCTTGGTTAGCACCTCTACATCTTTTCAGGGTCTCACATTGACAGATTGTCAAGAGAAGAAGAGAGCCTCATGGTATACTCACTGGCATATCTTTATATTACCTAGTAATGCCTGTTTGCTTCTTTTATGTGGACAGTGATTAATACCTATATGGTTAATTTGTTACTCAGTCATGCAAATTTGGAGTGCCCATTTGTTCTGACTAATGCAGTAAAGAAAGGTTCTGAGATGGTCTTAGTGGCTGTGAGTCAAAAATGGCCGGTACTTCTTTATGGTTCTGCAGGATCTGGTAAAACCGCCCTGATCAGCAAATTAGCAAATGTATACCAAAACCAAGGTACATATTCATGTCTATATACTTTTAAGGATACAATTAGCTTATGACTGTGAAGATTTAGACTTACAAATGGACTCAGAATTTAAGATGATGATGACGAGAAATTGTCAGGATGTGTTTTGTCTTGAAACTTGTTAAAAGGTTCTATAATGCATGTTTGTTGTAGTAAAAATAGCAATGTGCTCCGAATCATTCAAGGTGGAAGGTACCTTGATTATTGAAAATAGTTATTTACTTCTTAATGACCCACATGGTGTAAAATTAAAATTTCTTTAGGATTCCATGATAAAATGAGTAATATATGAAGCTTAGAATTGATTTTGAATTTTACTAGTTAAAGAAACGCACTACTCGCGTGTAGTATATGTTTTCTTAATCGTTTATTAAAGTCATGTAAAATGAAATGTTTTTATTAAAAATTGTTATAAATTTTATTCTTCTTATTTCCTAGAAGGAGGACATTTCCTTGATATATTGAGTAAAATATGAAGCTTAGAATGGATTTTGAGTTTTATGTCTCATTCCCTAGAAAAAGGACAACATAACCGAAGGTGCTATGTTGACCAATGAATTGAAAATTTGATGTTGCAGCCGGTTCCTGTCGGTCGATTCTGTTACTATGCCAGGTTCTGCATCTGGTTTTGACTATTTCTTTCTCATTACTCCTCATCATTAATTGGACCACTTCCCATGTATTCCCGCTACCTTAAATTGGTTTTAGCTGATTTGGCTGGCTTTTAAGTTGAACATAATGGCTACGCCTCTTGTATAAGTAGCGAAGGGGAAGGAATCTATGCATGTTCAGGATAAATGTTGAGAACTAAGCATTTGTATTTGAGTCATACTGTGCATGTGAACATGAACTTCTCACATTCAATGAGCAGCAATGTTCATAGAAATTGGGAACAATATTGGCATGAACATCATTCTCTTACAGCCTTTTCTGTTTCATATTTTCAATCGGCCCTCACCATACTGTTATCTTATCAGATGATGTGAAATTGTGAACTAATTTAAAATCCAAATGGAACTATGGCATTGGGACTGAAACCATACACATGGGAAATGATGACACTGGATTCCCTATGTTAGCTTTGTTTATGTCTCCATTCCTTGGTAATTGAAGCTTAAGGCTTAATGGAATAGCCCATACTTGATTAAGCAACTTGATAAATGCCTATGCATCTTGTTGATCTACCCCACCTCCCCCCAAGGAAAAAAAGGAGGAAAATTTCCCAAGCCACGCAGAGCTTGGCCTTGCAAATATGAAGGAGCCTGTCTACAAGACCCAATATTGAGCGTGGATGAAGTTAACCATAGTAATTGCACTAGTGGGGTGGAAAGGTCATTGCTCAATGATTAAAAGTTCAATTGGTACAGAGATTGGTGGTTTGATGTTAATTATTATTTGACTTCCATTTCATAAGATTATAGTATCATAGAAAGGTTATATTGTTTTCCCTGGACAACAGCATTTGGCCATTGAAGCAGTATGTGAACTAGGCTTGGCATTGTCTTGGGAGAGAGATTGCCATATAAAGCTTGATCCTTTTAATAGCATACATAATGATTGGACGACAAATAGAAGTGCTAAACTGGAGCTGATATTTGTCAAAGATTTCTGAATTTAAACATGTTCCCATTGCATCCTCAGGTACATGAGATTGAAGCGGGTGATGCCAGCCTGAATATTATCTATAAGGCCTTACTTTGGATTTCTTTTAGTATGACGAGGAACTTAATATTGATATTGATTGTTCCAGTGAAAAATGTGACACTCTTATAAGAGCATCCGTAGGTCACATTGTCTCTTGCTTGCTAATGAAAGGAAACTTTTGATTGGATGGGATGACTGAAAGTAGCTTAAGGATTTGTGTAAAAAATTTGACTGGATAGTCATTGCCATGGAAAACCCAATTTCATGGCCTCGTCTGTCGGGCATTGGGACATGCCAAGCAGGTGATAATGAATTTTATCGGGATTTTAGGCCTATCAGTTTGCTCAATGGTACTTACAAGATCATCACCAAGGTTTTAGTAGGGACTAGGGAGAATGGTCTCTGTGATGGATAGGTTGGTTAGTCATTCCTAGAGAGCTTTTGTTAGAGGGTGACATATCTTGAACAACTTCTTGGTGGCGCACGAGTGCATCTATGCTTTCAAGCAGCAAAGGAGGAAAGGAGTGGTTTTGAAGCTGGATTTTGAAAAGGCTCATGACAGGGTCAGCTTTTAGTGTTTCTTTGATGTCCTGTAGAGGATGGGGTTTGGGGCCAACTAGATTTCTTGGGTTAGAGTTTTTGTCACTTCAGCTTCCTTCGTATTTCTCATTAACGGGAAGATGACCTCATGGTTCCACAGTGACCGGGGTCTTTTAGTGTTTCTTTGATGTCCTGTAGAGGATGGGGTTTGGGACCAACTAGATTTCTTGGGTTAGAGTTTTTGTCACTTCAGCTTCCTTCGTATTTCTCATTAACGGGAAGATGACCTCATGGTTCCACAGTGGCCGGGGTCTGTGCCAAGGGGACCCACTTTCCTCCCTCTTGCTTATGTTGGTGGTGAGTGTTGTCAGTAGGGTGTGGCAAAAAGTCGAGGCTTCTGGTCTGACTAGAGGCATTCGGGTGTGTAGAGATGGCCCCTCGCTTTCTCATCTTCAATATGCCAATGATACTATTTTGTTCCTGGAGGACCAAGGATGGGGGTCAATACCATGCCATGGCAAGACTTTTCTTGGAGCTTTTGGAGGAGGTCACTGGTTTGAAGATTAATTTCAATAAAAGTCTCTTTGTCGGGCTGAATATGGAGGAGAGTCCTCTATCGAGGGTGGCTACTCTGTTGGGATGTGCCATTGGAGAATTCCTTATATCATACTTTGGCCTCTCTTGTTCCTCTGGGGCCCTCCACTGTGTTGTTTGGTCTCCCATTATTCAGTAGTATGAGTCTAGGCTTGCAGGTTAGAAGGTGAGATTATTATCTTATAAGGGTTGATTGACTTTGTGCAGCTTGGTTTTGGATAGTTTACCTATATATTTTCTCTCCATGTTCCGCATACCAAGGTCTATGGTTACGAAGCTTCAATCAACGTAGAGTAGATTCTTTTGGCATGGTTTTGGGGATAGGTGTAGATGGTGCCATGACATTTCTTGGGGCAGGATTGCCACTTCCAATGAGCAGGGAGGTTTGGGGTTGAAGAATGTCAGAACCTTCAATTTAGCTCTCCTGCGTAGATGGCTTTGGAGGTTGGAGAATGGGGAAGAGGGGTTATGGTCCCAGGTGATTACGCGTTGCTACTTTTCCTCCTCATTGGTCCCCTTACCTCTCTAGATGACCTCCCCTCTCTAGTGGGATATATCTTCTTGCAGGGACCTTATTGCCGCTGGAGTTCGGTTTAACCTGGGAGATGGTCAAAAGTGCCTTTTTTGGAAGGACAGATGGTGTGGTGACTTCACTTTGGAGTCTTTATTCCCTCGTCTCTTCATTATCTCGACAGCTCCTTGTGGCTCTATCGCATAGGCTTTCAACTAACAGATCGCAGGCCCAGGGGCTTCTGGGCCCCGACCTTTAGGCGTGTCATCACTCAGGAGGAGGTGGGGCAGCTCTAGAGCCTGTTGTCATTGCTCCTACCTTTTCACTTGTAGGATGCTTGGACCTGGAGATGGGAGAAGAAAGACACTTTCTCAGTCAAATCAGCTTATGCAGTTTGCTCAGTGGGGGCGTACGGTATGAATTTCTTCAGGAAGTGTAGAGGTCGAGTAGTCCTCTTAAAGTTAGGCTATTGGCCTGGAGGATTTCCCATGGGAGGCTTCTCACAAGGGACAGATTGGCCCGATTCATACCGTGTTTAAGTCCACCTGTTGTCTCTGTGTCGTCGAGGAGGAATCGTTGGATCACCTTCTTGTAGGATGCTCTTACTCTTAGGGGATATGGAGGGGGATTGCTTGGAGGACTGGGTGTAGTATCATCTTGTGGGGTGATGTCTCTTCTTTGCTTCAGGAATGGGTGGGCCTTGGCACCCTCAAGCCGTATAGGACGGTTTGGTGGCTTATCCTTCATGCCACCTTAGGCGGTGTGGGGTGAGTGGAACTATCGTATCTTCAAGATGGAGTCGCACACGAAGGAAGCATTTTTACATTTTATTTGGGATAGGGTGGAGTGGCCGGTCACTCTTTCCAATGTGAATTCATCTATATCTCCTCTTTTAGGGTGTTTGGGGGGATTAGGCCTTCCACACCATCTTGGTGTGCTCTCTTTGTATAGGTGTTTTGTGGGTGGCTTCTTTTTGGATTTTGGCCCACCTATACTTGTAAATTCTCTCTCATTTTAATATATTCGTGGTACCACCCACTTTAAAAAAATAGTGAATTTTATCAGCACGTCACAAGCAGACAAATGTTCGATGTTCAGTGGTTATGCAGGTAATTAAATCTTTTAGATACCGTAATGATTGAGGACAAGTAACCAATATCTAAGTGCAAAAGAGATTTCTAATTGAATTTTGATGACCCTATTCCTTGGAGGACATTATATCCACTTTTTGTGGGATGTTATTAATTCAAACACGTAAGATGTTCATTCATCTCACTAGGTTCACTGAAGGTCTGGGAGGCTTATGGTTTAGCAGCACATGAATATAATGGAAGGAAAAATGCATGCCTATTGCATTTGTTCCTTGGAATCATGGATATTCTTTAAGCCTTTTGCATGGGCTTTTGTCTAGGGCGGAGTTTGAAGTGATGGTGGCAGATGATGCTATTATTTGGAAGTCGTCAGTGCAGTGAAAGTGGACTGTTGACATAGAATCATGCATATGATGGGAAGTTCAGAAGGCAATGATGAAGGGCTATGATTGATGTGATTAGACAGAAGAGCCTGGTAGGTGGCTCAGAACGCAATGCCAGGCTGGAGTAAGCAGAGAGGTTGCCACCAGTGATGGTCTCCGTTCCTTGTGTGGATGATGTTTCTCATACCTCCTTTCTTGCTGGGTTTTGCTCCAGGGGTCAAGAAGGGCTGTTTGAGCCAAGGATGGCAGAGTCGGGTCGGGTGGCTGACTCGCCCCAGCCGATCCCGACCCCGAGTCGGCCGGAGTCGGGCAGTGACTTTGCAAACCTAGTCCTGTGGGTGGGTGGGTGTTCCCCCCCCCCCCCCCCCCCCCCCCCCCCCAAGTCGGGTCGGCATGGGCCGATTCCGCTCCGAGTCGGCCGACTCGGAGCGGAGTCGGCCGATTTTGCCATCCATGGTTTGAGCTGAAGATGTAGACAGCTAGAACATTGTTTTAATGTGGAGATCTGTCTTGATGACTGGAGAGGAATCCTAATAATAGTTTGAAAGGTTATATGGAGAGGGACAACCAAAGGATGAGGTGTTGAGGGCTGGATCTATAGGGATGAACCTGCAAAAAGAGTGTACTAGTTTGTCTAATAACTGAAATGGCAGATGCAAAATTTCTTGCAGCCAGACTCAATGATCTAGTTCTGTTGGAGTTGTTGGGTACTGGTTCTGACCATATGGTTATTTTGTATCAGTGTTGACTGACGTATCTATTTAAAGTCACATGAAACTCTTTATGTTGGTGACAGAAGAAACCTAGGATAAGATATTGAAGAGAATCTGAAATATATTTTACTTTGGAAGAGGGAATAAGATAGGATGTGGGCTCCAGTCTGATGAGGTTATGGCTTTTTTTTACATAGTAGTCCCTTAATCTTAGCTATTTCCAAATAATTCCCTACAATCTTCATAATCCCTAAGGACTCCCTTAAATCTTTTGTTTCTGCAGAATTTCTTTAAACACGTGCTTAATATTACCCTAGTTAGGAACCAATTGTATGTGTATTCTTCTGTCTCTAGACCTTTCTAGAGAGTGAAGCTCTGCAAATCCGGTTGTGTGAGTTGTGGCGCGGCCGGGAGCCCCTTATCGCTAGGAGGCGGTGGGGCCTGGCTCGCCCTCGCCGGAGAGGGCTCCACCCTCCGACGTCCACCTCCTGAGAGTGTTACTTGTTTCCCTTCTGGATGGCCTGGCTCTCTGGAGCTATCAAGGTTCCTTTGAGGGGTGGTGTACCTCGTCCCCATCCTTGACCTCTAGGCCCCCTCCCACCTGTTTTAGGTGCGGAAAGAGGGACTACCTTCGTCGTGACTGCCAAGTTCGCAGCCAGCAGACAGGGTTTAAGGGGACATGGAATAGGAGATTTGCTGATGCAGTGAGAGGTCAGGGGAAGGAGAAGAGGCCATTCACCAGAAGCAGAAGATGGGTCGACGCAGGAGCCCTACTGGCGGAGTTTGTGGCTAGGAGGGAAGAGCGTCTCTGGCGAAGTTCGAAGTTTGTGTTTCACCGTGGTTCAAGCCTTCAAGGTGTAGTGGAGGCGAAGAGTTTGAAGAACAAAGTAAGTCTGCTACTTGGAGGCAGCTGGGAAGCCTTCTGTGTCACCCAGTCAAGCTTCTTATTGGTGGGCCAGGAGGAGCGAAAGGTTGAAGAGCTGGCGACGACGAGAGTTGTTGTAGTGGGTGAAGCCCTGCTTAGAGTTAGCAGGTGGCTGAGAGGGACCGGTGCCTTCTCGAGCCCATCGCTACAGATGGTTTGAGTGATCTTAGAGGGAGTGCCCATCATCTTCTGCGATGAGGAGGGGCTTAGTTTCCTTCTGAACTCCATCGGCGGAAACAGGATTGAGAAGCCAACCTTCTTTCCGCTAGGATCGAGGATCGCGGTCGAAGTGGAAACTCTGTCAATGGCGCTCCCGGCTGTAGTTACAATTGTTCTAAGAGGGGAGATTTTTTGTCATCCGGCTTTGGGTACAGGATGCGTCGCAGGGAAGGCGGCTTGGGCAACCGATGCAAGAGACGGAGGTGGAAGATGATCAATACAGGGTGGGGATTCGAATTTCGAATCCCCGAACCTCGTCTGGGCCGGTCTGTGCAATACGGTCGGCGGATTGTGTGAGTCTGACTTTCATCTCCCCTGGGTGAACCGATATGTTGGACATCTTGAAGAACAGTTTGCAAGTCGATATCGGTTCGGGACTTAAGTTGCCAGAATCTTGAAGAACTGCGGTCGTCTTCCCACCCGACTCCTACGATAGGAGACTTAGGTCCAGTGTTGGCTCTGGAAGCCTGTCTGGACCTCCCCAACGAGGTTCTCACCACCGGTCACCCTCCCAGCGGCGGCGGTAAGGGGAAGGAACCCCTCAACCTGGTCCCCGCTCTCCACGAGGGGCCTTCCAGTCCATTAGGGACCGGGGATTCCGGAAGAACCGACAATAGCATACCGGAGCAGCAGGGTGGTGGTGATACTGAAGCTCCCCGCTTGCAGGAGTATACTCAGAAGTGGTCGTCTATAGCAGAGGAGGGGGAAATTCCCTGTGCAGAGAAGCGGGACCTCCCCTCCAACTTCCAAGGATTCGCAGGCCATGGTATTCTGGAGGCAGCATTTAGGGTGGATGGATTCCTTGGGAGACAGGACTAGTTTATTCGACTGGTAAGCTCTTCCAATTTTAAAGAACTACAAGCTGGGGCCCAGCTAGCTTTCTCGGGTGATGAGCTCACAGATAACGAAGATGACTGTGGGGGAGTTCCAGGGAAGGAGAGTGGAAGGGAGCTAATGGGGCTTGTGGAGAAGATCACAGAAGAACACTTTAGGGATTTGGTGAGTAAGCTGGGTGTTTTGTATGAGGGCGTGGAGAAGGGCTTTACGGGTTGCTAAATCTGATACAAAAAGGTGGTGGCGTTGGCAAGGAAGCAAAGAAGGTGAAGTCCAATATGAAGGGAGGGCCAGTGAGGGGGTGAAGTAGGGGTGTCAGGGAAGGGAAAGAATCAGGTGGAGGTGAGGGAGGAGGGCAGTCCACTTTGTCTTTATGAGATAATCTCCTGGAACGTAAGGGGCAGGGGGGGGGAGTGAGAAGAGGAGAATGGTGAAAGACTTGGTTAGAAGGGGCAAGGTGGACATCCTTTGTCTCCAAGAGACTAAAAGTGAGCGGGGGGTGGATGAGTTGATCAGGGAGCTCGGGGTTGGCAGAATGGACAAGGGGGCTGCTTCCCCGACAACAGGTAGGGCAGGAGGTATTGTTATTCTATGGAATGGTTTCGAAGTAGAGGAGGTTGATGTTGACAGAATTACGGATAGATGAGCATTACTATTCACTTCAGATCTGTCAGAGAAGGTTTCTCTTAGGATTTCACTAGTGTGTATGGTCCGCAATCCAGAGGAGGCAAGCAAGAACTGTGGTAGAAGCTATTGCACAATCATAATTTGGCAGGTAGAGCTTGGGGTGTCACATGAGATTTCAACGTGGTAACTAGCTTTGCGGAAAGGAATTGGAATGTCTAACATCATGCTAAAACCAAGGATTTCCGTGACTTCATTGAGGAGGCTGCTCTCATAGACTTGGGCATGGTGAATGCCCAATTCACCTGGTCCAACCTCAGAGCTGATCCCACTTGCTCCAAACTCGACAGGTTTCTGGTTTTCGCAGATTAGGAGGGACATTTCCCTCATGCTGTTGTGTCATGTTTGCCTAGGCCAGTATCGGATTACAAGCCCATTTTGCTGAAGACCAGTAGGATATGGATGAGCCAAACCATCTTTAGATTTGAGAAGCATTGGATCAGTGAGAATGATTTTTATGAATGGCATGTGTACTCTTCTGGCTAAATTGAATCAACTTACCAGGGTGCTGAAGACTTGGGGGGCCACAAGGAAGATCCTTCCTAGTGAGGAAAAGGAATCTATTCTGTGCAAATTCAGGCTATTGATCAGCTAGAGGAGGCCCATTTGCTGGATGATATGACAGAGTGAAGAGAGAGACACTTATAATTCAATATGATGAATGCCTACTCAAGGAAGAGATTTATTGGAAACAAAGGTCAAGAAAGAGATGGTCAAAGAAGGGGATAATAATACTAAAATTTTTCACTCTATTGCTTCTGGAAGGAAAAAGAAAAATCTGATTGTTAGCCTTTCTGATGGAGTTACATCCTTTGAAAGGGAGGAAGATATCAGGAGATATGCAAGGGAATTTTATTCTTCTCTATTCACGGAAGAGAATCTTTGCAGGCCAAGGGTGATGTATGGGTTGCTGTCATGCCTTTCTCATGTCCAGAGTGTGAGTCTCTTACCCCTTTTCCAGAATGAGAGATAAGACAAGCAGTTTTCTCTTTGGCTGGTGATAATGCTCTTGGTCCGGAAGGTTTCCCTTTGTTTTTCTTCTCGCACTATTGGGACATTGTCAAGGATGTTATGTGTGCAGCCATCAAAGATTTTGAGGAAGGTAATGCTCACTTGAAGGGAATCAACAAAACTTTCCTCGTCTTTATTCCCAAGAAGGTAGGGGCTTCTCAGCTGGTGGATTTTAGACCTATTAATTTGTTAAATGGTACTTATAAAATCATGTCTAAGGTCTTGGCTTTAAGATTGGAGGGTCTATTGCATGCATGGAAGGCAGAATCGGCCGGATCGGATCGGAATCGGCCGATTCCGGATCGGATCAGCCATGACCGATCCAGGCCGATTCCTCCGATTCTGGCCGATCCTAGCCGATTCTGCTTGGGAATCGGCCGGATCGGATCGGGATCGGGCCTGGGCGATCCCGATCCGATTTTGATCCTGCCTTCCATGATTGCATGACTTGATCAACCCATATCAAGGGGCATTCATCAGAGGGGGACATATCCAGGAGAAATTTTTGGTGGCTCATGAATGTTTGTTTCACTGGAAGCGGCAAAGGAAAAAAGGTATTGTTCTCAAGTTGGACTTCAAGAAAGCCTATGATAGGGTGAATTGGTGTTGCCTTTTGTAGGTTCTCAGAAAGATGGGATTCCATCCTACTTGGATTGCTTGGGTGTCACAATGCATTTTCTCTGCCTCTTTTGCAGTCCTTATCAATGGCCAACCATCACCCTTTTTCCCAGTTGGCAAAGGTATAAGGCAAGGGGACCCTCTATCCCCTCTTCTATTTGTTTTGGTTGCTCAGATCATGAGTAATATGTGGAGTAGAGCACAAGAGGAGGGAATTCTGTCGGGCTTTCAGTCCTCTCCATCAGGAATTCCTATTTCTCACCTTCAGTATGCAGACGATACCATCCTTTTCTTTTCTAATGAAGATCAACAGATAATCGACACTAAATTGATGCTGGATGTACTACAGGATGTTACAAGGTTGAAGGTTAACTATAACAAAAGTCTAATGGCTGGTATTAATATGGGACAAAGAAATCAAGAGGGCTGCTACCCTTTTTGGCTGTCAAGTTGGGAGCTTCCCTTTCTCTTACCTTGGTCTTCTTCTGTCCCCGGGGACACTGAGGACCAGAGATTGGCAAGGAGTAGTTAATAGATTTGAGAACAGACTAGCGGGATCGAAAGCAAGGCTACTATCATATGGAGGAAGGTTGGTGCCTTGCAAATCAGTCCTTGATAGCCTGCCCATTTACTTCATGTCTATTTTCAGATTACCTAAAGTGGCAGCGAAGAAATTAGGGTCCATTCAAGCTAGATTCTTTTGGCATGGCAGCGGAGGGGCTAATAGAGGTTGGCACGATTTTGCATGGGGTGAACATGTCAACCTAAGGAGGTTGGGGGTTTGGGTATCAAAGATCTTAGAAGCTTCAATCTTGCCCTCTTATGCAAGTGGCTATGGAAATTAGGAGTGGAGGATGGTGGTTTGTGGTGACAATTATAACCCAAAAATTATCATGTAGTCAGAGTCTGGGGTATCACTCCTCATAGGTGGTATATTGTCTCACCCTGATGGAAGGGAGTCTTAAAGGCGGCTGATTTCTTCCACATCAGTGTGAGAGTAGTGTTGGGTAATGGTCTGTTTCTTCTGGCAAGATAAGTAGTGCGGTGACTTTTCGCTAGAGGAGTATTTTCCTTCTTTGGCGGCTTTGTCTGCTGCCCTACACCCTTTGATGGATCCATTTTTTGACTCAACTTTTTGGTGGTACCTGGGCCCCAACTTTCAGAAGAAACCTGAGCAGTGTTGAGATGGACCAATTAGAGCAACTTCTTTCCATTATTCATAATCACAAGCTAATTTATGACAGGAAGGACTTATGGTGTTGGAGATGGGACAGGAATGGCCGCTTCTCAGTCAAGTCTGCATATGAGATTATTTCTGATGGGGGGCCCAGTTTTCTGATGTTAAAGCTGTTTGGTCTTCTAGAAGCCCACTTAAAATCAGAATACTTATGTGGAGGGTTGTTCATGGCAGGTTGCCCACCTCCGATAAGCTGCAAGGGTTTCTAAGCAACATGTTTTCAACTTGTACGCCATGTGGGGTTGACCAGGAAGACATGGACCACCTCTTTCTCAGATGCCCCTTTACTAGGGGGATTTGGTAGAGAGTTGGACAGCACTTGCATATGAGCTTGCTCCTCAGTAAGAATGCGCGTTGACTCTTCAAGGTCTGGTAGAGACCATGGACTATCAGGAAGATAGAACATTTTGGTGGCTGATTTTGCATGGTACTTTGTGGGCCATATGGACTGAAAGAAACAACAGATTGTTCAGGGAAGAAGCCAGAACAGAGGATAGACTATTTTTCGGTTTGATGGAAAAAGTCCTTTTCTGGGCGAGCATCTTTGTAATGGAACTAACTCCTCCCTTTTTGGTCTCTTGAGGAGTTAGGGGGTTTTCATGAGATACATGTGGGTTATCTGTTGTAAAGGGCTTTTTGGGAGTCATACAATTGAACATTCTTTCCTTCTTAATATATTCGGTGGTACCATCCACTTTTCAAAAAAAAAATGTTACCCTAGTTAGAAAATGACAAATATAACCCCATAATAAATTGCCCCAATCCAGTCTTCCACCACTGAAACCCCCCCTTCTTTTTCTCCATGGAAAACTGAATCGGATTGGCCCTGGAATCGGCCAGGGCCGATCCTGATGCGGATCAGGCCAATTCCCGATCCGAATCGGCCAGAATTGGCCGATCCAGGCCAGAACCGGCTGGATTGGCCAATCCGAATCGGCCAATTCCATGAAACAAGTTTCTCTTGCCATGGGGAAATTCCCTCCCAGCACCCAGCCCCCCCTCCCCTTTTTTTTTCTCTCTCTCTCTCTCCCCTCCCCCCAACAAACCCCCCTCCCCCCCCCCCCCCCCCCCCCCCCAAAAAAAAAAAAAAAAAAACACCGGTGCTGGAAGGTTCACCCAACCGCCCTCCTTGTGTGTCTGCCTTGGGGATGATGCAACCCTTTCCAGAGGCGCAGACGGCTGGGCCGCTTCCTGTAGAAGAAACCACATAGTGTTGTAATTCTTAGTTTCTTGCCAGCATGACGTCCTGATCTAAAGAAATCAAATGATGGAATAAGATGTTTTGAAATTAAAAAACGTAGCATCTAATGCTATTATAGATCAGGCAACGAAAGAAATATTGCTTCATGAATCCATCTGCTTCATCGACGCATGAACTTAAAGATCTTCCAAAATTAGAAAGCAATCAAACGGGTTATTTCAGACAAAAAAAGTTAATAACTTTTGGTTTTGATTCCTTGAACAGTTCATCTTTAGGGGAAAACCACCTTTCATCAAAGTTCTGAAACATCCTGGAGGAAATAACCAGAGCAAGCAAGAAGGGAACCAAAGAGAAGTTCTTGTTTCTGGAATTCAACAGAGCTCACCAGGGGTGTTGGATGAGGGGGCAGAGAGAGAAAGAGAGGGAACTTGTGGTTGGCGCCACACTCCCTGCCCCGACTTGCCTTGCTACCCACCCATCATGCTCCCCTCTCCTGGACAGTGTACAGTAGCATCCTGGAATCTGTCACCCCCCACCCCGCTAGACTCCCGCTATCCCCTATCCCCGCTCCCCATCCCCACTTCTCTGGTGCTGCAGTCCCCCAACCAACCACGTCTCTCCCTCTCCCTCTCTCTCTCTCTCTCTCTTGAAGGGTGTTTTCATCCTGAAAACAATTCAACAATTAGTTTGGACAGAATATTTCATCAAAAGATGCCATATTCACATAGCAACTAACCACATGGACATTTTTTTAAACCCGAGAAGGTTACAGGGGGTACTAGGCATTATTTTTCTGAAATGTGGATAGTACCACAGAATATATTAATAAAAGGAGAAGGATATTGAAGTATAGAGGTATAAACAACAAAACCCTTTGTACAAAAGGAAGTCCTCACCAAAGGGTGACAAAACCCCTTCAACACCCCAGATGCAAAAAGAGCGAGGAGTTAAGACCCTCTACCACACCCAAATGTTTAGCGCAAAAAGAAACTCTACTTCTAACAAAATCAAAGAGCCTTTGCTCTGACCGCGCTTCTCTTCTGAATATTCTACTATTCCTTTCATTCCACGAGGCCCAGACTCCAAAGAGTAGCATGCTAGATGAGCCACCATACCACATGATCTCCCTTGAGCGACCAACATCTGTGCTACCCAAGAATAAGATGGTGAACCCCCACAAAATGAGGTAGAGGGTGCTGGATACACTGACCAATCAAGGACCAAAACTTGTGATCTCATCATGCCCTTGCGAAACTTAACGTGACTACGTGAGGGGAAGTTCTTGTCACTACACTTGAGCGTGAACAAGGTTTATAACTGCAACTTGTTGGATGTACCTATTTATACATATATGTATGTATGTATATACGATGAAAGATTGGATATATGTGAAAAGCCACATTTTGATTCACTTTTTGTCCTAGCTAAATGCTGTCTTTAACAGATAAAGAGTTCCTAACTCAGAGTGGAAAACTTCTTTAAACCAAGTTAAAATTTGGTTAAGAATGAAAGCCGGTCTTCTATGTAGAGTAGACGTTCTGTGTTATTCCATGACCAATTCAAGGCTTTAGGATCTGCCACTCTGCAGAAATCAACTATCTGGTGTCTTCAACACTGCAGGCTCTTGGTTAATTGATTTCTGCACACAAATTGTATGCATTATAGGCTGATAGTGAGTCACACTGAAGATAATACCTAGCTTTAGGAGAGAGGCATCTAATTTTATTTTGATTATCTGTAAAAATTCTGGACTGCATTAACATTTTTTTTCACCATGTTTACAATCTAGAGTCCTAGACCATGGACATAGCTAAAAACTCATTAGCTGTGTTCTTGCTTGTCAATATGTTATTTCTAAAAGTGCGTTATTCTGCAATGTTTTCATTCCTTTCAGTTTTATTTATTCACATGGATGAGCAAATGGATGGCAAGACATTGATCGGGAGTTATGTCTGCTCAGAGCAACCGGGTGAATTTCGATGGCAACCTGGCTCCCTCACCCAGGTCTGTTTTGGTGTAAAGAGAATGTTTATATATATTTCTTGTTACTTTTCTATTCTAATGTTAGTTCAGCTAGCAGGCTGTCATGAACGGATTTTGGGTAGTTTTTGAAGATATAGATAAATCACCCATTGAAGTGCAGTCCATCTTGTTGCCTTTGCTTGAAGGTGCTAACTCATTTGTGACAGTACATGGGGAGGTACTCACATTTCTGTGCCCCTACTCTTTTCCAACTTTACGTGTGTCTATGCTTGTAGGTCTGCCTCTCTGCTTCTCTTCTACAAATATGTACACATATGTTTGTGCCTTTTTTGCATCTGTTATGGAAGCTAGTCAACACCCATGGTAACTCATTTGTGACGGTGCATGTTAAGGTGGTTGCATCTTCCACATTCCCCTTTTCCAGTTTTATCTTTCTGTCTGTGACATACAGAGGAAAAGAACACGCTCGTCAATCATTAAGTAGAAGACATGAGAGGAAAAGCCAGCAAGTGTGGTGAATGAGGATAGGTGGTGAAATGACCTGAGCAGCTTCATATTCTGGAGAGAGTGTCAAATACATGGAATGCAGAATCAACCGATTTGGATTGAGATTCTGATTTCTGTTGGGATTGCCCGCAATCTGACTCCAAGGGTGTAGGGGTCGGGATCAGAGAAATTCCAGCTGGCCAACCAAAATTTGAAGTTCAAACTATTAGGCTGGAGTGACCCGATTTGGCAAGAATCGGCTTGGATTGGCTGGAATCAGCTTTGATCAGTTGGATTTGGGTGGGATCAGAATCGGCTTGGATCGACCGATCCATAGGCCGGAATTGGCCCAGAGCTGGCGGGATCAGCCGATCCTGCCCAATCTCTGCTGATTCTGGTTGATTATGCTGAACCCGCCTGATCTGGGCCGATTCTGGTTGATCATATAGCTTCCTGCGGATTGTCCGATTTGGTTGATTTGTTCCAGGAGCAGATCGGACTTGGATTTGGCCAATTCTTCAGTCAATCCAATTAGCCTTCCATGGTCAAATAACACTCCGCCCTTACTCCATAATGCTCGAAAGATTTCATCTGGATGGCAAAAGTATCCCTGGCAAATTTGGCAGCTTTTCTCCTCATCTTTAATGGTGTGAGCTCTTTCCTAGAATCTTGATCCGTTGAATGCATCGCTTGTTTGAACTTTGAAGGCTAATTGTGATAAATCAAAGGTTGCTGGATCTACATGGACCAAAACACTGTTAATGTGATTGCTATCTGTTTGGATACAAGAGCTCTTCATTCCCTATCAATTATTTAGGGCAATCTCTTACTGAAGGGGTGTCAAAGTCGGGGAGTGGGACTCTTTGATCAAGAAATTTGATAACAGCTTGGAGGGTTGCAAGTCTGGATTCCTTACTATAGGTGGCAGATAAATCTTATCTAACGTAGTCCTATCATCCTTTTCTATGTATCAGGTTTCCATCTTAAAGACGCCCAAGATTGTGATGAATAGGATAGATAAACTTAGAAGCTCATTCTTCTTGTTTTGAAGGTAACTAGGGTGGTCATGTTCCAATAATACTGAACAAGAACAAAAAAGTACACAAGTCCCAGGACAAAGGGACAAAAGACAAGGAAAAAACAATAGCAGAGAAAATTTACAAAGTGGTCAAAGACAACAGAATAAAAAAAAAACAAGGTGTGCTACAGAAAAAGTAGAATATCATTCATTTGGGCTGGTGGGGAAGGGGAGAGGGAAGGGGTTGCATATCATTAAGTGGGATCTTGTTTCTACTCCAAAAGTTTCAAGGCGGAGGTATGGTTGCAGGTCTCATCCCTTTGGAGGCTTTCAATAGGTCCACACTAGCTAAAAGGCTTTGGAGACTGGCTAGTGAGGTGGATGCAATCTGGGTCGGAATTTCAAGGAAACAATATGTTTTAACTTTAAGTGGCTCACTGATGACTCTTAATCCAAACAGCCAGATGCAATCTGGAGTAGAAACAATATATAGGGGAGAGGGAAGGGGTTGCATATCATTAAGTGGGATCTTGTTTCTACTCCAAAAGTTTCAAGGCGGAGGTATGGTTGCAGGTCTCATCCCTTTGGAGGCTTTCAATAGGTCCACACTAGCTAAAAGGCTTTGGAGACTGGCTAGTGAGGTGGATGCAATCTGGGTCGGAATTTCAAGGAAACAATATGTTTTAACTTTAAGTGGCTCACTGATGACTCTTAATCCAAACAGCCAGAGCAATATGCCATCGTTGTGGAAGTCTGTTTTGAGGAAGGCTGATATATTTAATAGTTGCATGCAAGATTTGGCACATCGGATCTCGGCTTTGTCTTGGAGGGGCTGGAAAGGAGATCTTGGAGAGATTTTGGTAAAATCTTGGCAGATTGGATGTCGGGATGCATAAAATATACACGCACATGTATATTTTTTGAAATGTGGATGGTACCACATAATACACACCCACATATACAGCATAATGATACCAGAATGATCATTTTTGTTTTAATTTTTTAATAATATAACAGGATTTCAGCAGGAATTAACAGGATTTCAGGCTTTTTCAACAAGAAGTTATGGGAATTAACAGGACGTCAGCAGGAATTAGCCGTAATTAACAGGACTCCTGGCTTTCAGCAATTCACACGATTTCAGAAACATTTATGAAAGATTTTTCAGCAATATTGTTGATTTAAGAACAATTATTAAAACATAATCCCGAACATCAGTATTTTTAAAATTTTTATAACATAATAAATTTTTTAATAACATAATCATTACTCATTAGAACATAACTCAGAACATCATTATTTTTGTTTTAATTTTTTAATAACACAATAAAAAATGTTCATAACATAATCATAGGAACATAACTATTGTTTATTTTATAAAAATAATTATTTTAAACATAACTCAGAACATCAATGTTTTTAATTTTTTATAACATAATAAAAATAATAACATATTAAAACATAACATGGAAATATCAGTACTGTTTTTGTGTTGGAGCTAGTGGGAATGTTTGGTGGATCATGTAGTCGGTACGGGTGCTTGCGTCTCTTTTCTTTAATCTCTTGTTTTGGGGGAGTTTTTGGGGAGCTCTCCCCACCTTTTCATATACAAACCTAATTTCTTTTATAATACCAGTGGCACTATCCATGGTTTGACGTATCGCCGATTCGGGGCGAATCGGATCCGCCCTGATGCGATCCGATTCGCCCAGAATCGAGGCGAATCGGGTCCGATTCGCATGATTATTATTATATATATATATATGATATTTATGTATGTGTGTCAGGCAGGGTTGTGAGGAGTCAGGATCCTCTTCAGGCAGGGTTGTCAGGATCCTCTTATTTACCTGAATATCATTTAAGTAAACATGTACTTAAGATATTACATGTAAATAAGGAAGTACCCCCCATTTGAATCCAATAAAAATATCAAAAAAATCATATCTCTTACCAATAAAAAGTCAACTCTCCCACTGAAGAAGAAAATCGCGATTTTGATGATTTTAGCGAAATGCTAACTTTTTAATCTCTCATAATTTGGTCTATCTAAAAATTTGATAATTCAAATAAACCATATAGAACACTAAAAATCCAAAGTCCGGTAAAAAAAGTCAAACGTGCATGTGACTTCTCCAAGGGAGCTACTCTCCTACTGACAGCACTTAGTCTGCTTGAGGCATCTTAGGATTTGGTCAAACTTAAGCTATCATCACCTAAACTCATGAGATTTTTCACTTTCTAATTGTGAGAAACTAGAAAGTGACAATTCTCATGAGTTTGAATGATGATAGTTTAGGTTTGACCAAATCTTAAGAGGTCTCAAACAGACTGAGTACTGTCAGTAGGAGAGCGGTTCCCTTGGAGAAGTCACATGCACATTTGACTTTTTTTACCGGACTTTGGATTTTTAGTGTTCTATATGGTTTATTTGAATTATCAAATTTTTAGATAGACCAAATTATGAGAGATTAAAAAGTTAGCATTTCGCTAAAATCATCAAAATCGCGATTTTCTTCTTCGGTGGGAGAGTTGACTTTTTATTGGTAAGAGATATGATTTTTTTGATATTTTTATTGGATTCAAATGGGGGGTACTTCCTTATTTACATGTAATATCTTAAGTAAATGAAACAACAAATTATAACATTTACTTAAATGATATTCAGGTAAATAAGAGGATCCTGACAACCCTGCTTGAAGAGGATCCTGACTCCTCACAACCCTGCCTGACACACATACATAAATATCATATATATATATATATAATAATCATGCGAATCGGACCCGATTCGCCTCGATTCTGGGCGAATCAGGGATCGCATCGTGGCGGATCGGGGAATCGGATCGGATCGCATCAGATCCATTCGATTCGCGGCCGGGTGGCGGATCCATGCGGATCACAACTCGGCCCGCCCCTGATCCGCTCCGATTCGGGGGAATCGGGCCGATTCGCCCCGCCATGACAAACCATGGCACTATCCATGTTCAGAAAAAGTGGAATATCAGTATTTTATCTTAATTTAATAAGATAATACATTTTTAAATAACATAATCAGTTTTTTTGAAAGTGGCTAGTACCTAGGGGCCTAGGGCTACAAACGAACCAATATGCTCGACGAGTAGCTTGGTGCTCAGCTCGATAAAAGCTCGGCTTGGTTCGTTTATTAGATTAATGAGCCGAGCTTGAACAAAAAAATAAGCTCTGTTCTTAAACAAGCCTAGCTTGAAGAAATGTATGCTCGACTCGATTATGTTCGCGAGTAGCTGGTTAAGATACTTGATAACATACTCGTTAAAGTGCTCGATAAGTTACTCATTAATATACTAATTTTTTTTATAAGAGACATAAACATATTTATTTATTTTTATAGAGTTATTATTGAAGTATTAAAATATTTATGAGGACTTAGATGTAAAAGATTAAATTTGAGGGTGTATATACACAGATCACGCAAACAAGAGTATATACATAAAATCTGGTTTTAATTAAATCATGCACCTAAGGGTATGAACACAAAGTCCAATTTTTTAAGGTCCTTAGCCACCGTAGTCATCTTCTTCCTCGTGGAGGTGTGCTCGACCTCCCAACCTGGCTGCCGACGCAGCCAATTGGCGCCGCGGGGGGTCACTGGAGTCTTGGTGATCGTCGTGGACTTCCCGCTAGTGCCGAACAGAGCTCTCTGCGGCCGCAATGTCGCCTCTGGTGGTGTGGGCGTTTGGCGATGCAAACTCCCAACGGTGCAACTGCCGCAAAGTTGCAGGGTTGTAGTGTCGCCTGTGGCGGTCCGGATGTCTGCGTCGCGGTTTCGATGGTGCCAGACATTGACTGCGGATCTTGCGGTGGGGTTTTCCGGCCGCCCCACCTCTTGCACCGCCGCCCACGCCACCCTATCCTCTGCACCCGTTGTGGCCTGCACAGTGTTGTATCTCATTGTCCCATATCAGATATGAGAGTTTCTATCCTGGACTTAGCCTTTATAAGAGGCACCCCTAGCCCATTATTTAGTGCATAAGCTACTTAGGCTCTTGAGCTTGAATTCGAGCTTGAATTTGATCTCTTTAAATAACGAGCCGTTTAACGAGCTGAGCTCTGACGTTATAATTTTTTGTCGAGCTGAGTTCGAACACGAATCGTAAATACTCGATGAGTATCGAGCCGTGAGCTCGTCAAAAAATGTTCGAGCAGAGTACTACTCGGCTTGGCTCAGATTGTTTGCGGCCCTAGTAGTACCACACATGGTTTGCCGAATTGGATCAAATCGGTCTGATTTGGGCGAATCGTTGCGTAGCAGGGAAGTTCCGATCCCCGATACACCCGATTCTATCGATTCCCTTATATATATATATAACATAATATTTTATATACTATATGACATACATATATATTACAAATATGATATATATTATATTATATATATGTATGTAATCAATATATATATATATATATATATATATGTCAAATATGATATATATAACATATATCGTATGGCATATAATATAGGACCCAGGCAAATTGGCCTAATTTGGGGCCGATACGGGTGAATCAGATCGAATCAGGAATTTTATGATTTGCCATCCGATTCCGATCCGGCGAACCTTGGTACCATGTATATTATAAAAGAAAATTGAGAATTTACATGTATAGGTGGGACACAACCCAAAAAGAAACATCCCTCCCTCAAACACCTATACATCATAGCTCATTTCGGCCAAATCGGATCGAACCAGGAGAAATCCGATTCGCTCGATTCCCATTCGATTCCCATGCAAATCGGCCCGGTTCGAGCGAATTGTTGCAGATTAGGAAAAACCTGATTCACTTCGATTCCCCGATGCGACGAACCTTGTGCGAAACAATCAATCTTCCAAACTCTCGAAAAGAGTAGAGATTGACGAATTCACATTGCGAATATTCGTCGCCCAATCCTTAACACTAGCCCTAACAAATTGTATCAGGGTTCCTGGACCTCAACTCTCAACTCCCTTCTGAAGATCTGTTGATTTTGCTTGCCCCAAAGTGCCCATAAAGTGTTAATAACATAATCATTAAAATATAAGTATTGTTGATTTAATAAAAAATAATTGTTACTGATTTAATAAACATAATTATTTAGACATAATTTTTTAATAATGTAACCATTAAAATGTTACTCAGAATGTCACTATTTTTGTTTTAAGTTTTTTACTATCATAATACAAGTTTTAAGAGCATGATCATTAAAAGATAACTATTGTTGATTTACTAACAAGTAACAATAATAAACCCACAGAATTCGTAGGAATACAAAATTATATCCAAGGAATTCACAATAATTCAATAACTAATGATCTAAAAGGAGTCTTGATTATTAAATAACAAATGTTGATTTAATACAATAATTAATTAATTATTTAGATTAATGTCTCATACCAATGTCTAAAATAACAAATGTTCTTATTTTAATTTAAAACCCAGGACTAGCCAGTCCAAGTATTTGGCTAGTCAAAGGCTAAATCCCATTGCCAGGAGCTGTACCACCCACACATGCCCAGTCACGTGTGGTCAGGTGAGACAGGACATTTCATGGGTCTTGGGATTGCTACATACATGGCTATCTTCGGGAGTCTCTTTTTTTTTTTCTTTTGGGAAGGAATCTCAGGGAGTGAAGCGGGCCGTAGGTGAGGTGAGCAGTAAGTCTGGTCACGTGTGGTGCGACCTACCTTTGAAATTTGGCGTGCTGAGAGAGATTCTGGAGAAGGATCTCAGGGTCTTCATTTCTCGCGTTCCTGCCGAGACTCGAGATTCTCTTGATATGGCATTTCATGGTTGCACATTTGATTTTGTTGGTGGGGGGATGCAGTTTTCTTTCTGGGAGGCTAGCTGGTGTACAAGGGATCTCTTGTCAACTCTCTTTAGTGATATCTTCAACCTCTATCTAGAAACCAAAGAGTCGAACGTAAAAAGCGGGAGAACTTTCCGTTCCTGGTTCTCCTATAGCTGGATTCTCCAGAACTGCAGGAATCCTTAAAATGGGATTCCGACTCAGCACCTTTTGATATTTTGATTTTTGAGAAGAGTTGCTCTTTGGAGAGTACAGTAAGATGAAAGTTTCAAGCTATGTTGTGGGGGGGGGGGGGGTTGAGTTATTGTTTATCGTTAGCCTCTATGATAGTATTAATCGTGGAGGCCTAAGGCGGAAAGTAACTATGATAGCACCTAATTTTTATCTTTGTCAGTGGTTTGAGTCTGATTATCTCGGATTGTGAACTTAGCTGAAACTATGATAGCACCCTATTTTTATGACTATGTAGTTTGATCTTATGATGTATTATTCTTGGATTTTGATAACATCCTTCCATTTTGCATCACCTTAGGAAGGCATAGCCTTAATGTTAATGGTGTGGTTCAAGCGAGGAAGGCCTTATGGTGGATACATAGGCAGCCAGAGATGAGGAAGGGCATACCAAGCAACGAAATGCTTTGAGGGAGTAGAAAACAAGCGTAGATCTGGATATTCTTGAATAGGTCAACCTTCCGAAGAGCTGCTGAATTCATGGGTAGGCAAGAGACAACCTTGTGAATTGAAAGTTTGAAACATCTTAGTAGCTAGAGGAAAAGAAAGCAAAAGCTATTCCCGTGGTAGTGGCAAGCGAAATAGGAGCAGCCTATATCGTGAAAATGGGGTTGTGGGAGAGCAATACAAGCGTCATGTTGCTAGGCAGTAGCTATGCAGTTGAATACTATACCCTAGATGGCAAAAGTCTAGTGGCCGAAAGAAATCATGCATCACTAGCTAATGCTCTGACCCAAGTAGCACTGGGCATGTGGAATCCTGTGTGAATCAGCAAGGGCCACCATTTGAAGGCTAAATACTCCCGAGTGACGAATAGTGAAGTAGTACCGTGAGGGGAAGGTGAAAAGAACCCCCACTGGAGAGTGAAATAGAACATGAAACCCTGAGCAATGGGAGGAGAATGTGATCTCTGACTGTGTGCCTGCTGAAGAATGAGCCAGTGATTCATAGGCAGTGGCTTGGTTAAGGGAATCTATCGGTAACAAAGACAAGTCTTCATAGGGCGATTGTCACTGCTTATGGACCCGAACCTGGGCGATCTATTTGTGACCAGTATGAAGTTTGGGTGAAATTTATGTGGAGGTTTGAACCGATTGATGTTAAAGAATCAAGGGATGAGTTGTGGTTAGGGGTGACATTTCACTTAAGCTCACAGCTAGCTGGTTCTCCTTGAAATGTGTTGAGGTGCAGCAGTTGACTGCACATCTCGGGTTAAAGCACTGTTTCAGTGTGGGCACTGGGCAGTGAGGTGGTACCAAATTGTGGTAAACTCTGAATCCTAGATATGATCCCAAAATACGGAGGTCAAGATTAGCCAGTGAGAGGAAAAATTTCTCAGATACCAGTAAGCGAGGTTATGTAGATTGTGTTATAAATGCCCTAGCAAAACCTATTGATGGAAGAGGGGAAATTTCAGGTTTTGAATCTACTTAACTGAATCTCTTGCTCTAGGTATTATTTCTAGATGTTCCATACATGGTTGGCAGTACGTTTTGGCCGAAATGTATGGGTTTCGGACCTAGTTGATATCGAAACCATGGCCCGGAACCAGACGAACTTCCCTTGTAAGGGGAGTTCAAGTCCGCCTGATACGCCTGAAATCGAAACCAAAACCAACACTGCCATCCTTGGTTCCATACATGAGCCTCTTCAAAGTTCAAACAGGGCTTATTACTACTGATGTGATGATACCTATTTTTAATGAGACATGTTTATTGCAAAACATGTCTTGCAATAAAGTTGATGTGGATTGCTCAGCAACAATCCTATTAGTTGAGAGAGGGAAGGGTCTTGTCAGCATAGATGGCAGTTTTGGCCGAAATGTTTCGGTTTCGGCCTCGACCAAGCTGAAACTGGACCGGAACACTGTTCCAGTCCGATAACTTCAAAAATATTATTTTATTGTTTTTGGGCGAAACCCGAAACCGTGTCACTCTGTTTCGGTCCGAACGGCTGAAACTGGCCGAAACCGGACTCGAACTCCCCTTCACGTCTGTGACACCCCCAGATCTCAGATCTGAGGGGGTTTCGGGACAGAGGTGGTGGAAGGGGCTTTCAAGGGAGGCTTGGGGGTTTTTTTGCAGTGGATTTCGCTGCCGGAGACGCTCTTTCCGCCGCCGCCATTGTTCGCAGATCATAGACGCCATTCTCTCATCTTTTGCCTTAAAGAAACTTGTAAGTATTGTGTTTTTCTTTAATTCTTCCATAGATTTGCATGCGATAATTAAGTTTATACGCTACATAAGTACATATAGCTATTTTATACCTTGTTTAGGGTAAAACCCCAAATTAAGACTTAATTAGTGATGTAAATTTGGGGCTTTTGTATAATTAGATAAATTTAGCATGATTAAAAGGTTAATTAAGGTTCATAGATGGTAGTTTAGTGGAGCCTGGTGATAATTGCTTTTATGTTATGTAATTAGGTTAAATCTCCTAATTAAGGTTCATTCCACTTAATGAAGCTTAATTAAAGAAAAACACAATACTTACAAGTTTCTTTAACGCAAAGGATGAGAAAAATAGTGTCTATGCTCTGTAAATAATGGCAGTGACGACGGGAAGAGCATCTCTGGCGGCGAAATCCACTGCAAAAAACTCCCCAAGCCTCTCTTGAAAGCCTCTTCCACCACCTCTATCCCGAAACCCTCTTAGATCTGAGATCTGAGGGAGTTCGCGTCCGATTTTGACCGTTTCAGACCTAAACCGGGCGAAACGGTTTCGGGTTTCTCTCAAAACCATTAAAATAATATAACTTTATATATATATATATATATTATATATATATATATATATATATACATAAATGCTGGGGTGCGGCGGTGAGCGCCAGCCGCTGGATGGCAGCATCCAAAAAGAAAAAAAAAAGAAAAAAAAACCCGGGCGGCAGTGCTGCCGCTGGGGTGCGGCGGGGCCGCACCTCCCCCGCCGCACCCCAGCGTTGCTCATATATATATATATATAAAGTTATCGGACCTGAACACTGTTCTGGTCCGGTCAAGGCTGAAATTTCCATCTATACACGAGGCAGGCATGTATGGGTGGTTATCAACCAGAATTCCAATTTCAGCCAGCTCCAGCCAGTAGCAGTTATGGGTTAGCATTCTCTTCTCATGCTCGGGGTTCTTATTCTTATGCTGATCTTGGATCTCAATCAACGGCACCCAACAACCTTACACTCCAAGAGAGATCCAAAGAGGGATGAATGAGTGGCTGCATCATTGTTTGGTTAAGTGCATATGCAGAATATATGCATCCTATGTTTGGGTATGAAGGACAACAACCAAACGACGAGGGAGAAGGTTCTTCTGGCTATTGGCCACAATAGTGCATCATTATTTGGGTATGAACCATTTAATTTCTGTAACATTTAGAATGTTTGTAATCTTTATTATAGTGCAATAAGCACAGATTTTCCGTGTTTGAATGTCCAATGCATACTTCTAGCGTTAATCCAATTTATGAACATTCAAATGCATGTCCACTGATTTTGTTGATGTTTTCGGTAAATTTTTTATAATTTTCCTGATTTTTTTATTTATTTTAAACCCATTTTTAATGGGTTTTTTGCAGGTTTTGGCTGGCTTCAGCCGAAACCGAAACCAAAACGGTTTTGGTGTCAGGCCTGACCGAAACCGACACCGAAACTGAGTTTGCCATCCTTGCTTGTCAGACTCACAGCCAATATGACTGCTTTCCAAGCAATCCATATCAGTTTTATTGCAAGATGTGTCTTGCAATAAGCATTTCTCTAAAAATTATAAATTGAATGTAAGATATAAATTTATGAATTGACTAATAAAATAAAGTTTTGATTTGTTTAAGGGTGTCATAGTCAAGGTTATGTTTTCTGAAGTGGTGATGGCAGCTGGGTATGCAAAGTATTCTGCGTCAGGTTCAAAGGGACCGTTCAACATCAGATAGAAGGAATGGAAATGGGATCTGATTTCTGAGTGGTCAATATATTGATAAATCCTTTTCAATACTACTACTTGATGGGGGCATGATTGATGAAAGTACCATGGCACAAAATGGTGTGTCAAAGAGATTGGCAACAAAAATACAGCTCGTCATTTGGAAAATTGCTCATAAAAGATTGCCTTGTGGCTTGTGGTGACAACATTAACAAGTTCTTAAGGATTGATGTCATAAGCTGTGTTTTCTGAGTTATTTGAGGAAAACTTAAACATTGGCCACCTGATTTGCACTTGTCGTATCATGAATGCCATTTGGCAGATTTTCTTCAAATCAAGGAGATGATGGTTTGATACATCATACATGTACTAATTAATATATACAAGAAAAAAATTGTTTGGTAGACTCAGATGGATCAGCCTGGGAATCTGAGATCAGCTGATCCGGGCCAATCTGGACTGATTTGGTCCAATTGTCCAATTCGGCCGGAATTTATATGATCAGGGGGCTACCCCTGAAATCGGTTCTGCTGGAATTTAACAGTGTCATTTTTAACAATATTTTAGCGAGGATGAAATGATGAACATACTTGCGTTATTTCTTGTAAGCATGGAAAGCAGAATCGGCCGATCTGGATCGGGGTCGGCCGATTCCGATCGAGGCAATCCACTTCCAAGGCGGTAGGGATGAGAATCAGTGAAATTCCTGCAGGATCAGCCAAAATCGCCAGGATCGGTTGGGATTGACTGATCTGACCGATCAAAATTGAAGTTCAAATTATTAGGCTACAATGACCTGATCTTGCAAGAATTGGTCCAGGATTGGCCCGGATCGGCTGGGATCAGTTGGGATTGGCTAGGGCAGTCAGGATCTGCTGGGATCGGCCAGGATCGGCCAGAATCGACTGATTCAGTCCGATCCTGGTCGATTCGGCCGATTTTTGACTTCCTATGGATCGACCAATTCAATCGATCTGATCCGGATTGAATTGGACTCGAATCTGGCCGATTCTTCAGCCGACTCGAGTCCGTCTTCCATGCTTGTAAGATTTGTTTACATGCAGGCTGCAGTGAATATCCCTTTTCTATTTAGTGATCTAAGTTTTAAGTTAACTTATTTCAATATTGTCTATGTGGTATATAATCCACGTAGCAGAAAAAAAACCTCGTTGTGGCAATGTGGTATAAACGTGTAAATTATGGTAAGACTGATGAAAAAAATCTTACTTAGAGTCTTTTTTTTTGAAATGTGGATGGTACCACAAAGTATATTGAAAGAAGAAGAATGTACGAGTGTAGAGGCAAAGCAACAAAAAACCTCTAAACAAAAGTCCTCACTCCAATCTAACCAACCCAAAATAAAAAACCTCACTTCCCCAGGAACAAAAGGAGAGGAGATATACAAGAGTTAGTAATTAGATCTTTATTTGTAATTGTGTTTTAATATTTAATTACATTATGTCTTTAATTATCCCATAATTCTTATGATTTATGTTTCTCAATGTAACCTATAAAGTTTCATCTTATCAGAACTATTTATATCTATTTTTTTGGGTAAAAATGTAGTTACTTTTTTTGACATTCCTTTAGTATTTAAACCATTTGAACTGCATACCTGATTCATGTTAATATTCCATCTCTAGGTCTGCCTCTCTGCTTTTTCACTTTTGCATACATGTGTGTGTATGTGCGTTTCTATTGTCATTTTTTAACGTATTCTGTTTTCCAAGTGTTGTATTTTCTTTTCTTTTGTTATTTTATGTTGTTTCTACAATGAATATTTAAATTTGTACGCAATACAAATTACAATCTTGAGTTTTATTTAATTTTTACAGGCTGTCAATGTAGCTGAAAGCTTTCGGTTATTTGGCACTGTATCGAGTTCAATGCCTGATTTTTATCATAATGCTGAAGGTCCTCCCCAGTTTCTTTGAATATTGTTATCTCCGAATTTATTTTATTTTTTATTTCTTGATTTATGTTAAGATTGTTCCCGTGGTTTTTCTTTGCTTTACAAGTAAATTGTTTTAACATGCGACTTAAGGATTTTCTTTTGGTGAATAACTTTGAGTCAATATCTGTTTTGGGTTCGTGTTTATGCTAGCATCAATGATTCAATATGGCTTTTTTGGTCTAAATTAGAGTATCTAGGCCTGTTGATAGCCGGATAAGGAGAGTTATCCCCAATTTGTCATCCCAAATAACCTTATATGCATCTTGAAAAGTTGGTTAGCCTAACATGAGTTTATTCAAGGTAAGCCCTGTTGTGGTTTAGTCCCATATCAGAAATCCATGAGAGTTTCACCTCGATATATGTAGAGGATCCCCTCAACTCAATGCCTAGGTTTTGGGTTAGAGTTCGGGCTTTATCATGGTATCAATGTGGGTTTACCCATTGGATCGTCTCTCCGTATGTGGACACTTTATTTGCGCCTAAAACTGGTTGGTTCGGCGCGATGTTGTGCATTTGAATGATGGTCTCTGTTCCATAAAACGAGACTACTTCTCAGGTAGAGATCTTAGCAAAAGTTTAATTGTAAAGTTTTACCATTTCTAACGTCATCTTATTACAAAACATTTTAAAATGTAATGCTTTGTTTGTTCTTATCTTTGCTCTCCTTTCATGGTATTTCCTCTCCTAGTTTCTGTTTGTTGTGGTTAGGGGACCTTGGTTATATAATAGTCGCTTAAAATCTTTTTGGATTTACTGGATTGTGGGGGGTTTTCTCAATGACAATGCTTCCATATCATCTTTTCTTGTGAAAATGGTTTGTGGAAGGGTTTTTTAAAATATATTTGTCCTCTGTTGGAGGAAAATTTACCAGTTAAGTACAATGTTTATTCAGTGTCTACAGAGAGTTGATGCATTACCTTCATATTAATATGCTTAACCTTTTCATTGAGACCTAAACTTTGCAGAAATATAGGTGTTACCTCCACCACTTCTTTCCTTTTTGTTTTTCATGGATATCATTCATTTTCTTTTTGGAAACAGGTAGGTCTTCCTTCAGTTCTTTGTGGAGGAAGGTTATGCTTGGAGCAGCCAGTAATAAAGATTTGTTGGACATAATAAGTGCATGGCATCCATGTTTGGGACCCTTATCTGCTAAACTTGTGGGTATGCTCTCTGCAGATGTATCTGTTCACCTTTTACCCATGGTATCTTCTTGACTGTACTTGCTATTCCTCACAGATACACTGGAGAATGTCAGCCACCTTACTTCCTTCCGAGGTAGCGGACCCCAGATTGAAGTTGCTTCATCTAGAATCTCAGGCAGGTTTTCAACAAGGTATGAGTTGTTTGAAATTTTTACTTGACTGTACATATAATTTCTTTCAGAATTGTGAGATGTATTTTTGTCCTCTGTATTGACAGACATCTTTTGAAGTTATGCAAGAGAGTCATGGGCTTGGGCATTGACCTTTCTTCGCATGCCTTATCAACTTCAGATTGTAAACGTATTTATCAAGAGGTTTACTTTGTTTTCTGGCTAAGACATTTTTTCTTGCTGCATATGTATATGGGAAATTGTTTCTAGCTTCTTTTCATTATGTTCTTCAGGCTGTTGACAGTTTTGCTTCCTCCTTTTCGTGTTCTGGAGAACGATTGACCATGATGCGAGAAATTGCCAGGATTTGGGGGCTACCTGATCATGAAATAGAAAGATTTTGCCTTCCAAATAAGCCTGTGATCCAGGTTTGAATTTCTACTTAGTGGTTTACTTTTTTTATTGGGTACTTCTGTTTTACATAAGTTATAACATTTCCATGACAATAGGACATGCATTTGGAACTTCAAGTTGGTCGGATTACCCTACAACGCACTAAGCAAGTGGTATGTGTATGTGATTTTTTGTACTTTCGTTGAATTTCTACTATTGACATAAGGTTTCTGTATAATTAGGCTTATCATCCTACAAGGCCGTTTGCTAATCTCCGAAGTTCACTAAATGTTCTCGAGAAGATAGCATGCTCTGTTAAGTATAATGAGCCCGTTCTTTTGGTTGGTGAGACTGGTACAGGCAAGACTACACTTGTTCAGAATCTGGCTGTGAGGCTTGGACAACCACTCACAGTGTTGGTAAATTGCTGTTCTATGCCTTTATGTTATGTCTATGACTCTGTGTTCTACAGCTTTTATTGGTGTATAAGGTACTTGGTTTCCATGCAGAATCTGAGTCAGCAAAGTGATGCTTCCGATTTGTTAGGAGGTTTTAAGCCTTCTGATACACGCTCAATTTGTATTCCTCTCTATCGTGAGTTCCTGGAATTGTTCCAAAGAACCTTTTCTGTGCAGGTATCTCATGAAAGATGGTGCTATCTTTTTACATGTGTTTTTTTAGCACAGATATCTAATTGTTTTTCCTTGACCATGAAAAAGGGGAATGAAGAACTTCTTAGACGTTGCAAGTCTTATAGAGATAAGGAGGATTGGAAAAAGCTGCTAGGTGCACTCGGAAAATGTGTCAAGTCCACGCTGGATATTTTTTCCAAAAGTAAAGAAAATGGTTGCGGATCAAAAAGAAAGAGAGCAGAAGAACTTCCAAAATCTTGGAACGGCTTTTCCTTGAAACTCGACTCTGCTCGGAAGCAGATCAGTAACTCTGCTTATATGTCATTTTCCTTTGTAGAAGGGGCTTTTATTACAGCTCTTAGAAATGGTCATTGGGTCTTACTTGATGAAGTGAATCTTGCTCCCCAAGAGACATTGCAGAGAATTATTGGTGTTCTAGATGGAGAGAATGGCACTCTTTGTCTTGCAGAAAAAGGAGACGTAGATTATGTTACTCGCCATCCTTGTTTCCGTATATTTTGTTGCATGAATCCTGCCACGGATGCTGGGAAAAGGGACTTGCCACATTCTTTTCGGAGTCGGTTCACTGAGTATTTTGTTGATGATATCTTGGATGATGGTGATCTCAGCCTTTTTGTTAGTCAGTATATAGATGAAATGTACTCAAGCAGAGAAATACTGAATAGAATTGTGCAATTTTATAAGATGGCAAAGTGCTCTGAGGACAGGTTGCAGGATGGTGCTAATCAGAAGCCTCAGTTCAGCTTGCGATCTCTTGCTCGTGCTCTCGAGTATACCAAGAAGGCAGAGAAGAAATTTGGAATCCAAAGGGCTCTTTATGATGGGTTTTCTATGTTTTTTGTTACTTCATTGGATGGTCCCAGTGCTAAGATTATGAGAGACATGATTGGGTCATGCTTGTTGGGAGGAGTAATTCCCCATGATGTTCCATTTGATGGTTATTTGGATAACTCTAGTCAGTATTGTTCTGTGGATAATTATGTTCTTACAGGAAGTGTTAAAGATCAGTTGAGGAACCTTGTTCGTGCAGTTTACATAAAAAGATATCCAGTTCTTTTACAGGGTCCTACATCAAGTGGAAAGACTAGTCTTGTTCAGTACCTTGCTTCAATTTCTGGCTATCAATTTGTACGCATCAATAATCATGAGCACACTGACCTCCAAGAGTACTTTGGTTCATACATAACCAACTCTTATGGGAGGCTTGAGTTTCAAGAAGGTGTGCTGGTTGAAGCTGTTCGTAAAGGGTACTGGGTTGTTTTGGATGAGCTTAATCTTGCTCCCTCAGATGTTCTGGAAGCTTTGAATAGGTTACTGGATGATAACAGAGAACTCTTTGTACCTGAACTGCAAGAGACTTTTGTTGCACACCCGGATTTTATGCTTTTTGCTACCCAGAACCCTCCAACTGTATATGCTGGGCGTAAGATGCTCTCTCGTGCATTTCGCAACAGGTTCTTGGAGATCCATGTTGATGAAATTCCAGAAAATGAGCTTGCTGAAATACTGGAGAAGAGATGTAAAATCCCTCTGTCCTATGCTAAGAAAATGATAGAAGTTATGAAGGACCTGCAGTTGCATAGGCAAAAGAGCAAAGTGTTTTCTGGGAAACATGGTTTTATTACTCCACGCGATCTATTTCGTTGGGCTAACCGCTTCCGGATGTTTGGAACATCCTACATGGATCTAGCCAAGGATGGTTATCTTCTCCTTGCTGAAAGGTTACGGGAGGAATGTGAGAAGGACGTAGTTCAAGAGATTCTGGAGCGACACCTCCGAGTGAAATTATCGAGACAGGATCTGTACAAGGTTTTTACTCATTTTATTTCTTCTTTGCTATGTTCTCTCCTATTTTCTTAGTGAATTTCCTTATAATTGACTATTGCTGATTTCCCTTCCCTCTTCCTCCTCATCTTTGTGTGGTTTTTCTTCTTGTTACTCTGCAACCTTGTATTTCGGAATCCTTTGGTGAAAAAGCATCTCTGTCAGAACTTTTGGTGAAATGCATCATTTTTTTTTAAAATAGTTTTACCTTGTTCAAATATTTGAAATGATGTTTTATGCTGTGTTTTCCGTGGTTAATCTGATTTAAAAGGATTAAATTGTATCCATGTTCTTGGGAATTGGGATAACTATAGGTGTTACATTTTTCACTGACACCAAATTATGGTACTGCAGGATTCTTCAGATTCTATCAATGAACTGCAAATGCATGCTGGAACTCTGGAGAGTACTGGAAAGTATAACTTTCTTAATCTTTCCTATTTGAATTTGTTTTTTTCTGGGAAGTGCATTCTACCACATATTCATTAAATTGTAAGGGAAGGTGGTCAAGTATGAAACTATAATTACATTCTGTATACAACCATAAAAAAATCCCTCCAGTTATAAAGGTTGTCCCAAAAAACAACCCTGTGTGTATAGAAATCTTTAAAAGGTCACCTCCAATGCAAGGTCGGCAAAAGTGGGACTGGACAAAATTAAAGAATTATTATCATCTTGTCCCTCCTAGAGCTTGGACAACTCTCTTATGTGGTTGGCCTGGAGAATATAAGAGAGTGGAGAAGTGCTATCTGCACGTCGCCTTGCGGGGCAGTAAGTTACTGCCCATCCGCAAGCACAATCGGGTGCGCATGGGGCCTGTGGATGGGCAAGTACCTGTCTGCAGGCGGCATGCGGGATGCATTTCTAAAAGAGTCACTGCCACCCCCTTTCTTCCAAGAGCTTGGACAACTCTCCTATCATCATCATCATCAGAGCCTTATCCCATTATTTGGGATCGGCTACATGAATCCTTTTCCGCCAAAGATTTCTATCAAGTGTTATATTCATGTTTAAACTCAAGAAGTCCAAGTCCTTCCTAATAACATCGCACCATCTCATTTTAGGCCTTCCCCTAGCTCTTTTACTGACATCCACTAAGATTTGGTCACATCTTTTAACTGGTGCTGAATTAGGGTGACGGTACATGTGTCCAAACCACCTAAGTCTATTTTCTCTTATTTTTCTATCAATTGGAGCTATCCCAACTTACGGAAGCGCTCGTTCCTAATCTTATCTTTCTTAGTCTTACCACACATTCATCTCAACATTCTCATCTTGGATAATTAAGGGACTAGAGCAGCTCTCTCTCTAGACGTTTCTAGTGAGAGAAGTTCTGGGTATGTCCTGGCCCTCCGGGGCTAACCGCGTCCCTCTGGGGGGAGGCTCCAGAGGAGGCGGAGTCCGGCGAAGCTCTTCAGTGGGAGGGGTGAATGTTCCGACGTGTTTCGGTTGTGGCCGGAGGGGTCACACCAGTCGTTTTTGCCTGGCAAGGGAGCGAGTTGGACCTCATAGTTTGAGAAGGGTGCGACCGGCTAGGACTTTCGCGGATGTGGTTAGAGGTTCGGAGGTAAGGGAGATTAATCGGCTGCAAGGGAACACCATTTGTGCTGAGGCAGGTGAGTTCCCAGCGGAAAGTCTAGCGAGGAGGGAAGGCTGGTTGAACCGAAGCCTATTTGTCTCTGTCATTCAAGGGTCGGTGGAGGCGGAGGACCTCAGGATCAGGGTAGCAGCTCTCTGGGGCGACTGCTGGGAAATATCGAAGGTCTTCAAGCAAGCTTTTCTAGTGGTGGGGAGTGATGGGCAGAAGGTTTCGGCGGCCGTGGAAACAGGGGTTTTGGTGGTGGGAGATGCTCTGCTCCGTGTGAAAAGATGGGATAAAGGGACTGGGACCTTCCCTAACCCAGGGCTACAGAGGATCCGGATGACTTTGGAAGGAGTTCCACTCCTGCTATGTGACGAGGAAGGTATTGCCTTCCTAGTTCGGCCGTTCGGGGGAGTCATCCAGGGGAAGCCGGAGTTCACCCCGATGGGCTCGCGGACGGCGGTTTCTGTCACCGTCTCGGCCCCATCGGAGTCTGAGATCCCGGCCGTCATCACTGCGGTGGTTGGCGGAGAGGTCGTCATCGTCCGGGTGTGGGTTCTTCGGACGGCGCAGAACCAGTCCCAGCCGGCGCACCTAGGGTTCCAGGCAGGGCGAAAGGTGGAAGACGATGTACGGAGGGAACCGGAGGTGGGAATTCAAGCTTTAATATCGGATTCGGATACTAATCTGGATCATGTGTTTCGGGTCGGAGCCACCAGTATCCGCTGCAGTCAGGAGGATCCGGCGGGTGGGCGACCCGGGTATGCGCGGGCGACCCGCGACTTACCCGAATCCGCCAGCGGAGTTCCTATCGGTCCAGTAGGAACCGATAAGGGTCTTCTTCCTCACCCGATAGCTCTGAAGCCTCGCGGGGACGGGGACAAGAGTCCGACGGCAGCGTTAGAGCCCATCGTCACAGGGAAGAAGGGAAAGATGCTCGGAGGGGTGCCGGAACTACTTAACGAAGCTGCGACTGCCCTGACTTTCTCAGCGGCGCGTTCCTCTTTGATGGGGGCCTGCAGTCCAGTCAGCTCTCATGTTGATCCGGAAGGGGGGGGGATGCCCATTGACAGGGAGGGATGCAGAGCCCTCCGTAATGACAAGGATGCTTCATCGTTGCAGGAAGGAAGGCCAACCCAGAATCTCTCTCTTGACCTTGTTGCCTCTCAAAGGGCTCTTGACCAGGTGCCGGAAGGGGCCACTCTATCATTGGTCCAGGCCAAGACAAACGACAGTGTTATCCCTTTCTTTGGAGGTGTGGAAGATGAAGAGGTTGAAGCTGGACAAATCTACAAGTCTTCTGAAGGGACCCGATTTCATTCCACTCCGTGTCCTGGGGTGTTTTCTCCGGACAAGGAGATGCTGGAATTTCACGCTTGTCTTGACAAGGAGGAGGGGAAGGAGCTGATGGGGGAAGTGCAGAGGATTACAGAGGAGCATTTCAAGGGTCTGACTGAAAAATTGGGGGTCTCCTACGATGGAGTGGAGAAGGGAATTAGAGGGGCTGTTTTTATGATCCAGAAGAGGTGGCTGGCAGCATTAGCAAGGGAGGCAAAAAAAGATAAATCTCAGAAAAAGTCAAGAAGAGAAGTAGAGGAGACAGTGCAGGAGAATGAAGGGGAAAGGAATATGGGGACGAGGGAGGAGGATGTTGTTCTAGTTGCATCATGAGAATCATCTCATGGAATGTTAGGGGTATTGGGGGAGGGGAGAAGAGGAGGATAATTAAAGAAATGGTTAGGTATGGGAAGGTTGATATCCTGTGCTTACAGGAGACTAAACTGGAGGCGGATGGGGAGACTGTCCTTCGGGAGATAGGGGGAGGAAGATTGTCCCAGGGGGTTTGGTCTCCAGCAGTAGGAAGGGCAGGGGGGATCATGATTATGTGGAATCCTTTTGAAATGGAGGAAGTGGTGGAAGATAGAATAATTGGAAGGTGGGCGATCTCTATTCATTTCCGATCAGTGAACCATGGCTTTTCTTGGGATTTTACCTCTGTCTATGGGCCCCAATCGAGGGAAGGAAAGAAGGAGGTTTGGGATCAGCTGTTGGTCAATCACCTAGCGTCGGGACGACCTTGGTGTGTGGCGGGAGATTTTAATGCTGTTCTTCATGCGGATGAAAGGACTGGTAGTCAGAATCAAGTTGGTGAGACTGAGGACTTCCGCGAATTTATCCATCAGGCTGCTCTTATTGATGTTGGGCTGGCTAACTCTCAATTCACCTGGTCTAATATGAGGGGGGAGGTGTCTTGTTCCAGACTTGACAGGTTCCTCTGTACTGCGGATTGGGAGGAATTGTTCCCCTTTGCAAAGGCTTTTACCCTCCCTCGGGTAGTGTCAGATCATAAACCTATCCTTCTCAAAACAAGTTGCCAAAGGGGGTACAAAAAGAGATTCAAGATGGAGAAGTTTTGGCTGAGAGATCCTGAGTTCTTGGATATAGTGAATCAAGCTTGGGTTTATCAGGGTCACCAGGATAATGCGGTGATTATATTCATCAATAAGTTGACCAAGACTGCTCAAGCTCTGGAGGATTGGGGGCAGAAGAGGAGGTTACCTACAAAGCAGGAAAAAGAAGCTATTTTGGGGCAGATTCAGGGGCTGGAACAGTTAGAGGAAGCTGGTCTCTTAGATGATCAACATAGGCTTCTCAGATCTGAATTAAGGGACAAGTTTGATGAGATTTTAATCAGAGAGGAAATTTATTGGAAGCAAAGATCGAGAGAGAGATGGATCAATGAGGGGGACAATAATACCAAGTTTTTCCACAGAATTGCTTCAGGTAGAAGGCGCAAAAACCACATTCACAGTATTGCTTTGGGGGACAATGTAGTGCAGAACGAGGAGGACATCAGGATGGCAGCAAAGAATTTCTTTGCTGCACTCTTTTCTGAAGATCAGCAAATCAGGCCGGACTTTGACGAGGAGTTATTGCCGAGACTTTCTGAAATTCATAGAAATGATCTGGTGATCCCTCTCAACATGGAAGAGCTCCGTCAAGCAGTGTTCTCTTTACCTGGTGATAAGGCTCCTGGTCCAGACGGATTTCCCATGTTCTTTTTCCATCATTGTTGGGAAATCATTAAGGGTGATCTTCTTAAGGTAGTAGTAGATTTTTTGGAAGGCAAGGTTCATTTGAGAGGCATTAATAAGACCTACTTGGTTCTTATTCCCAAAAAGCAGGGAGCCAATACTTTTTTCTGATTTTCGGCCAATCTCCTTGCTGAATAGTGTGTACAAAATTATCTCTAAGGTGCTGGCTTCTAGGCTTGTGAAAGTGATGGATAGTGTGGTGGATGCCTATCAAGGGGCTTTTATCAAGGGTAGGCATATTCAAGACAATTTTCTGGTTGCTCATGAGAGCATTTTTGAATGGAAAAGGATGAGGAGAAGGGGTTTCATTCTGAAGCTTGACTTTGAGAAAGCTTTTGATAGAGTTAGTTGGGGATGTATCCTTAAAATCCTTAGGAAAATGGGCTTCCATCATAAGTGGATTGGCTGGATTCGGGATTGCATATCTTCAGCTTCCTTTAAAGTGTTGATTAATGGGCAACCCTCTCCCTCTCTCTCTAGTGGGAGAGGTCTCCGTCAGGGAGATCCCCTTTCTCCTCTTCTCTTCGTGTTGGTGGGTCAGATCTTTGGCAAACTTTGGTGCAGAGCTGAGAGGGCAGGCATCATATCTGGTTTCCAAGTGGGAAATTCCGAAACCGCAGTCACCCATCTCCAATATGCTGATGATACTATTGTGTTTATAGCAGGAGAGCGAGATCAGATTGTTGACATTAAATTGATGTTGGAAGTGATTCAGGATATCACAGGCTTAAAGATTAATTTCAGTAAATGTCTCATGGCAGGAATCAACATGAGTGACGAGGAAACAGGGGGAGCAGCATCAGTTTTCGGTTGTCAGACCGGTTCATTTCCTTTTTCGTACTTGGGCCTCCCACTCTCTCCGGGACCGCTTCGCTGTGCTGACTGGAAAGTCATTGTGAATAGATTTGAGAATAGGCTAGCAGGCTGGAAAGCTAAGGCACTGTCAATGGGTGGTAGATTAATACTTTGCAAAGCAGTCTTGGATAGCTTACCTACATACTTCCTATCCATTTTCAGAATTCCTAAGACAGTGGCTCTCAGATTGCAATCTATTCAGGCCAGGTTCTTTTGGCATGGTAATGGGAGAGAGAGAGGTTGGCATGACATCCCTGGGGAAGGATTTGCCTTCCCAAGGAGGCAGGTGGCCTTGCAATCAGAGACATGACAACTTTCAATATGGCGCTGCTATGTAAATGGTGGTGGAGAATTGGAGTGGACGAAGGGGGATTGTGGCATGAAATAATTCAAAATAGATATTTAGGGGCCTCCAGTGGATGGGAAGATTTGGAGTCCATTCCGCGTTACAGATGCTCACCAGTGTGGAAGGGTCTGCTGTTTAGTTTGGCTTTCTTCAAGGCGAGCGTTTCTATTGCATTGGGGGATGGGCAGAGGAGCTTTTTCTGGTCTGACAGATGGTGTGGGAATTTGTCTCTAGCTCATCTATTCCCTGATTTATTTGCTATTTCTTCTGCTCCGAAGGCCACTGTTGCTGAATGTTATGAGAATTCTCAAGTTGGGGGGATCTGGGTGCCAACCTTTAGAAGAAATCTTTCCTTGGAGGAGACTGATCATCTCCAGGAAATGTTTGGCTTATTAACCCAGTTCAGGTTGTCAGCTGACATGGCTGACCGGTGGACATGGAGATGGGAAAAATCTGGATATTTTTCTGTCAAATCTGCTTATCGCATGCTTATTGATGGGGGTCTGAGACATGATGGTTCGAACCAGATCTGGGCCACCAGGAGCCCCCTCAAGGTCAAGATTTTCTCTTGGAGGGTTTCCCATGGTAGGTTGCCAACCTGTGATAAGTTATCCAGGGTGTTCCCTAATATTCCAACTTTATGCAGTCTTTGTGGGGTTGAGGAGGAGAGCTTGGATCATCTTTTAACAGCCTGCTCTTTCACTAATATGATTTGGACTGAAATTGGGCAATGTATTCAGAATGTCATCCCACCTTTCTCTGGTGCGAAGGAGTTATTTTTGGGTTGGAACAGGAATTTTCATTTGAAGGCTGATGGGGTTGTGTGGTGGATCATTTTGCATGCCACTGTCTGGGCCTTATGGATTGAAAGAAACAACAGAATTTTCAGGAAAGAAGCTAGGACTGAAGAAACTGTGTTACAAGGGATTAAGAGGAATGTTTTGGCTTGGGCTAAAATTTTAGGTCATTTTGAGAGTTCTCAGTCTTCTCTCCTTTTGTTCTTGGGGAGATGAGGTTGTTTGTTATTTGGTCTTTTCGTGGGAGGCTTTTCTTGGAGGTCTTTTTGTTATTTGGCCTCTACTCTTGTTCATTCTTCCTTATTCAATATACTTTGTGGTACTATCCACATTTCAAAAAAAAAAACATTCTCATCTTTGGTACACACATTTGGTTAATGTGTTCCTTTCGCACTGTCTAACACTCGATACCATATAATAAAACAGGCCTCACTGCCATTGTATAAAACTTCCCTTTAAGTTTCACTGGTATACAACGATTGCTGAGGACTCCTAATGCACTTCTCCATTTTAACTAGTCTGTCTTAATCTTGTGTGCCACATCGTCATAAATCTCCTCATTCTCTTGGATGATAGACCCTAAGTATCGAAAGCTACTACTCTTAGGAATGTCTTGTCCATCAATTTAAATCATATCTTTCTATAACACCCTCTCATTGTTATAGTTATAATGCATAAACTATGACTTACTCCTACTAATTTTAAAACTTTTAGACTTCAAGACATGCCTCCAACTTTCTACCTTAACATTTAGACCATCAATACCCTCATTAATTATGACAATATCAGCCGCAAATAACAAACACCAAGGGATATCATCATGCAATTATTTTGTTACCTCATCTATAACCAGAGCAAAGAGATATGGACTTAGAGTAGAACCTTGATGTAAACCTATAGTGACCGGAAAATCACAAGTCTCTCCAGGAATAGTTCTCACATTAGTAGTAGCACCCTCTTATATATCCTGAATCAAATCAACATATCCTCGAGAGACTCCCTTCTTTGTTAATGTCCACCAAATCAAATCTCTCGGTACTCGATCATACGCCTTCTCCAAATTAAGAAAAACCATATATAAATCTCTTCTCATCTCTCTATACTTCTCCATTTACTGCCGTAATAAGAAAATAGCTTCGGTAGTAGATCTACTCGGCATAAAATCAAATTGATTTTCTGATACAGTAGTCATACATCACATTCGATTCTCGATTACTCTTTCCCAAAGTTTCATAGTGTGATTCATAAGCTTAATTCTACGATAATTATTACAACTTTGAAATTTGAATAGCTCCTTTGTTTTATAAAAAGGAACTACAACACTTTTTCTCCATTCTTCTGGCATTCTCTATTCCTTCAAAATTTTATTGAAAAGTTTAATTAATCACTTAATACCTTTGTCTCCTAAGCTTTTCCACACTTCAATAGGTATGCCATCCGGTCCTAAGGTCTTGCCCAATTTCATTTTTCTAAAAGCATCACCCATTTGTGACATCTTAATACGCTTGAAATACTGATATTATCAAATTTTGTTGACTCTTGGTTCTCTTCTAAAGAGACATCCTTAAAGCAATCACTTTTAACTTATTAAGTAATTTCTGAAAATAACTACACCATCTCTCTTTAACCTTTAGGTCCTTAACTTTAAACCTTTGATCTTCATCCTTAATGCAACGAATATGATCTAGATATCTACTTTTTCTTTCTCTTAATTTAGCAAGTTTAAATATGTCCTTTTCACCCTCTCAAGTCTCAGGTTCCTAATTATTATATAATTTGTCAAACGCCTTGGATTTAGCTTCACTAACTATTCTCTTAGCTCTCTTTTTAGCTATTTTATAAGCTTCTAAAGTTTGATTATTTTTGTTGGTTTTCCAAGCCTTAAAACAATCTCTTTTAGCTCTAATGGTATTTTGAATTTCCTCACTCCACCACCAAATCTCTCTTTCTACATTCCTTTTGCCTTTAGATTCACCTAAGAGTTGTTTTGCTACATTATTTATACAATTTGTAGCATTATTCCACATTACATTAACTTCTTGATCTAAATTTCAAATATTTTCTTTTACTAGATGATTTTTAAATGTTTCCAAATTTTTACTTTTCAACTTTCACCACTTAATCTCAGAACAATTATTTAGGATGGTTTTTCTTTTAAATTTTGGGATAAGGACATCCATTACTAGTAACCTATGTTATGGGGCTAAACTTTCTTTAGAGATAATTTTGCAATCTTTACACAAAACTCTCTTGGCCTTTCTAATAAGAAAATAGTCAATTTGACTCTTTATGTGTTCCACTCTTGTATGTTATTATGTGTTCATCTCTCTTCTTAAAGAAGGTATTAGCAATTACTAGATCATAGGTCATGGCAAAATCAAGAATAGTAGTACCCATGTCGTTTCTTTCGCCAAAACCAAATCCTCCATGAATCCTCTCATATCCTTTATTACTTTTATGCACATGGCCATTTTCAGATCCCCACTGATAAATAATTTCTCTTCACTAGGGATATTTTGGATCACTTTATCAATAGCCTCTCAAAATTGCTTTTTAATACCCTCTTCTAAACCCATTTGTGGTGCATATGCACTAACTACATTCAAAGTAACCTCACCTAAGATAACTTTTATGAAAATAAGTCTATCCCCAAGTCTATTAACTTCTACAACTTTATCTTTTAAGCATAGTTGTCAATGCATCAAGGCGAACCAAGACGTTCACGGGGTCCCTAAGCGCTTAGGCGTCTCTTAGGCGACACTTAAGCCATCAATTTTAAAAAAAAATCTTAAATACATATTTCCTAATATACATAACAAGAATAAAATATATGAAAATTACAAAAAATTCAGAAGCATGAAAAATAGCAGAAAATTAAATTACATAAAAATTACAGAATATAAAATTGCATAAAAATACAGAAAATTAAGTCATAAATGCTGAAAATTTGAAGAAGAAACTAATATCAATGAATGAAATACATAACATAATGCTACTAACTTTTTAATTCGCAAACTTGTTCTAAAATCTGTAAAAAAGACTATGAATAATATGACAATATCAAATATTTTGTAAGAGGGAGGGAGAAAGAGAGAGGCAGACAGAGGAGAGACCTCCAAATTGCTGGGCCAACTCCTATGTGGCCACCAGTTATTGATTTCTACCGTTCCTCTTTCACTTTCAGAATATGGATGTTTCTCAAACCACATAAAGCCCGCAGTATAGCCTGTGACTAGAATTTAGGATGTTGTGTAGGGCTGCACAACTTGTAAACCTGGGAAAGATATTTCTTGATAGCCATTTCAGTTGATGACTTAGTCATGCTCATAAAGGGGTGGCAAAAGAGTACTTAAGTTAAAGGTCATACATGACATCAAACTGGTTATATTGAAAGAGAAATCATTATTCTCATCGATTGGTGCTGTAGATTTTGCTAGGAAGTTTTTAAGGAAAGTGTGGATTTAAGTCCTATCTTTTTATACTTTTGGGCTTATTCTGAGGCTATACACATTTGTCTGTGGCACCAACCACCGCATGTGTTTGTCTCTCTTGAGTCTCCATGCTCTTTTCCTGCCTGTGATTAACACCTATATATTGTGTGGCGCTTCTGAAGAAACACCATCCTAAAAAAAGTAGACTTTGAACAGTATGAGATAGTGCACTGCAGCTGCTGATGTCTAGGATCCCTTTGTCAGAGTCATATGTAGGAAGTGGTCTTGATTCCTTCCATAATGCAGGCCAATCTATCACATGTCGGCAACTTAGCTTATTTGCATCAGTGCCATAACTCATGATTGATAATGGATATGTGATATATTCAACTCTCTGTGTATTCTGCAGCATCATAATGACTCAGAGCATGCGGCATCTATATTTTCTTGTTGAGCGTTGCTACAAGTTGCGGGAGCCTGTACTTCTTGTTGGTGAGACGGGAGGTGGCAAGACTACAGTATGCCAGTTGCTCCGTGCTGTCCTTGGATCAAGGTTACATATTTTAAACTGCCATCAGTACACAGAGGCATCAGATTTCATTGGGGTGAGTTAGTGTTAACCTTTCTGCCCCTCTCTCCTCCCGACAGTCTGATTTATTGGCTCATCATTTGTGATAATGTGCATTTTTTCAGGGGTTCCATCCTGTACGTGATAGATCAAGATTGGCTAATGACTACAGGTCTCAGATTGAGAGGGCAAGGTGTTCCAAGATCTTCCTTCACTTTCCTCCGGAAAAGGTATCTCTTTTAACCTTATTTGTTTTTATACTGTTGATTTCTCTATTCATGGCCTAGAAAATGTTTTGTTCACTTATACATGCATTCCTGTTTCTGTAGGAAATATCTTTTGACATAGGAGAAGCATCATCAACTACAAATTTCCTGAGAGAAATTCTAGATCAACGCAAACAAAAGGCTCATCCAGACATCACACAAGAAGACCTTGACAACTTTCAGTTAGTAATAGATGCCTTAACACACCTTCAGCTCAAGTGGCAAACCATATTTCTGTGGGAAGATGGGCCACTGGTACAAGCAATGAAGAGTGGTGACCTTTTTCTCGTGGATGAGATTTCCCTAGCAGATGACAGTGTGCTGGAGCGCTTAAATAGCGTCTTGGAACCAGAAAGAACATTGGTGTGTCCCTTTTCTCTTATAATATCTCATTCTTGGGAATTGTGTAGCACTTATGGTTATATGCAAAAGCTTATTGAATGCAATATAGTGGTATTTCATGATTGTGAATGTTGTGTAGTAATGATCTGCTAAAATTTAATTATACTGTTAATATGGATTTGTATGTTGCTAATGAATCCATACTATTCTAAACTTCTGTTAGCAACAGACTGCTTGACAGCTTTAAGATTTCCTTCCCTCTCTCTTAAATGTTGTTGATGAAAGCCATTTAGTCCTATATCAGATGTTTACAAGCCACTCCAGGCCGATTCTCTGTTTAAAGCCTCTTATGAAGAATTTCATGTATAATCGATGATATTTATGCCATGTAATGCTACACAAACATCCATTTTCAATTAATTTTATTAGAAATTAAGTACAACATGAAACATGAAACTCAATTCTAAATACAAAATACAATGAGATTCGTACAAACATCAAACTCAAATCCAAATACAAAATACAATGAGTCTAGTACCCCCAATATCTCTGCTGATGTGGATCTTATGTACCTCCACTGGGGCTGGACAAACTTATCTGACTCTGAGGGTAGCTCCCCAATAAGATGATAACTTTTGATTTGAGACACAAATGTACGAAACTCATCCCAAGACATCATGGTGTTGTATCTGGTCCGAAACTCCCTCACATAGTGGCCCCACATCTCGCAGCCAGGACGGACTACCCTCAGACTCGCCATTTGTACATCCTCTAAAGGAGCATAAGTCTGAACAGGAACATGAACAGGAACAGATGAAGGTGGATAAAAATATGGTGCAGGGTAGCCTGTGGTGGCGTAGCCACTGGAGTATCTGGTCCGAAACCCCCTCACATAGTGGTGTTGTATCTGGTCCGAAACTCCCTCACATAGTGGTCCCACATCTCGCAGCCAGGACGGACTACCCTCAGAATTGCCATTTGTACATCCTCTAAAGGAGCATAAGTCTGAACCATGGATGGCAGAGTCGGCCGACTCGGAGCGGAGTCGGCCGACTCTGAGTCGGGTCGGCCCCTGGCGACTCGACTCTGGGGGGGGGGGGGAACACCGACCCACCCACGGGACTGGTTTACAAAGTTCACTGTCCCGACTCAGGCCGACTCGGCCCGACTCAGACCGAGTCTGGCCCGACTCAGGGTCGGGATCGGCTGGGGCCGACCCAGCCACCCGACCCGACTCTGCCATCCTTGGTCTGAACAGGAACATGAACAGGAACAGATGAAGGTGGATAAAAATATGGTGCAAGGTAGCCTGTGGTGGCATAGCCACTGGAGTAGCCTGTGTCGGATGACTCTGCCTGATAACTATGGCCCCCATACGATCCCACAGACTCTATGTGTGCTCATTCTCTCAAAATCAGATATCATAGTGTTATAGCTATCACTGTTCACTGCTGAACCTTCTGCACGACTACCTTTGACAAACTTCCGCCTTCTATTGTACTGTACTGGGGCGCCATGATTACCATCTTGGGTGCAATGGTCATCTTGGGCGCCATGAATACCATCCCACCACCACTTCCCCCTCCCTGTCCACTCTCACCCCCGCCCCCTCCCCCATATCCATCATTACGCCTTCCCCTCCCCTACCTCGATCACCTCCCCCTACAGACCCACCCGGTGAACCAGTAGTCATGGAGTCATGGGAGCGACTGTTGGGTAATCGGGATGAATCCTCAGGAGGTGTTTCTTCTGCATTTGGATCCAAGGTTTCCAAATCTGCAATATCAAGTGGATCTTCAACAGGGACAACTATTTTTTCCCTTTCTTGGATCCTAAGGAGAACCAATTCTTCTTCTTTTGTGTTGAGGCAGGTGGCTCTCGTATGACAATGCCTTTGGCTGGGCCACATGCTTGACCTTTGTCCTTCCCCTTTGTAGGTTGGGATGTCGCCACCATCTTTCCTTTCGCAGCTTGGGATGGAGCAGCAGATTGCGTATATGACCCCTTCCTTCTTGGTTGTGAGGAAGCAATTGCAAGTGCTTCTCTCATAGACTGTGAGCAAGCTACAGGGCCTAACATCAATCTTTGAAAGTCCACTTCATCATCAAGGTTTGCACCACCTGTAATAGTCCCCAACATCACAAATTAAGGTAAGGACAAACACAAAATATTGAATGAATGCGTTTAACAAATGATAACTACTGTCTCACCTCTAGAAGGCATGGCACGTTCCATTCGTAAGTCGCCAAGAAGATCCAGCTCATCCTATGCTTCGGCCCGAAATTGAGAAGATTGTGGCTGTTCCACATCTCCATGTTCTCCTTCCTCTTCTGCAGCTTCTACAACTCTAGCTAAGAATGTGTTAGGACGAGGTGGATCTTCAAGATCATCTGCCTCCTCATCTAACTCATACTCTCCCCGCTCTGTGGTCGCTCATGCAACCCATGGTACTATTGGGTCTTCATCATCTCGTAGGAACCCAATGTCAACCGGATCATATTCCACCTCCTCCCGCTCTGGATCATCAGTGAGATACTCCACCCTCAACCTCATATTGTAGTGCACATACATCAAATTATCCAAACGCCTATGTGACAATCTGTTCCGAACTTTGGTGTGTATCAATGCAAAGGTGCTCTAGTTTCTCTCACACCCACTGGAGGAGGAGGTCTGTGACAAGATTTTCACTACAGTTTTCCTCAATATGGGTGTCGAATGCCCAAAATTGAACCACCAATCAACTGCAAAAAAGTAAGTCATACTCAATTAGTCAATCGTTGGGTCTACTAATATCCAAGAATGAAAGGGAAAGAAAACATATTACCGCCGTCAATGCGGTCATGACCAACAATGGCGGATGGATCCGCAAAACTCCCAACCCCTTCTTGAAAGCTCTTCATCTGCCGCAATGAAGTCTATTAGCAAAAAAATTAAACTTGTAATTGACATCATGTAGGGAGATTAATGCTCGCCTGATCAATTGCATCTATTGCATCCAATGCACTCCTTAACAGTCTTTCAACAACTCGCGTAAAGGCGGCCGTCAAGTTATGATCGTATGATAACTCCGTCGCATAAAGCATGATGAAATAGTAAGCTGCAATGGGGGTAGAAAATAAAGTAAATTCATGTATTAAATTCAAAACCAAATGGAAGTAAATTTTTCTCACCTGCCATGTATAGATCATCTCTACTCATCTGTCGGTCCCACCGATTCTCAACAACATCCAAGACCAAGTGTGTATAGCGATGGGACACCTCACGGATCTTTTTCTTCGCAGCTTCAATTTTTACATAAACCAACCTTATGGTTGGTCTCCTATCCCCATCAACCACCCTCAAAACCTCATAAAGAGATTCAATGATCTGCACCCGTTTGAAGACTTGGTCCCAGAAATTAGCGCTGTAGACGATCCCTTCAACCTCTTTACCATCTGATGTCCCTACACAAATGCTCTGCACCTATCTGTATGTCTTAAACATGCGTTTTAGACCGTCTTTGTGCTTCAGGAGGCTTTGTAAGGCAATGAAATTAGTTGTAAAGTATGTGATGGCCGGTTGTTGAACCCTAAAAAGATATGATGAATATCTACCGGAAAGAATCTCTGGAGCCGAAAGGTGTCTACTAAAAAGAGTTCCTGAAACTAAAAGATGCGAGGGATGTCTGCTAAAAGAAGTCCCTAAAACTGAAAAAGTCTGTGGGATGCTATTGAACAATAAGAGCTGTGGCGGGTGCCTGCCAGAAGAGATGTTAATGGATCATTATATAATGGTCCAGCCAACTAAAGGGGATGCTGAACCTCAAAAGGTGGTTGATAGCTACCAGGAGAAATGTTCAACCTAACAAATTAGTTAGGTTGCCTGTCCAAGAGGCCAAGTTAATTATGGTTAAAGTAACCCCACGGTTACTTAAATGCCAAGATAATCTGGGGATTTTCCTCTAAAGTCAAACAAGGAAGTCTTCAAGTGGCATCAAGCTCTCCGAACAAATCAAAGTTCAACGATGCCTCGTACAAATCACAACACGAAAGAAATCCGCAACACGAGATCCATAAAGACCAGTGTAAAGTACAAGTACAAGTACAAGAACAAACCCGCGATGGAAGCTCCACGGGTGCACAAATTCAAGTCTTTGTCAAGCAAAACTCCGAGCAAAGAAGCAGGACTTCAGCAACTCGGGCACCCCTGAAATGGGGCATGTAATGGTCTATTTATAGACAAATTCCCCCCTTCCCATTTGAACCATCCTTCGGTTTAAGGGAAGGGGGAACCCTCCAACCGTTTTCATACAAAACTGTTGGAGGCGCTCCAACCGGTTTCATACAAACGGTTTCATACAAACCGGTTGGAGGTGGTCTCCCCTCCAACTGTTTTCACACAAAACGGTTGGGGGGTTTCCCCCCTCCAACCGGTTTCATACAAAGGGGGGTCTTCCCTCCAACCGTTTTTACACAAAACGGTTGGGGGGTTTCCCCCCCTTCAACCGGTTTGATACAAACCGGTTGGAGGGGTTTCCCCCTCCAACCAATGGGGAGATCTCTCCTTCTCCTGCCCATGCAGCAAGGAGGGGAGGGCAAACCCCTATAAAAGGGGACCCCCCCCCCCCCCCCCCCCCCCCCGGGCTGCTCCAGGTTGTAAAGAGGCCGGCACCAAGCCTCCAAGCCCCCATATACTCCCTTAAAACCTGCTGGAAAAACCAGTCCTCTTGTTCTGAATTTTTTTTTCTTCAGAAATAGCAAAAGCCCTCTTCTTCCGAATCCCCTTCAATTGTCCTTCAAATTTTTGGCTTGGCGTGAAGGTATTGGCCCGTTTCTTGCTTGGCGTGGAGTGAGGAGCGTTCAATAGCTCATAAGAAAGCGGGAGATCGCCCCATATATGGCATCGACATCCCCTTTATCCTCCTTCATGCGGAGTTTCTCAAAGATTCCATAGCATGGTTCATATCCCCACATCGAGCAAGACTCTGTGGGGATCTTACGGGATTTAAATATCGTCCATAATGCATATCACTTTATGGACGCCCGATATTTAAATACCCTTGTATGTTCGTGCTCTAAATGCCTCCATATCGAGCAAGACTCTATGGGTATGTGTATTTAGATGCCGTTTGTTCTTGTGTTTATATGTGTATGTTTCTTTGAGGAGACTCTACCCAAGCAGAGATTCTACCCAAAGAACTTATCCATATAATCATAATTTTGTGTTTATATGTATATGTTTTCCTGAGGAGACTCTGCTCAAGCGGAGATTCTACCCGAGAACACACTCATATAATCACGATTTTATGTTTATATGTATATGTTCCTTTTGCGACATCCTGCATAAGTGGAGGTTCTGCCCAAGAACATACTCATATAATCACAATCATATGTATATGTTTTCTCGAGGATACTCTGTTAAAACAGAGATTCTGCCCGAGAACGCACTCATATGTTCGTAACTATGTGCTTATATGAAAGGAAACTCCGCCAAGCAGAGCTTCCGTTCCGGAAAATATTCATATCCTCACAAAATTATGTCCATATACGTATATTTTCGGGGAGAAACTTGGTTTCTACCAAGATCCCGACAGAAAACACATACATATGTTTACGAGTATATATTCGTATGAGTACACCTTCTAAAAAAGAAACTCTGTTCAAACAGAGATCTTGCCCAAAAGATACCCTCATAAACTCACAAAATAACCCTGTCCATATGGGTATATTCCCACTCATTTTCAAGTCATATACCAAATCCTCAAAAGGGAAGCTCATACCCTTTCAAAAGAAAATCTCTTTTCCAAAATCTCAAATGCTCTCTTCAAAGGAACAAATTCCTTTTCAAAATCAAAACTCATTCTATCTGATGATGAATAAAAGGAGAAAACATTGTATTGGAATTTTCTAGAAAATGCATATATCCTCGCCCTCGCTATGAAATGGTATTCGAGTTGAAACTGATGTTAATATAACATCTAAGGCTTTTAGCTCGATGTAAATGTAACATCGATTCCGATCGATGGAGACAGGGGTCCATCACACGCTACCTTAATTGTCTGATGATTAAAGGCACGGAATCAAAGAAGTTCAGATTAAAAACGGCACACTCGTCCGTTCCGCGGACGTCAAAATCCTTTCTCTGCATCATGCAGACCTTTTACTTCTGTCTGGTAGACAGTCTGGCACGTCCCGCAATACAAAGTCAAAACATGATAAAAAGAATTGAATATTTCAAAATAAAAAAAATAAAAAAAAAGAAAAAATCCCGTGTCCACATCGGTCTCAAAAACTCTCCACCAGTGGACTCTCTCATCCATGCCAAAACAACATGATGAAAATAGATGTACCTTGTGATCTTTTGCCCAGCCTCCACGACCATCCTCACGGGTTACAGTGTGCCAATATCTTTTAACATCAAATCTACATAATGTGCTGCACAGGGGGTCCAATAAAGATGGGGATAAATGTCCATCAACTCCTCCATTGCCTTCCTTTAAGCAGAGCCATTATCGGTCACCATCTGCACAATGTATTGCTCTCCTATCTCATGAACAACCTCCCGCATCAAACTCAAAATGTATTCAGCATTGTGCACACTATCTGATGCATCAATAGATTTGTGATAGAACACTTGTCTATCACAATACACAAGAAAGTTGATAAGGCTACTCTTAGTGGTACCTGACCAACCATCATACATCAATGTTCAACCATATTTCTTCCACTTTTTCTTGAAGTTTTGGATATATGACTTGATCTCATATACTTCATCTAGATATCTCCCTGCCAAGTCTCTTGATGAGGGAGGCATATGAAGCCCATGGCATTGTACCTCTTGGATCATGGTTTTGTAATATGGGCTATTAGCTGCATTGAATGAAATGTCTGAATGATGCCACTATTTTGCCACTGCACGACCCACTTTTTATCTAGGCCCTTGTTGGTTGTATGTATCCTCAATTCTGCTTTGCTTGCCATGCTCTTGAGAATATATATTAGGATCCATCTCTTCTAAGGTTAAACCTATAGATCTCTTCCTCTGCCTTTCTTGTTGATCTGGGACTGGGACTTCGACTGTAATTTGAGTGAAGTAATTCCCCACATTGGAAAGTCGACAGGACTGGGCCTCGCCCCCAACCCTGGACCCACTGCCACCACTAACACTGCCAACCTCAAAACTCCCTCTTCTCAGCTTCCCATGACTCAACCTTGGTTTGTTCTCTGGTCCGCCTAAGAGGTTCATCAGGCACATGCTCTGCATAAATTTCTGGCTCATCATCGTCGTTTTCATCTCATTGCCTTTTTGAGATGATCCTCTCCTGCATCTCCTTGTCCGCCCTCTTTCTTACAGTCTCGGCTCGAACACCCTTCAAGTGTTCAACCAATTCACTTCTGCAGGCACCGACTTGCAACCTTGCATATCATGGTACCCTGCTAGCCGCCCATCTGCAAGGTGCTTCTTTAGGCGAGAGACGCCATCTCCTTGTTCCGTATGGCCGCAGTAGTTGCACTTGTAATTGTGCCTACTGCCCATTACGGTCCCATGTTGCCACCCAATGTCCTCACTAGTGTCCTTCGGTGCCATCTATGTAAAACAAATAGTCATTACATTTCGGACAAATTTTTTTTTAACGTTGGTTTTACATACAAACAATTTCTAACAATACGTTAGATGTTGTAAGTTGCATTGCTATGAAATGTTGCCATTTAAAATTAATTTCAGAAATTCGAAATTTGAAGCAAAATGACCAAGTTCATGTGAAAAAATTGTAGATTCAAGGGAGAAATAGTTGCAAGTGAACACTAATCACTTGTAACATCATTTCCCATGAATATATTTTCTATACATCAACAAAAAAATCAAAACATGAAACATACATGGTGGGTTACCTTGATTTTGATAACAGTGAAATGGGTGAAGAGAGGGATGAAAACAGCCCAAGAAAGCCTCCAAGCACCTTCAAATCCACGTAGGAAGCCTCCTTAGGTCTCTTGGAGTGTAGATCTTAGGTTTCCTTGAGGGGAATGGGGGAATAAGGGGAGGAAGAAGGTTTTCCGGCGTGAAACCCTGCAAATCGGGACTGCGAAGCGAATCGGGTCGGATCCGTGGCCGATTGAATCGATCCCGATGCGCTTGATTCGACCGGTCCGCAGCCGGCTCGGGCTAATCACGAATTGAGCTCGCCCTGATTTGATCCGATTAGGCTGACTCGGGCCGATTCGATCCGTCTTGCAAAACCCTGGTTTGAGCATCTCTAGCTTCCACATTATGCCAAGCACCTACATCACCTAAGCCTATGAGAATGTTGATAATGGACTCCCTTGGCGAAGACCCCTTGTGCTTCCAAAAGTAAGCCTCTGGGATACCATTAATCAGAATAGAAAACCTGGCACTTGCAATGTAGCTTGACTCTACAAGTCCATTTTCAGGAAATCTCGTCAGTTGCATGATTCTGTACAAATATTTGAGTGATTCTGTCATAAGCCTTCTTGAAACTATTTTAACTCAATACTTTTCCTTCGCTTTCTGATCATGTACTGCCATGAGGTTATCCAAAGATTCCAAACTATAGCTTCCTTGAACAAAAAGCAGATTGATTTTCATCCAACAACTTATCTATCATTTGATTAGTACCATTCTGTAGAGCAATGGGTGAAATTTATATTCTGTTCAGCCTTTTCCTTGTTGGGCATGAGAGCAACAAGGGTTGAATTAAAATGCTCAAGTCTCTGAGGGTAGTTTTTGGAATTCCCTTACATCTGCCAGGAAATCTTCCTTAATGCCCAGAAATGCTAATAAAATTATAAAAGCCCATGGAAAAACCACTAGCTTTTGAAAATTTGTTGTCATATGTGCTCAAAACAGCCTTTCTAACTTCTTATTCTGAAAACAGTTTACAGAGGCCCTACCACTTCAACACTGGAGACCTTTGCAAACGATTCACTGATCTCTTTTGGGCCTCCAATGCTCCTCTGTGAAAGCTTTTCAGAGTATCAAATTACATTTGCGGCAACAAGTTTACAATCCTCATTATCTGCATTTTCCGTGCCATACCGTGCCATGGCTCACAGTCGGTTCTTCCATTTTTTTTTTCTCTTTCCCCACATTTTATATATCTAAGTGGTCTAAATGATTTCTAATGGAGATGAAATTTTAAACATAAGCTAATTAAGAGATGATAGAAATTATGATAATTTTAGTTTAATTTTTTAAATTAAATTTTGTCTAGTGAAAATTATCCCCAAAAATCATTAAGTCGACTTAATCTCAATTCTCAATGTCTATACATCAATAATTTCTGATATTTATGTTTTTAGAATCAATACATTTTCTGATAATTATGATGACTTCAGATTTGACTTTATTTTTAAACTTAAATGGCGTCCTATCGAGATGCATACAATCAAAGTCATGTCGGAATCAGGATTGATTGTACCGCCGCATATGATGGCGGTACTGCCGATCTGTACTGCCACATACCATGGCGGTATGGCCTACCTGTACCGTGCCACGGTCGGTTCCCCCCCTTTTTTTTAATTTTCCTTCCCCACATCCAACACATCTAAGGGGTCTAAACGATGTCTAATTGAGATGAAATTTTAAACATAAGTTAATTAAGAGATGATACAAATATGATAATTTTAGTTTAATTTTTTAAATTATTTTTTTATCAAGTGAAATTATCCCAAAAATCATTAGGTCGACTTAATCTCAATATTTATACATCAATAATTGCTAATATTTATGTTTTTAAAATCAGTATATTTTTCTAATAATTCTGATGACTTTAGATTTGACTTTATTTTTAGAACCAGATGTCCTCCTATCGAGGTGCACACAATCAAAGTCGTGTCGGAATACGATAACTTATATTTTTCACCTCTTTATGTGATATTCTTATATTTTAGTCATTTTATTTTGAAGTTTGCTCATTTTAAATATTGATCAATTCACAAAATAAAAAAAATCAAACTAGCCCCTTTCCCACCGTATCTTAGCTGTACGGTACGGTATCGTACCGTGCCACAGAGAATGCGGCACGGTCGATCCGCGCGGTATGGCGAACCATGATCAGTTCATCTTAGTCCATTTTTCCATTTCACTCGCCCCCTATTGTCCATACTCATTGCATATACTCTGTCTCTGCCTACGCTTTTTTTCTACGACTGTTAATGGTGCTCATTATTGAGTTCAAAAAATATTCAATTTTGCTAAGAAGCTCCTTTCTGATACTATTAGTTTCCACCAGCCAACTTACATTGCCTTTCCTGGGTTGAGGAGCCTTCGAGAAATCTATGTACTCCTAACCTGTGTACTCATGAGCCACTTTCTACCTATGTCAGTTTTGTGAGGTTTGTGGTGGGTCCAGCAATGGGTTTAATTCATTGTATGGCAGAAATGTCAACAAGCTTCTGTTAGATATTTTGAGTTTCTGAATTTTCTATCTTTTGCCATTTTCTGCATATTTTGCCAGTGTCCTTTTTTATTGCTGTCTTCCTTTTTGTCTTGGTACCTTCTTTCTGCATTTTGTGTATGTTGTGATTTCTAGGATGTCTCCTGTTTTGTTACTTGTTGGTGGTGGTCTAGAAAGCAATTTTTTATCAGTTGGTTGAATGTTAACGTGAGGTTGACTGTTTCCCTTTCTGTCATCATCATTAGGTTTGTGATTGTGCTGCTCAATTCTTGTACTTTTTATTATTGACAATTGGCCTCTTTGGTCTGCCATAAGTTTTGTAACCATACTGGTCCTTACCCATGGTTTTGATCATTTTGCAGTTGCTAGCTGAGCAGGGAGGTTCTAATCTTGAGAAGAAGGTTGGTTGATTCTTTCTCTTTCTGGATGAATCTGGATCCAATTTTTCAGCAGTTCCTGATAATCCTAATCTTGCCTTGCTTTTCTGATTTGGCCGCTTTTTTCTCAAAGGTAATAGCACATCAGGACTTTTTCATTTTGGCAACAATGAATCCGGGTGGAGATTATGGAAAGAAAGAGCTATCTCCGGCTTTAAGAAATCGATTCACCGAGATATGGGTTCCATCTGTCAGTGACATAGAGGAGCTTAGATTGATAGCTTCAGAAAGGTATTTGACAACTTTATTTGTCCTGCCAAAACAACTAAGCTCTTTATTCTTTATAGTCATTTAAAATTTCCATTTAGAAAGTAATTCTGTGGCATTTCTGCTGCAGATTTATCAAGTCAGAACTCAGATTCCTTGTTGAGCCTATAATAAAATTCTTGGAAGTAAGTGCCAAAGTTGGATGGTTTATCATTCTTTGTTTATTTAAGCTCTTTCTGAATTCAATTCAAGGAAGTTAGCACGTGGTGTAGGTTACTGTAAAAAGTGCAGCTTTATTATTTATCAATTATATGACGGACGTTTCTTTCCACTCGGGTACCATGGTCATGTTGGTTAACTACTTTGATCCTTCCGTCTATGTATCTTTTATTTGTTAATTCATACTGCTTATGTGCAAGTTTTTCATCTCTGTATCCATTCGAGGCATCTTTATGCTTATAAATTTTATCCTAATTACTTTCATCTTGATCTTGTGCTTGAGCTGGAGTTAAGTTTTAAAGATCAGATCTGTTGGTTACAGGCACTTGAAATAGTTTCTGTGGTCCAAATTGAAGCTCTTAAATTTTTTAATCTGCTTTATATGTATTAGACATACCATAGATATTCTGAAGTATGGTTTTCTTATGCAACACGCTCCAACTTCCAAGAAAGACTCACTTTGGCCTGTTTCAGGTTGATCATTAAGTTACTATATCTGATCTTTTATTCTAGAATCTTTGACTTGTACTGCATTTTATTCTATTCCTAACCTTTTTTACATATTTTCCATTGCTCATTGTCGCTAATTCTAAAGTGCTAATGAGTGACAAAATATTAAAAATTAATGTCATCATATATCATGTTGCACAGTTGCAGTGCTCATGAGCAAATACTTTCAGGGCCTTTTTTCTTGGGGTGTGTGGATTGGCTAAAATTCATTAAAGAACAAGTACAGAAAGAGCAGGGGAAAACATCTTCTTGTAGGTGTATCAAGAATGCCCTGTGGCCCCTGTCAATACGATAGGAGTAATGAGTACAACCAGAAAAGTGCAATGAAGAGAAAGGGCAGTAGTAGCCTCAACCACTGGAACTGTGAATGGATTCTTCATGTTATGAACGCTTAGGTGCACATAAGTGTCTTTTTTATTGGAGCAGTTCCTCATTTTATGCAGCAGGACACCCATTTTCCTGTAAATTTCACATATTTCTTCAGTGTGTGGATACTTCCACTTATCCGTAAAAAGTTGGCTTTTGCTTATAATTGAAGGTTGCATCTAGGCCTCTGGGGGGGTTTATTCAGTCCTCATGAAGGCCAATGTTCGTTCCTTGTCATTATTAAAGAGAAAGTTGAAACCGAGGATATTATAGTGCACAGTCTTTGTAAAATGGATAAAGCATCATCATTATGCTATAAGCTCTTGACATACTATCAACTTATCAACCAGACAATAAAAATGCAGAATACAGTAATTAATATTAGATTTATTTCCTGAAGGTCATTTATATTTGGCTTATTCATGAGTTGTTTTGCTCAAGACGACGCAAACAGGTTTGACAAAAATGGGACTGGATCGATTGTCGAAATTGGCTGATAGCTTCATACTAGAAACCATCATGCAGACAACCACCTTATATCCTTCATTTAGAGTAGATTGGATTTTCAACAAAGAAACTATGTGGTATTCTTCCTTCAAAATAAATGGCTTAGCTTATATATATATATATATTTATATATCTTGAAAATCATGAGGAGCCCAATATCTTTCTCACCCCTCCACCCCCACCCAAAATTGCTCCTCCTGTCAGGCGATTAGGCCAGATTTTGGAGAAGACTGGTTTCCCCATCTTTCCCAGGCTCAAGAGTGACGCATCAGTGAGCCTGTTCCTTGAGGAGGAGATTAGGCATGTGGTTTTCTCTCTTGCAGGTAATAAGGCCCCGGGTTCAGATGGATTGCCTATGTTTTTCTTCCAGTACTGTTGGGAGATCATCAAAGTGGACCTTCTTGCTGCTATTACTGAATTTCAGGAGGGAAGGGCTCACTTGAGGGATGTTAATAAAACCCTCCTGGTCCTCATTCCTAAGAAGCAGGGGGCAATTCATCTGACAGATTTCCGCCCAATCAGTTTGTTGAACAGCATTTACAAAATAATCTCTAAAGTTCTAGCCGACAGACTTGATAGTATTTTGGATGGCTGATCAATGGATTCCAAGGGGATTTCATTAAGGGGAGGCACTTTCAGGAAATTTTTTTGTTGGCCCATGAATGTCCTTTTGCCTGGAAGCAACAGAGGAAGAGTAGTCTGGTGCTCAAGTTGGATTTCGAAAAAGCTTATGACAGAGTTAGCTGGGGATGCCTCCTTCAGGTGCTAGCTAAAATGGGCTTTCACCAGACTTGGGTTGCATGGATTAAGGAGTGTATCTCATCAACTTCCTTTGCTGTGCTCATTAATGGCCAACCATCCTCTTACTTCCACAGTGGGAGAGGCCTTTGTTTGGGGGATCCCCTCTCTCCCCTCTTGTTCGTCCTGGTAGCTCAGATTCTTAGTAGGTTGTTGCTCAGAGCTGAGATGGCAGGGATCATTTCTGGCTTCCAGGTTGGGCAGTCCTCTTTCAGTGTTACCCACCTTTAGTATGCAGACAATACTATTCTTTTTGTTTCTGATGAGGAGCAGCAGTTAGTTTATGACAGATTGATGTTGGAGGTGGTTCTGAATATCACTGGGCTTAAGGTGAATTATACCAAACCAATGGCGAGGATCAACTTGAACGAGCCAGAAATCAGGATAGCATCTCATTTCTTCAGTTGCCAGTTATGGAATTTCCCTTTCTCTTACCTGGGTCTTCGGTCTTCCTCTATCACTTGGGCCAGTCTGGTGCAATGACTGGAAGGGGATAGTGCAGAGATATGAGAACATGTTGGCTGGATGGAAGGCAAGGACCCTCTCTTATAGTGGTCTTTTGGTCCTTTATAGATTAGTGCTGGATAGCCGACCCATATACTACCTGTATATTTCTAGAATTTTGAAGATAGTGGCGAGAAGATTGGAGTCCATTCAAGATATTTTTTTGGCATGGTAGTGGCAGCATAGTCAGAGGTTGGCATGATATCTTCTGGGCCAGTGTGTGTCAGAGCAAGGAAGCAGGTGGTCTTGGCATCAGGAATGTTTGGTATTCCAACCCAGCTCTTTTGTGCAAATGGGTGTGGAGGCTCAGGATAGAAGTAGTTGTGAACCTTTTGGTAGCAGCTCATCAGCACTCAGCAGTACTATGATTCTTCTAGAGTTTGGGACCTGTTTCTTTCTCGGTAGTATAATGTCACCCTGATCTGGATGGGCACCCTATAGTGTGTAGACTTCATCAGGGCTAGTGTTAGGGTTTATCTGGGGAATGGAGAGAATTGTTTGTTCTGGTAGGACAGGTGGTGTGGTTCAAGGAATACAGAATCGGATCGGCCTGGGCTAATCCTGATCCAGATTGGATCGGTGATTCAGCCGATCTATCGGAAGTTTGGCCCATCCTAGATTGACTAGATTAAAAATTATATATTTTTGGGTAAAATTTATGGAAAATCAGGAAAAATTCAGACAAATATAGGAAATAAAATCAGAAAAATGCAGGAAAAATCAATAAATTTGAATAACTTCACATTTACATAAAAAACACATACATGTATTCACATTACAGTAAATTGGACATCAAATTTAATATATAGAGCAATGATAACTATGATAAACATCAAATATGAAATGTTTTAGATCAAATGAACAAGTCTTGATGTTGAATTTTGAAGTTTACCTTATAAAAAGAAAAATATAAAATTGTCATCCAGATTGGGATGACTCATCATCAGTTGAATGTCTATATGCTTCATCAGTCTGCATAGCCTGAAAGCCATAACCAAAGAGAGAATTTGCTAGCTTATGCATTCCTCTGTGAATCCCTCTTGGTTTATATCCTTGGCTAGAGCTCTCGCCAGATTGTGATGAAATTTTGCACCAAATCCCATGTGGTTTATATAAACTTGTTGCTTCACTTGTATCGGTGTCAGGCCATGGTGCTCATCCTCTTTCTACTTCAAGAGGGAAACTGCTAGTATCTGAGTACAATAAATTGGGAGTTCGAAACTGAAATGGAGGAGCATGTGTAGACCTGAACCATAGTGTGGCTCCCAAGGTGGCCAATCATAAGCTGCCCGACGTTGTTGGCCTTCATACCCCTTTGTTTCTGGCACATAGCTTATAGTAAGCCCCATGCCCTGTGAAAATCTTGGCCATATATCCTTTGTCTCCATGACCAGCTCCTACTTTTGTGGCCCCAATAGCAGCCCCATCATCATCATCATCATCATCATCATCATCATCACTGGGGTCCTGTGTCGAATCATCACTACGAACTGGTTGTCGTATTGCTCGTATAGGTGGCGTCTCAGACTTAGGTGAATGTGTCTTCATCATCATCATCACTGGCTGCCTCAGTCAAAGCTCTCCTCTTTTGTCTCATATATGTGAGATTTTCTTTTTGTTTACTACTTTGTCTCCCCTCTTTTTGTGTGGCAACTCTTCTCAATGTTGGTTGGCTTATAGAACGTCTAGTTGTCTCAAGCTATAAAGTAGAGTGTCGCCGTCTCTCTCTAACAGGTGGATCCTCCCTAACTCTAAGCTTTTTATCTCGAGCCTCCACTCTATCTAACTCTCCTTCTGCCCATGAGCAATCTCGAGGATTAATTCAGGATCCTATGCTGCTCTTGTTTCCATCTATGCGTTCAATGGGTGTTCCTCATCCAATAAATCATCAACATCAATAACTCCGGCGGTGTCTATAGATTTTGCAGTCTCTGCTGTATCTATTGGCCACGGTCTGCCATACAAGCTCATCAACCTCATCTCTGTTCTTTTCTGCCTTTCTTTGATGCACTTGACCTTTAGTCGCATGTTGTAATGAGTCTAATGATAGTACACCAACTTCTCTAGGATCGTGGTAGTTAATCTGTTTCTCGCTTTTGTATGGTTGAGTGAGAAAGTGCCCAAATTCCTCTCACTGGTTAGATGAAGTTGTTTGGCTAAGAATTCTAATTGCAATCCTGGCGAATGGATTTGTTTGACCAGTCTTGTAATCTAACATAATCCACTACTCTGCTGCACAAAAAGAAACTTTTTAAATTGGTATCATTGGATCATATTAATAATTTAGTATTACCAATTTAGATACTAATCAGGACCCGTTCTTTCCACTATGTTGTGTTAGTCATAATCTCTATAGATGTCAAGTTTTATTTTGAACATGTCCATCTGACACATGAAATAATTAACATTATTAGACCTCTCATTATCCCATAAATCACGGCTGAACATTGCAAATGAGAATTGTACCTCCATTATAGCATCTAGGCACTCATCAATGCTCCCAGGTAGTCTATTGATAATATTTATAGTCTCTTGGAGCACTTCACCATCATTGTGAACTGAATGCTGAATTGATGTCTAGGTTCTCTAGGATTAAAGAAATATCCTGTATACATTAATTTAGACATTATGACTTAAGAATTCATAGGTTTGAAATTTATTAAAGAAATGTAGATGGTAATGCATTTACCCGCTGCATGTAAATCATGGTGCACCACCATTTTTGGAATGCCATGGGATGCTTCGCCATCAACCTTTCATTTGTTTTATCCATAGCCTCGTACAAGTAGTTGATGCCATTTTCCCCCTCTCCATCAACCATCCCGAGTACTTGTGCAAGAGGCTCAACCAGCTTCAAATAATGGGATATTCTCTCCCAGAAATGTTAGTCTCCAGCCGATCTAGCTATCTCATAGGAAACATCTCTAGATCCCTCTCTCAATGTCTCAACATGTGCCAAATACTCAGTGCTGTGGATGAGAGTGCTCAGCTCATGCCTATATTTGTGCAAACTCTCCAATGCAACAAAGTTGGAGGCAAATCTTGTTGGGCCAGGACGAAGAATGTCATGTCCACTGATGCATGTTCTTATCATATGTAAAATTCTGTTGTGTCCATAAATGCTAGGCCTTGGACACCAACTTTGCAACATGTTTGTCTTTTCCAATGTTTTCCATCATCAAATCTAGAGAATGTGCTGGACAAGGAACCCAATATAGATGTTTTTTTTGTGCATTAACTTTTTACTTGATGCCATGTAGCTAGCTTCATTATTTGTCACAACTTGGACAATATTATCTTCGCCAATCTCTTCGACTATATCATCCATAAGTATGATAAGAAGATAATCTGCATTTTAATCTGTCGTTTTGCATCCACAGACTTCATAAATGTTGAAGGCAAGTTAGTCATTTCCACCCCCTTAACCCAACCACGGTTGGGGAATACCACTTCAAGTTCCCCAAGGGACTAGAGCAGCTCTCTCTCTAGACGTTTCTAGTGAGAGAAGTTCTGGGTATGTCCTGGCCCTCCGGGGCTAACCGCGTCCCTCTGGGGGGAGGCTCCAGAGGAGGCGGAGTCCGGCGAAGCTCTTCAGTGGGAGGGGTGAATGTTCCGACGTGTTTCGGTTGTGGCCGGAGGGGTCACACCAGTCGTTTTTGCCTGGCAAGGGAGCGAGTTGGACCTCATAGTTTGAGAAGGGTGCGACCGGCTAGGACTTTCGCGGATGTGGTTAGAGGTTCGGAGGTAAGGGAGATTAATCGGCTGCAAGGGAACACCATTTGTGCTGAGGCAGGTGAGTTCCCAGCGGAAAGTCTAGCGAGGAGGGAAGGCTGGTTGAACCGAAGCCTATTTGTCTCTGTCATTCAAGGGTCGGTGGAGGCGGAGGACCTCAGGATCAGGGTAGCAGCTCTCTGGGGCGACTGCTGGGAAATATCGAAGGTCTTCAAGCAAGCTTTTCTAGTGGTGGGGAGTGATGAGCAGAAGGTTTCGGCGGCCGTGGAAACAAGGGTTTTGGTGGTGGGAGATGCTCTGCTCCGTGTGAAAAGATGGGATAAAGGGACTGGGACCTTCCCTAACCCAGGGCTACAGAGGATCCGGATGACTTTGGAAGGAGTTCCACTCCTGCTATGTGACGAGGAAGGTATTGCCTTCCTAGTTCGGCCGTTCGGGAGTCATCCAGGGGAAGCCGGAGTTCACCCCGATGGGCTCGCGGACGGCGGTTTCTGTCACCGTCTCGGCCCCATCGGAGTCTGAGATCCCGGCCGTCATCACTGCGGTGGTTGGCGGAGAGGTCGTCATCGTCCGGGTGTGGGTTCTTCGGACGGCGCAGAACCAGTCCCAGCCGGCGCACCTAGGGTTCCAGGCAGGGCGAAAGGTGGAAGACGATGTACGGAGGGAACCGGAGGCGGGAATTCAAGCTTTAATATCGGATTCGGATACTAATCTGGATCATGTGTTTCGGGTCGGAGCCACCAGTATCCGCTGCAGTCAGGAGGATCCGGCGGGTGGGCGACCCGGGTATGCGCGGGCGACCCGCGACTTACCCGAATCCGCCAGCGGAGTTCCTATCGGTCCAGCAGGAACCGATAAGGGTCTTCTTCCTCACCCGATAGCTCTGAAGCCTCGCGGGGACGGGGACAAGAGTCCGACGGCAGCGTTAGAGCCCATCGTCACAGGGAAGAAGGGAAAGATGCTCGGAGGGGTGCCGGAACTACTTAACGAAGCTGCGACTGCCCTGACTTTCTCAGCGGCGCGTTCCTCTTTGATGGGGGCCTGCAGTCCAGTCAGCTCTCATGTTGATCCGGAAGGGGGGGGGATGCCCATTGACAGGGAGGGATGCAGAGCCCTCCGTAATGACAAGGATGCTTCATCGTTGCAGGAAGGAAGGCCAACCCAGAATCTCTCTCTTGACCTTGTTGCCTCTCAAAGGGCTCTTGACCAGGTGCCGGAAGGGGCCACTCTATCATTGGTCCAGGCCAAGACAAACGACAGTGTTTCCCTTTCTTTGGAGGTGTGGAAGATGAAGAGGTTGAAGCTGGACAAATCTACAAGTCTTCTGAAGGGACCCGATTTCATTCCACTCCGTGTCCTGGGGTGTTTTCTCCGGACAAGGAGATGCTGGAATTTCACGCTTGTCTTGACAAGGAGGAGGGGAAGGAGCTGATGGGGGAAGTGCAGAGGATTACAGAGGAGCATTTCAAGGGTCTGACTGAAAAATTGGGGGTCTCCTACGATGGAGTGGAGAAGGGAATTAGAGGGGCTGTTTTTATGATCCAGAAGAGGTGGCTGGCAGCATTAGCAAGGGAGGCAAAAAAAGATAAATCTCAGAAAAAGTCAAGAAGAGAAGTAGAGGAGACAGTGCAGGAGAATGAAGGGGAAAGGAATATGGGGACGAGGGAGGAGGATGTTGTTCTAGTTGCATCATGAGAATCATCTCATGGAATGTTAGGGGTATTGGGGGAGGGGAGAAGAGGAGGATAATTAAAGAAATGGTTAGGTATGGGAAGGTTGATATCCTGTGCTTACAGGAGACTAAACTGGAGGCGGATGGGGAGACTGTCCTTCGGGAGATAGGGGGAGGAAGATTGTCCCAGGGGGTTTGGTCTCCAGCAGTAGGAAGGGCAGGGGGGATCATGATTCTGTGGAATCCTTTTGAAATGGAGGAAGTGGTGGAAGATAGAATAATTGGAAGGTGGGCGATCTCTATTCATTTCCGATCAGTGAACCATGGCTTTTCTTGGGATTTTACCTCTGTCTATGGGCCCCAATCGAGGGAAGGAAAGAAGGAGGTTTGGGATCAGCTGTTGGTCAATCACCTAGCGTCGGGACGACCTTGGTGTGTGGCGGGAGATTTTAATGCTGTTCTTCATGCGGATGAAAGGACTGGTAGTCAGAATCAAGTTGGTGAGACTGAGGACTTCCGCGAATTTATCCATCAGGCTGCTCTTATTGATGTTGGGCTGGCTAACTCTCAATTCACCTGGTCTAATATGAGGGGGGAGGTGTCTTGTTCCAGACTTGACAGGTTCCTCTGTACTGCGGATTGGGAGGAATTGTTCCCCTTTGCAAAGGCTTTTACCCTCCCTCGGGTAGTGTCAGATCATAAACCTATCCTTCTCAAAACAAGTTGCCAAAGGGGGTACAAAAAGAGATTCAAGATGGAGAAGTTTTGGCTGAGAGATCCTGAGTTCTTGGATATAGTGAATCAAGCTTGGGTTTATCAGGGTCACCAGGATAATGCGGTGATTATATTCATCAATAAGTTGACCAAGACTGCTCAAGCTCTGGAGGATTGGGGGCAGAAGAGGAGGTTACCTACAAAGCAGGAAAAAGAAGCTATTTTGGGGCAGATTCAGGGGCTGGAACAGTTAGAGGAAGCTGGTCTCTTAGATGATCAACATAGGCTTCTCAGATCTGAATTAAGGGACAAGTTTGATGAGATTTTAATCAGAGAGGAAATTTATTGGAAGCAAAGATCGAGAGAGAGATGGATCAATGAGGGGGACAATAATACCAAGTTTTTCCACAGAATTGCTTCAGGTAGAAGGCGCAAAAACCACATTCACAGTATTGCTTTGGGGGACAATGTAGTGCAGAACGAGGAGGACATCAGGATGGCAGCAAAGAATTTCTTTGCTGCACTCTTTTCTGAAGATCAGCAAATCAGGCCGGACTTTGACGAGGAGTTATTGCCGAGACTTTCTGAAATTCATAGAAATGATCTGGTGATCCCTCTCAACATGGAAGAGCTCCGTCAAGCAGTGTTCTCTTTACCTGGTGATAAGGCTCCTGGTCCAGACGGATTTCCCATGTTCTTTTTCCATCATTGTTGGGAAATCATTAAGGGTGATCTTCTTAAGGTAGTAGTAGATTTTTGGAAGGCAAGGTTCATTTGAGAGGCATTAATAAGACCTACTTGGTTCTTATTCCCAAAAAGCAGGGAGCCAATATTTTTTCTGATTTTCGGCCAATCTCCTTGCTGAATAGTGTGTACAAAATTATCTCTAAGGTGCTGGCTTCTAGGCTTGTGAAAGTGATGGATAGTGTGGTGGATGCCTATCAAGGGGCTTTTATCAAGGGTAGGCATATTCAAGACAATTTTCTGGTTGCTCATGAGAGCATTTTTGAATGGAAAAGGATGAGGAGAAGGGTTTCATTCTGAAGCTTGACTTTGAGAAAGCTTTTGATAGAGTTAGTTGGGGATGTATCCTTAAAATCCTTAGGAAAATGGGCTTCCATCATAAGTGGATTGGCTGGATTCGGGATTGCATATCTTCAGCTTCCTTTAAAGTGTTGATTAATGGGCAACCCTCTCCCTCTCTCTCTAGTGGGAGAGGTCTCCGTCAGGGAGATCCCTTTCTCCTCTTCTCTTCGTGTTGGTGGGTCAGATCTTTGGCAAACTTTGGTGCAGAGCTGAGAGGGCAGGCATCATATCTGGTTTCCAAGTGGGAAATTCCGAAACCGCAGTCACCCATCTCCAATATGCTGATGATACTATTGTGTTTATAGCAGGAGAGCGAGATCAGATTGTTGACATTAAATTGATGTTGGAAGTGATTCAGGATATCACAGGCTTAAAGATTAATTTCAGTAAATGTCTCATGGCAGGAATCAACATGAGTGACGAGGAAACAGGGGGAGCAGCATCAGTTTTCGGTTGTCAGACCGGTTCATTTCCTTTTTCGTACTTGGGCCTCCCACTCTCTCCGGGACCGCTTCGCTGTGCTGACTGGAAAGTCATTGTGAATAGATTTGAGAATAGGCTAGCAGGCTGGAAAGCTAAGGCACTGTCAATGGGTGGTAGATTAATACTTTGCAAAGCAGTCTTGGATAGCTTACCTACATACTTCCTATCCATTTTCAGAATTCCTAAGACAGTGGCTCTCAGATTGCAATCTATTCAGGCCAGGTTCTTTTGGCATGGTAATGGGAGAGAGAGAGGTTGGCATGACATCCCTTGGGGAAGGATTTGCCTTCCCAAGGAGGCAGGTGGCCTTGCAATCAGAGACATGACAACTTTCAATATGGCGCTGCTATGTAAATGGTGGTGGAGAATTGGAGTGGACGAAGGGGGATTGTGGCATGAAATAATTCAAAATAGATATTTAGGGGCCTCCAGTGGATGGGAAGATTTGGAGTCCATTCCGCGTTACAGATGCTCACCAGTGTGGAAGGGTCTGCTGTTTAGTTTGGCTTTCTTCAAGGCGAGCGTTTCTATTGCATTGGGGGATGGGCAGAGGAGCTTTTTCTGGTCTGACAGATGGTGTGGGAATTTGTCTCTAGCTCATCTATTCCCTGATTTATTTGCTATTTCTTCTGCTCCGAAGGCCACTGTTGCTGAATGTTATGAGAATTCTCAAGTTGGGGGGATCTGGGTGCCAACCTTTAGAAGAAATCTTTCCTTGGAGGAGACTGATCATCTCCAGGAAATGTTTGGCTTATTAACCCAGTTCAGGTTGTCAGCTGACATGGCTGACCGGTGGACATGGAGATGGGAAAAATCTGGATATTTTTCTGTCAAATCTGCTTATCGCATGCTTATTGATGGGGGTCTGAGACATGATGGTTCGAACCAGATCTGGGCCACCAGGAGCCCCCTCAAGGTCAAGATTTTCTCTTGGAGGGTTTCCCATGGTAGGTTGCCAACCTGTGATAAGTTATCCAGGGTGTTCCCTAATATTCCAACTTTATGCAGTCTTTGTGGGGTTGAGGAGGAGAGCTTGGATCATCTTTTAACAGCCTGCTCTTTCACTAATATGATTTGGACTGAAATTGGGCAATGTATTCAGAATGTCATCCCACCTTTCTCTGGTGCGAAGGAGTTATTTTTGGGTTGGAACAGGAATTTTCATTTGAAGGCTGATGGGGTTGTGTGGTGGATCATTTTGCATGCCACTGTCTGGGCCTTATGGATTGAAAGAAACAACAGAATTTTCAGGAAAGAAGCTAGGACTGAAGAAACTGTGTTACAAGGGATTAAGAGGAATGTTTTGGCTTGGGCTAAAATTTTAGGTCATTTTGAGAGTTCTCAGTCTTCTCTCCTTTTGTTCTTGGGGAGATGAGGTTGTTTGTTATTGGTCTTTTCGTGGGAGGCTTTTCTTGGAGGTCTTTTTGTTATTTGGCCTCTACTCTTGTTCATTCTTCCTTATTCATATACTTTGTGGTACTATCCACATTTCAAAAAAAAAAAACATTCTCATCTTTGGTACACACATTGGTTAATGTGTTCCTTTCGCACTGTCTAACACTCGATCATATAATAAAAAGGCCTCACTGCCATTGTATAAAACTTCCTTTAAGTTTCACTGGTATACAACGATTGCTGAGGACTCCTAATGCACTTCTCCATTTTAACTAGTCTGTCTTAATCTTGTGTGCCACATCGTCATAAATCTCCTCATTCTCTTGGATGATAGACCCTAAGTATCGAAAGCTACTACTCTTAGGAATGTCTTGTCCATCAATTTAAATCATATCTTTCTATAACACCCTCTCATTGTTATAGTTATAATGCATAAACTATGACTTACTCCTACTAATTTTAAAACTTTTAGACTTCAAGACATGCCTCCAACTTTCTACCTTAACATTTAGACCATCAATACCCTCATTAATTATGACAATATCAGCCGCAAATAACAAACACCAAGGGATATCATCATGCAATTATTTTGTTACCTCATCTATAACCAGAGCAAAGAGATATGGACTTAGAGTAGAACCTTGATGTAAACCTATAGTGACCGGAAAATCACAAGTCTCTCCAGGAATAGTTCTCACATTAGTAGTAGCACCCTCTTATATATCCTGAATCAAATCAACATATCCTCGAGAGACTCCCTTCTTTGTTAATGTCCACCAAATCAAATCTCTCGGTACTCGATCATACGCCTTCTCCAAATTAAGAAAAACCATATATAATCTCTTCTCATCTCTCTATACTTCTCCATTTACTGCCGTAATAAGAAAATAGCTTCGGTAGTAGATCTACTCGGCATAAAATCAAATTGATTTTCTGATACAGTAGTCATACATCACATTCGATTCTCGATTACTCTTTCCCAAAGTTTCATAGTGTGATTCATAAGCTTAATTCTACGATAATTATTACAACTTTGAAATTTGAATAGCTCCTTTGTTTTATAAAAAGGAACTACAACACTTTTTCTCCATTCTTCTGGCATTCTCTATTCCTTCAAAATTTTATTGAAAAGTTTAATTAATCACTTAATACCTTTGTCTCCTAAGCTTTTCCACACTTCAATAGGTATGCCATCCGGTCCTAAGGTCTTGCCCAATTTCATTTTTCTAAAAGCATCACCCATTTGTGACATCTTAATACGCTTGAAATACTGATATTATCAAATTTTGTTGACTCTTGGTTCTCTTCTAAAGAGACATCCTTAAAGCAATCACTTTTAACTTATTAAGTAATTTCTGAAAATAACTACACCATCTCTCTTTAACCTTTAGGTCCTTAACTTTAAACCCTTTGATCTTCATCCTTAATGCAACGAATATGATCTAGATATCTACTTTTTCTTTCTCTTAATTTAGCAAGTTTAAATATGTCCTTTTCACCCTCTCAAGTCTCAGGTTCCTAATTTATTATATAATTTGTCAAACGCCTTGGATTTAGCTTCACTAACTATTCTCTTAGCTCTCTTTTTAGCTATTTTATAAGCTTCTAAAGTTTGATTATTTTTGTTGGTTTTCCAAGCCTTAAAACAATCTCTTTTAGCTCTAATGGTATTTTGAATTTCCTCACTCCACCACCAAATCTCTCTTTCTACATTCCTTTTGCCTTTAGATTCACCTAAGAGTTGTTTTGCTACATTATTTATACAATTTGTAGCATTATTCCACATTACATTAACTTCTTGATCTAAATTTCAAATATTTTCTTTTACTAGATGATTTTTAAATGTTTCCAAATTTTTACTTTTCAACTTTCACCACTTAATCTCAGAACAATTATTTAGGATGGTTTTTCTTTTAAATTTTGGGATAAGGACATCCATTACTAGTAACCTATGTTATGGGGCTAAACTTTCTTTAGAGATAATTTTGCAATCTTTACACAAAACTCTCTTGGCCTTTCTAATAAGAAAATAGTCAATTTGACTCTTTATGTGTTCCACTCTTGTATGTTATGTGTGTTCATCTCTCTTCTTAAAGAAGGTATTAGCAATTACTAGATCATAGGTCATGGCAAAATCAAGAATAGTAGTACCCATGTCGTTTCTTTCGCCAAAACCAAATCCTCCATGAATCCTCTCATATCCTTTATTACTTTTATGCACATGGCCATTTTCAGATCCCACTGATAAATAATTTCTCTTCACTAGGGATATTTTGGATCACTTTATCAATAGCCTCTCAAAATTGCTTTTTATACCCTCTTCTAAACCCATTTGTGGTGCATATGCACTAACTACATTCAAAGTAACCTCACCTAAGATAACTTTTATGAAAATAAGTCTATCCCCAAGTCTATTAACTTCTACAACTTTATCTTTCAAGCATAGTTGTCAATGCATCAAGGCGAACCAAGACGTTCACGGGGTCCCTAAGCGCTTAGGCGTCTCTTAGGCGACACTTAAGCCATCAATTTTAAAAAAAAATCTTAAATACATATTCCTAATATACATAACAAGAATAAAATATATGAAAATTACAAAAAATTCAGAAGCATGAAAAATAGCAGAAAATTAAATTACATAAAAATTACAGAATATAAAATTGCATAAAAATACAGAAAATTAAGTCATAAATGCTGAAATTTGAAGAAGAAACTAATATCAATGAATGAAATACATAACATAATGCTACTAACTTTTTAATTCGCAAAGTTGTTCTAAAATCTGTAAAAAAGACTATGAATAATATGACAATATCAAATATTTTGTAAGAGGGAGAGAGAAAGAGAGAGGCAGACAGAGGAGAGACCTCCAAATTGCACAGCATGTGACTGTGTGCAAGGCTTTTCTTGGAGGTCTTTTTGTTATTTGGCCTCTACTCTTGTTCATTCTTCCTTATTCAATATACTTTGTGGTACTATCCACATTTCAAAAAAAAAAATCCACAGACTTCATAAATATTGTACCTTCACTGCAATATACAAAGAAGTTTATCATGAACTTCTTTGTTGTCCCTGTCCATCCATCACACACAAGGTTGCAACCTCTAGCCATCCATATTGCTTTGAAGGAGTCTACCCATTCTTTCAACTCTAGCACTTCTTCTTCCAGATATTTTCCATATATATCTCGAGGGGCTGGTGCTTTCAATCCTGGACTTGTCTCTCCAATAGAATCCAACATGGTTTGGAAGTATGGGTCAGATGCTGTATGTGTTGGGCTTTCTGCATGCAAACACCATTTGACTATGTTTTTTACTACATGTTTTGCTGTTTTAGGTGTGGTTTTGACTCCTTTCATTGCTTGCTTGATTGTTGGTTGATTGACAGTTCGTTTTCTATACATAAATTTGTACACAAGAAATTACAAAGATTCAAAAGATCTAGAGCCTTTTCCCCTTGCTATTGAAGAAGCACTTCTGCCACCACCTCTTCCTCTTGGACCTAAAGATCCTGCTGATCCATCTCCCTTGCTCATGCTTCTCCCCAACTCTTCTCCCTCTCTAGTCATATGCTGACTTTGATGACATGCAGCCCTGAAATCTCTTTCCTCCTCTTCCTTCTCGAGGGAAAATGGCCTTTCCTTCATTAGGCCTTCATTCCTTTTTGTGCAATTGTTTCCTTGCATGTCTTCTAGAAATCTCTTTATGCAACTCTTATTGTTGCTGAATTCAGATGTCTTTTTGTACTACTCTCCCCTGCTTATATGCCCTCATCTTCTTCACAATCTCCTGTGGGCAATGGGCATGAATTGAATTTCACCACATTTCTTCCGATACCTGCAATGTGCTGCTTAAGCCGATAAATGCCTTCATTCATCTGTTTATTACAATATAGATATTGCACTCTCTTTTTGGCAGCATTAATCACATACCCATGGCGCCATCCAATGTCTGTCGGTGCCTCTGGATCTCCCTCTTCTTCTTGGTTAGCCATAATCCTATTACAATGCAAAGACAACATGTAACTCTATGATTAATTTCCATGTACATTACTTTGTATCAATTTCTTGAAATTAAATACCCTTCTTTTTATATCCTGGCACAATTGGGTCAATGAAGTGAGTTACACATTTTACTAACCTCTATTTAAAGTTTTAAACTAATTAGATAAAAGCCCCAATTTTTCAACCCCTAATTTTCAAACCATAATTAGGGTAAACATTGGGGGTTTTGTCTAATGTTTCGAAATTAAAGACCCTTCTTTTTATATCATGCCGCAATTGGGTCAGTTAAGTGATTAACACACTCAATTTACCTCTAATTAAACTAATCAGACAAAAGTCCAAAATTTTTAACTCTAATTAGGGTAAAAATTTTCCGAAATTAAAGACCCTTCTTTTTATATAATGCCACAATTGGGTCAATTAAGTGATTAACACACCCAATTGACCTCTAATTAAACTAATTCAACAAAACTCCAATTTTTAAACCCTAATCAGGGTAAAAATTGTGTTTTTTGTCTAATTTTCATAAACCCTACATAATATCCCATTGTCCATGTCCCATACAACTCAAATCGTGCTTCTTAAAAAATAAAAACTAAGAAGTGGAGAGAGATGTAAAGCTTTAATGAACAACAACATGGCGGCAGTGGCGACGGCCAGCGATGGGGGAGAAGGAGAGGAGAAGAAGGAGTCGGGTGGGATGGGGGAAGGCTGAGGGCTTCTTGCAAAATGGCAAGCCAAATGGGATTGCCTCTTTAAAACCCTTTGAGCCATATCGGGTTAGATCAGCTCCAGATTGGCCGATCCTGGTCGATTCAGGCCGAGTCCAATCGATCCCGCTTGAATTCTATGCAGCCCAGGGGGTCCCCCCCCGGGGATCGGATTGGCCATGGCTGATTCGATCTGAATCAGCCAATTCTGCATTCCATGGTGTGGTGAGTTCACTTCAGCGGAGTCCTTTCCCTACCTTGTTTGCCATTTCTAGCCTTCCTAGAGCCTCTGTGGCCCACACTTTTGAGGCACATCTGTCTGGTGGTACCTGAGCGCCGACATTCTGGAGGAACCTTTCTTGCAAAGAAATTTGCTAGCTTGAACAACTCTTTTCCTTCCTATTGGACTCTAGGTCATGGTTTTGGAGATGGGAGAGGACATAACGTGTCTCAGTTAGGTTGGCATATCTTACCCTTGCTGGGGGGGGGGGTGCAACATGCCTTTTCAACTCAAATTTGGGCTCTCAAGAGTCCAAAGAGGCTTTCCCATGGGCGGTTGCTGACTTGCGTTAAGAGAGTAACACAATTTGTACCCCAAATTTCTACATCGTGGTGTTTTTGTGAGGATGAAGATGAAGAGGAGAATTTGGACCACTTATTTACATTTTGCAGAAGACGAAGGAACTCTGGTCGAGGATCGGACATTACCTTCAGCTATCTCTGCCACCTTTTGTGGGGGTTCACCAACTTCTTAAGTGGCATCGGCGTTGGGTGCTCAAGGGAGATAACTTGGGGTGGTGGCTCATCCTGTAGGCCACTCTTTAGGCCTCGTGGAATGAGAGGAATGGTAGATTATTTAGAAGAGAAGCATGGTCCGAGGACAATCTTTTTGCTTTTGTTAGAGAGAGAGTTTCTTTTTGGTCTAAACAATTGTGTGCTGTGGAGGGCTTTAACTCCTCACTCTTTTTGCCTCTAAGGAATTAAGGTGGTTTTCACCTTCATGATGGGTTTCTTTGTATAGGGTTTTTTTGTTCGTTATACCTTTACACTTTACATCCTCTCTTTCTATCAATATAGTTTGTGGTACTACCCACTTTCGAAAAAAAATACTCTTTGTGCATTCCATGTGGATAAAGGTACTATGTATATGCTATCTATCTTTGTATACATGGATGGCAGAGTCGGATCGGGGTGCTGGATCGGACCCAGCCGACCCCGATCCGAGTCGGATCGCAAGATCCGCCTGATTTCATGGGAATCTGGTCGATCCTGGATCGGCCAAGTTTAAAAATGAAGAAAAAATGTGAAAAATGAAGGAAAAATCAGAAAAAATTGTTAAAAAACATATAATAATAGAAAGTTTTGGGTATATCCATAGTGTAGTTGCACATATGTTCATATTACAATACAGAGCAACAATAATTATGATACCTTATTTACCTGAAATTATGATACCTTATTTACCTGAACATTTGTATTTGTAGTTTCATTTACTTAAGATATTACATGTAAATAAAGAAGTACCCCCCATTTGAATCCAGTAAAAATATCAGAAAAATCATATCTCTTACAAATAAAAAGTTAACTCTGCCATCCAAGAAGAAAATCGCGATTTCGGTGGTTCCATCAAAATATCGACTTTTTAATCTTTCATAATTTGACATATATAAAAATTTCATAATTCAAATAAACCCAATAGAATACTAAAAATCTAAAGTCCGATAAAAAAAGTCAAACGTGCATATGACTTCTCCAAGGGAGCCACTCTCCTACTGACAGTAAGTCTGCTTGAGACCTCTCAGAATTTGGTCAGACCTAAACTATCATTCCCTAAACTCATGCCTATAAATGTTATATTTTTAGTTTCATTTACTTAAGATATTACATGTAAATATGGAAGTACCTCCCATTTGAATCCATGTTTGTATATGCATTCTGACCTATATCATACTTGAGTATATGTATTTAACTTTCATCTCTATATTCACGTATATAGATTATAGCCACAGCAAAGTCAATAAAAACCTTGTTTCCACTCAAATGTGTTGGTGTATTCGGTGAAATGTGTATCCTTGACTGACTGGGATGAAACTTTGTAAGATTAATTTTCAGCTGCAGTAGTGCAGTCTCATGAAATATAATTATCGTTTGCACTGTTTAATGCATGAAGATGACATGGGCAGTCAGTTATTTGAGACACAGTCTTATTCTACTACTTTTCTGAAGGGTTTTAAATATGTTATCTTATTTTAGGTATCTTAATGTGAAATAATTAGACTAATGGTGAGTTATATATTATGTAGATGCTAATATGGGTATACCAGAATCAGCCGAATCTGGAACATAACATGAAATCATTGACGTGTGTGCACTGTGTGGATCATCCTGAAATGTCTTATTGTAGAGTCCTGTGAACTTTTCATATTCTTACGTTTTCTGAGCAATTGACAACATTTTGCACTGACATATGGTTAGGAGAATGCTGAAATATGGTTAATCTTTAAATTTTCTGTGGTTAGTTTTGAAATATTCTTAGACCAATATCATGTTTATTTATTTCCTTTTGTTCAACTCAAGTTGATATGATGGTTATGATGCTTTATGTTTTCAATTTTCAGTGGTTCAACAAGATGGAAACTGGGAGGATGCTCACAGTTAGAGACCTCCTTTCTTGGATAGCTTTTGTGAATGAGACTGAGGAAAATCTTGGGCCTGTTAGTGCATTTCTACATGGAGCTTTTCTGATTCTTCTTGATGGTCTAAGTTTAGGTATTTCCTTAACAGGTGCTGGATGGGCAAGCTATTTTGCATAAGATATTGGCCCATTCTTATAATACGTCTTTGCCTTTAGAATTTCTTCTATTGTCTTTTGGGTGCTTAAAATAATGTCTTTATTTTTTTTTGAGAAGCGGGTAGTACCACAAATATATTGAAAGAACACCCTTCCAAAAAGGTAAAGTATCACTAACACCCCAAAGAAAGGAAAATTTACAATACATAAATGCATCGCCCAAAACACCACCCTCTTACAAATAATGGCAAAAGTCCAATCTTCTGACCTTGACTCCTTAAAGAGTTTTCTATTTCTTTCACACCAAATAGTCCAGAAGAGTAAGATGAAGAACCAGCCACCACAAAAGTTAGTCACCTTTATGAGACCATCTCCTATTCCACTTGAGGAGGAGGTGATGAACCCCCTCAAACATGGATGGCGGGATAGGATCGGGGTGTTGGATCGGATCTCGCCGATCCTGATCCGAGTCGGATTGGATCGAATGATCCAACCGATTCTCAAGAAATCTGGCCGATCTGGATCGGACATATTAAAAAAAATTAAGAAAAATTGTGGAAATCAAGGAAACAGGAAAAATCAGAAAAAATCACAAAAATTGAAAAACACATGCAAAATTCATTGAATATAAACACTTATCATGTAAATCTATCATAAAGAACAATAAAGATGATTAAGACACTAATGATTATGTTCATACATTGAATAAAAAAGATATATCTAGAAGTTTATAACATGAAATAGATAAAAATTCCATGCCAATTTCACATTACGGAACCCTAATCCTCTGGCTCATGAGATTGAGTAGGTGGCCGATAATCTAATTGCACATATTGGGTATATCCATAGCATAGTTGTCAAGGCGACAAAGCGACCAAAGCGTTTTTGGGCTCCTTGTGTGCCTAAGCGCTTAGGCGCTAAAGATAACGTCTAGTCTGAGCTATTTCAAGAGTGACATCCTACATAAATAAAGACATATAATGACAATGCTCATAAAAAATTAAATAAAAGAATTCATAATATATTATTATGTTAAATCTAAAAAGAATTCATAATATAAATAAAAAAAGACATTACAATTATACAATCATGCAAAAACTATACAAATATGACATTATAAACACAATGTGAAAAACATTGCCATTACAATAGTGCACCAAAATTAAACATATGAAAGAAAAATTACTTGAATAAATAAAATATAAAATGCAAGTACTAACCTGAAATTTGTTCCTTTGTTCTTCTAACTAGAAATAAGAGTTGTGACAAATAGAGGAAGGATAGGAGTATAGGACTGTGTCTGTGAGACAGAGAGAGAGAGAGTGAGATGACTGTGTGTAAGTGAGAGAGGGATCAGGGGGGGGACTGTCATTGTGACAATGTCACAGTGTGTGCATGTGTGTGTGTACGAGAGAGAGAGAGATGACTGAGAGAGAGAGAGAGAGGCGGCGGGATTGTCACAGTGTGTATGTGTGTTTGTGTGTGTGTGTGTGAGAGAGAGAGAGAGAGAGAGAGAGAGAGAGAGGGGTGCCGGTGGGACTGTGACAGAGTGACAGTGTGTGTGTGAGATAGAGAGGAGAGGGGGGGGGGCGGGACTGTGTGTGTGTGAGGGCGGGACACTGTCACACACACTCTGTGACAGTGTCTGTGTGTGAGAGAGAGAGAGATAGGCAGAGAGTGAGACAGAGTTGTGTGTGTGTCTGTGAGTGCGTGCGTGTGTGAGAGAGAGACGGAGGGAGAGATGTTGGGAGACGCCGGACAGGTAGGGGGGAAGTGGGAAGCCAGCCGGGGGGGGGGAGACGAGACGAGGAAGGGGGGATGGAGGGCAGAGGTGGGACGTCGGAGGAGGGGATTGGTGGGGAGCGTACCTGAAGTCCGGCGAGGCGGCGACAATGGAGAGGTCCGACGGCAGCGGAGAGACCTTCTCCGACGGCGGCGAGACCTCCGTTAGGGAGGAGGAACCCTAGCTGGGTCTGGGGGCGAGGCGGGGTGGGATTGGGAAGACGGGATCGGGGAGCACAGGGGAGTCAGGGCGGCGGCGGCTGGGGGGGGGGGGATTTTTAACTAGGATCCGATCCACTAAGTGGATCCGGTTGGACCCGATAACCAGCCCAAGGCACCAACTTGCACGCCTTGGACCGCCTACCGCGCCTCGGCGACACCTTGGCTTGCCTTTTGATGGCCCAGTTAGGCGGCCCACTTAGGCGACCCCCAAACACCGCCTTCACGCCTTGGCGCCGCCTTGACAACTATGATCCATAGCCAAACAAGGAATTGTCGAGATCTTGAAATCCTCTTTGCATGTCTCAAGGTGTTGTAGCTTGTTGGCTTGAACTTTCTCCTTATTATCCTCGAGTGAAGAAACTATCATACCCAGTAGTCTGAATATGCTCAGAGTACTTTGTCCCGGTACTGGTATTGATAGTTGAATATGGAAATTTAGGGGGATTAAAAATGGGTGGATAAGAAAGCCTATATCTCTAATCATGCCATGCTTGTCTTTGTTGGCCTTCATATATCCCATGCTATTTTTGTGCTTCCTCTTGGCTTCCTTCTTGTTGAGAGGGTGGTACTGAATAATTTTCATATCATGAAAGAATACCTCCAAACCCATAACCTCCTACGGCTCCAGTACCACCACCACCATCACCATTATCATCATACTCATCAGGTGATTGAGTGGAGTCATCACTCCGAACTGGTGTTTGTGTCTTAACCAGCTTTATTTTACAGTGATAATGCTTTTGCTCTGCCTCATATAATTTGGCCAAGTGAGGTGGTAGGGGTAGAGCCTCAGAAAATGTCTCCCCAACATGTGGAACTGTGCCCTTATCTCTCTCCTCAGGAGACTCTTCTTCACATTCTTGTGATTTTCTTCTTGGTTCCTCTGTTCTTCTTTCCTTGTAGGACTTTGTTTTTGTCTTGCCTTTGTCTTTCTTTCTTTTTGGGTCCAGATGAGTGACAAATCTTCTTAATTTTGGCTAAAATGAAAAAAGTCTAGTAGTCTCCTCTACTGTGGCAGATCTTCTTAATTCTGGCATTTGACCTCTCTCAGGAAGAGATGCAGGTGCAGGTGGTGGTTCTTGAAATTCTAGATCCCCTGCGCATGCCAGAATTAGTCGATCATGGGGATCAAATTTAGGTATATCTCTCTCAGCTCGTGTGATGGGTGTTCTTCATGTAACAATTCATCTACATCTATCTCAGGAACTACTTCCTCAATTGTTCTACCAGCCAGTTACATGAACCTCGTTCTTTCTAGTTTTTGCCCTTCTTTTTTTGCTTCACCCTTAGGTGTATGTTATAATGGCAGTAGACCAACTTCTCTAGCCTTTCCACACCAGCCTATTGCGAATTTTCGTGTGAATGAGGTTGAATGTGCTCCAATTTTTTTCACATTGGCTAGAAGAAGTGGTCTGACTTAACATTCTTACTACAATATATCCTAAAGGATTCGTGCCAACTTGCTTGTAATTTACTTAAATCCACCATTCAACTGCTGCAATAAAAGGAGTCAACATTAATCAGTTTATAGTGGTGAATGCCTAAATGACTAAATTTATGATTTAGGGTTAATTCTCATGTAAATAACCTAGTGACCCTTGAACTGCACATCTTGTGTCATATTCTGAATAAGTCCCAAGTTTCAACCTAAATCTCTCCATCTACAAAATGAAACATGAATAACATATGACAATGAGTACATTACTCAATACTTGGTTAATTATGATGAATTTGAAATTTAACGTTCTATGCTACCTCTACCATTGCATCTAATCTCTCATTTATTGTCCTTGATAGGCAGTAATGACATTCATACTGCCTCTCATCATTTCTCCATGATTATATACACTTTCTCTGTATTGAAATCTGGGGTTGAAAAAATACTCTGCATTTGTCACAATATAAGAATTTTCAGTACAATTATCATAATCAGATTTATTTAAAATATAATCATGAATTAAATACAATGCTGTACGAAGATTCGAAGATCGTGGTGGAGAGTTATCTCCCATCTCTTGTCAATGATGGCCCACCATTTTTTGTATGTTTTGGGATTCCATTCCCTCCAATGTTCTTTTACTCTGTCCATTGCCTCATAGAAATATCCCATATCATTTTTATCATCACCATCAACCATTCTGAAGACTTGTACTAGAGGCTCTGTTACTTTGAGGTAGTAAGAAACTTTTTCCCAAAATCGTGCGTTGCTAATGAAATCTTGTACTTGGAGAGCAACATCGTTACTTTCAAGCCTCAGAGTGTTTACATGTTCCAAAAATTGTTCAGAGTTGATCAACTGGCCCAATTGATGCCTATATTTAATGAGGCTCTCCAAAGAAATAAAATTTGATGTAAATCTAGTGGGCCCAGCACGAAAAAGATCCTGTCCATATGTGAATTGCCTCATCATATTCAAAATTCTGTTGTGATCATAAATAAATGAAGTGATCGTTTGAGCATCATTAATGAGGCCATGAATATGTGGATCTCTGCCTATGTCCTCCATCATCAAATCCAAACAATGAGTTGCACAAGACACCCAATATAAATGTTGTCTTTTCTCCATCAACAATCTGCCAGCAGCCTTGTAGCTCGCTTCAATGTCAGTCAGAACTTGCACCACATTTTTTTCACCCACTTGCTCTACTAGTTCATGCATTAGTCTAAAGTCTAAACAAGTAATATGTATTCTTGATGTTGTAAGAGGCATCCACAGATTTCAGAAAAATGGTACCCTTACAACAATAAACAAGGAAGTTAATCATGAATTTTCTTGTTGTCCCTGTCCACCTATCACACATAATGGTACAACCACGTTCTTTCCAAACATTTTTGAAGCCATTAACCCATGCTTTCAACTCATCATACTCCTTATCAAGCCCAAGATCATAAATGTATTTGTGTGTGGGAGCCTTAAGACCTGACCCAACTTCTGCAAGTGCATCCAACATAGTGTGAAAATAGGGGCTCTCTGCCGTATGTGTCGGCACACCTACATGCAAAAACCATTTAACAATACCTAAGATTGCTCCCTTTGCCACCTTTGCAGTGGCTTTGACTCCTTTCAAGGCTTGTTTGGTAGAAGGCTGTTTTACAAACCTTGATCTATACAGATATCTGTCCATAGAACCCGTGTAAGATCATGAACATTTGAGAGTCTACCTCCACACCCTAATGTAGTAGCAACCCTACAAACTGTTGTGCTCCTAGGGAGAGATCTCCTAGAGTCATCTCTAGGCAAATGTGACCCTGATGTTCCATGCCCTTCGTCTGTCCTCTTCTTCTGCGCAAGTATGCCGACTAGCACGAGCAACTGCAGTGAACTCGGGATCAAGATCGTCATCCTCCTCTTCCTCATCATCCTCGTCATCGTCAACATTGATTGGTAAACTATATTCTGTCTCTGTCGCCTAGAAATCTCATCAATCATCATGAAGCTCTTGTTGCTGTTGAGTTGTCAATTTTTTTTCCGTCTTTTTCCCCTTCATATATTTCATTTTATTCCTCACCTCAAGTGGACATGATAAACATTTAGTTACATTTCCTGAAATCCCAGCAATATGTAGTTTAAGGCGATACACGCCTCCTCCCATCTATTTTCCACACCAATTACATCTCATGCTCCTCTGCTGAGCATCAATGAGGGTATCATGAGCCCAACCAGGATCAATGCCCTGTTGCTCCATCTTCTGATCTTGATGTTGTTGATCAGCCATATTTCTGTGTAAGGTAGAAATTCACTTAGATGTGTAATTTATGCGTGCGAATTTTGTACAATGAGAGTCAATGAATGCAATTGAGTCGCAATCAGACTCTAACCAATGCAATTGAATGTTTGAGACATCCAATTGAACCTTAATTACGATAATTAGACAAAATCTTCAATTTTTAACCCTAATTAGGGTTCAATTTGGGACTTTTGGGAAAAGAGTGTTATGCAATGTAATTGAGTCTGCAATCAGACTCTACTCAACACAATTGAGTGCTTTAGACACTCAGTTGCACCTTAATTACAATAATTAGATAGAATCTCTAATTTTTTAACCATAATTAGGGTTCAAATTGGGGTTTTTGGGCAAAGAGGGTCATGCAATGCAATTGAGTATGCAATCAGACTCTAATCAACTTAATTGAGTGCTTTGGACACTCAATTGTAGGTTAATTACAATAATTAGACAAAATCTCTAATTTTTAAACCCTAATGAGGGTTCAATTTGAGGTTTTTGGCCAATGAGGATCGTAAACATCTTATCAATTCTACTTATCTATTGATCTATAAGTTATTAAGCATTTCCTATTTTTTCATATTTTTTTAAAAAATTTGGCGGCGGCGGCAGTAGAAACCACTCTCCTTTGCACCCATAAAAAAGTTTCCCAAGAGGTGGACAAACACCCCAATTGGTGCAACACTCTTCTTGGGACACCTTGAGATTTAGATCTTAAAATTTCAACGAGTAGAGAAGGGAGAAAGAGGAGAAGAGAAAAAGAGAGGAAGAAGGAAGAAGCAAGAGGCAGCGGCAACGGCAACGGCGGCGGCGATCGTCGTTGGAGCACCAGCGTTGGGGGGGGGACCGCCGGAGGGGGGGTTGAGGTTGGGAGGCCGCAGGTAGGAGGGAAATGGGGGCAGACTCCGCAGACAGCCTTTGTCTGCGTAGGCTCGATCCCTCCTTAACGAGGGATCCACGTGAGTCGGGGCTGGATCCGGTCCAATTTAGGCCGACTCCATTATATATAAAAAAAATCTCACCTAATTTGAGCTAGAGTCAGTGCAATCGGGGTGGATCGTGCGCAATCGGACTGGATTTTAAATCGTGAGGGGTTGGGCATCCCTCCCTGTCGATTCTGGATCGAATCGGCCGATTCCAATCTGATCTGTGAATTTTGCCGTCCATGCCCTCAAATGGATAGGTGGCTTGTGGAACACCCCAGTGACCCCACCAATTCTTGCCCATATTTCCTGAGCCAAGGGGCAATGAATGAACAGATGTTTCAAGTCGTCCTCTTCACCGCATAAGCAGCAACTCATGGAAATGGCCGGAAGGAAAGATGCTAGTCTAACACACATGGGTAGCTGGCCATGGGAGATCCTCCAAATTAGCATCTTGACCTTGAGGGGGCTTTTGGTTTTCCAGAGATGGGGAGCAGAAGATTGATGACGACCTCCATCTGAGATAATGGAGTAGGCCAATCTCACAGGGAAACACCGTCTGGAATCCCATCTCCACCACTAGCTGTCCTCTATAGAGGCATCCACATTGACCTGTAGTAGAGATTGAAGGGGAAGCTAAAGTTGGTCCATCTCCACAAGAGTGAGGTGCCTTCTGAAGATATAGGAGCCCAAATGCGGGCCAACTGTGTATCAAAAGATTGATCCATTGAAGCTTGCAGTGCCCCCGCAATAGCTTATAACCTAAGATACTCCTCAGCAAGTGTAAAATCTCCACTCCACCTCTCAAGCCAAAAAGAGCGTCTCTAACCATTCCCCAGGCTGCATCGATCATTGATTCTAATGACATCAACACACTGAAGAATGGCTTTCGAAATAGGGGAGACAGTATACATGTGATGAGGACATAGTCCTATGCCCTGGCCGAAATACAACGCCTCTGTCAATCAGTTGAATCCACAAACCACCATCCTCTGTCTCGAGTCACCAAAGCCACTTGCATAAAAACACCAAATTGAAATCTCTAGTGTTTCTGATACTCACACCACCTGCCTCCTTTCTTCTACACACTCTATCCTAAGAAATGTCATGCCAACCCCTTCCATTATTAACGCTGCCATGTCAAAAAAATCTCGCCTGAATAGATTCCAAACTTCTTGGCCGCTGTCTTTGGAATCCTGAAGATGGAAAGAAAATAAGTTGGCAAGTTGTCCAGCACTAATCTATAGAAAACCAAATGACCTCCATAAGATAGAAGCCTAGCCTTCCATCTTGCCAGCTTGGACTCAAACCTCTGTACCACTGGCTGCTAATCCCTACAATGATGAGCTCCTGGAGACAGAGGGAGGCCCAAATATGTGAAAGGAAAGTCCCCAATCTGGCAACCAAGAATGGACAATGCATGCGTAAGGGCAGACTCCTCCAAGTTGATCCCCGCAATCTGACTTTTATGATAGTTCATCTTCAGCCCAATGATATCCCGAACCACCTTTAGGATCATCCTAGCATCAATCCGCTGATTCTCCTCATCTGATAGGAAGAGAATAGTATCATCGACATATTGAAGATGAGTGATACTACTGCTAGTGTGATCGGTTTGGAAACCTTGCACTACACTTGTCGCTTCTGCTCTCTTCCAAAGCCTACTCAAAATTTGTGTCACTAGAACAAATAAAAATGGGGACAAAGGGTCTCCCTGTTGAAGTCCTCTCCCACTAGCAAAGTAGAAGGAAGGCTGCATATTGATAAGGACTGCAAAGGAAGTAGATGAAATATATTCTCTAATGCAGGAGACCCATGATTGATGAAAGCCCATTTTTGTATAGCACTCTCAATTAACTCTGTCATAGGCCTTCTCAAAATCTCGCTTCAAGACGACTCCCCTCTTTCTCTGAAGCTTCAGCAATGAGGAAATTCTCCTGGATGTGCCTCCCCCTAACGAAGGCCCCCTGCTGTCCATTGACAATACCATCCATGACCTTCTCTAGCCTTGTGGCCAGCACCTTAGGGATAATTTTGTATGTAGTATCCAGAAAACTAATGGGTCTAAAATCAGTTCACTCTTGCGCTGCCCTCTTCTTAGGGATCAACGCCAACATTGTTTGTTAATATCAAATGGGCTTTGCCCTCCTAGAATCCCTAACAACCCCAAGTAAATCCTCCCTCACAATCTCCCAACACTGCTGAAGGTAACACATAGGAAAACCATCTGGTTGTGGGGCGCTGTCACCAGCGAGAGAAAACTGCCTGCTTGACCTTCTCCTCCAAAAATGGGTCCGCAAGAGCCTTGCTATCAGTTGTAGAAAGGTGAGGGAGGAGGTCGTGAGCAAAAACAGGACTGATCCTCTGCGACTAGCCTAGCAAAAAAATCCCTGGCATGAGTTCTGATGGATACCTCCTCAGAAATAGTATCTTCTCCCACCCTTATGGAAGAGATGTGGTTAGTCCTCCTACCTGAAGCAATCATGTGGAAATAAGCTGTATTCCTGTCACCTTCCTTGAGCCATTTCTCCCGGGATCTTTGCTTTCAAATTTTCAATAAATCTATTCTGTGATAAGAATCTCCTCATAGTTTGTCTTCAAAGACTGCATATCGGATCTGCCCTCATCATCCAGTAACACTGCCTCCTCCCACTTATCCAGCACCTGCAGCTGCTGAATGACATCCTCCTCCTCCTGTTTGCTAGGAAGGTGCTTGCAACTCTCTTCATTTATTGTATTTCATTAACTGTTCCTATTTGAAGCAATACAAATATCCCTGTCAAAAGAGCAGGAGGTAGAATTGGAGAATGTGAAGACTAGTCCACAAGGTAGATCCTGTGAATTAGTCAAAAAAGACAATCAACCGAGTTAGAGGGATGCAAATTATGTGTATTACTTCTAATACATTTTTTATTTTGTTGTCTTAGACCTACTCCCTTGAATGTGGGCTTTGGAGTACACTCTTCCCTGTGGTAGTTTCATGTTAGCTAGGAATTCTGGTGGGTAACAGTTTACAGCTCTTCTATTTCCTTGAATGAGTTGAGTAATGTTCTGGATTACTTGAAACCAGTTTCTAGAATTGTTTGTAGAAATGGAAAAAGTCTCCAATTCTCAAACGGATACCAGGTGTCAAATTAATTCTACTGTTGTTCATAGTTGAGAGCCAGTACTCAACTAAATGCTGACTGGAACCTGCAAATTTTAAATTTGATGGCCTTAGAACCGAGGCTAGCAGGTATTCTGATACAGTGTTAAGCTCTAAAATTCATATTTAAGGCCTTAGGAAGTCCTCGGAACTTAAGCCAGCAGGTATTGTGATACAGTGATTATTGCTTGTCTAGCGTTCTTTGGAAGTATTGAATGGATGGTCTCCTTGTTTACTAAAAGTAACAACTATCTTAAAGGCGAGACCTGACCCGTATACTCTGTAGCCTTATTTTGGTTACTAGTGGCTAACATTGGGGAAAAAACTCAAAATATACTTGTTCGTTCGATCATTTATCTTTACCAACTGATCATGTGACAGTGAATGTTTGCCATTATGTCTCCTGTTACCAGTCAATTTGCTCTTTTGAATGAGTGGCATTTTCTAGTCAATTTTGTTTTCTTTGACAGACTAATGTGTTCCTTTTTTCCCTCTAAGTTTGATCATTTCATGTTTAGCCAATTGTTGACATAATGTACACTTTTGATGGGCTTATTTGAAGGCACAAACATATCAAAAAGTGATGTTGGAAGGTTAAGAGAAAGGTGTTTGGGTTATCTATTGGAACAACTGGAGGTAAATTTGCTACCCTGATGCATTCATGGTATTCATTGTGCCTAGATTGGTTGCATCACTATTTCATTAAGAAATTGTCTTTTGTGTAATTTTTTCTGGTTCCTTGGATGCTTGCATATGATTTTTTTGAAATATGTCTTTAGTTTTTACTTAAAACATCTCCATGTGGAGCTATTTCAATTGTCTACTTGGTCTTCTTTTGTTATGCACATTCTGAAGCCAAAAATGCACTAATTGCTTTTTTGGGACGCCTGGATGATCCCCTTGATATATGTGAATATGAACCCTTTATTCTTGATATGAGGAATAATTTCACATCAAGTAGGCACAAAAGTAATGTGGTTAAGATGGTAGAGCCTCTGCATTCAGATGAACTGGTACTTTATCATAGGATGATTGTGCATGAAGGAGCTTACGAGGGAATGAAACAAAGACATCCTCTCACTGGTCATAAAAGATGTTTGTTTGAGGTTATCCTGTAAGCTACTTTGAGTTTGTTTATGTTATAGATGTTACAAGACATTCAAACTTCTATCTTGTGATCATTACTGGCTTTGCGTATGATTATTGTCCATATGAGATGGCCGTTTGAATTTGTGTACTTCATCCACTTGAATTTGTCAATAAATTGTGGTGTACTCTACTATAGTTAATATGCTTTAAGACTTTCTTTCTGTGACTGGCTAATGCAGTTCATAAGAGAGGTATCAGATTGTCTTTGTCCCGATACAATTTTAGGTGTTTGATCTCACACCGAACTATAAATAAATATGTGAGTGGCTCTTTATGGAGAGTTACCAACAGAAGTGTGATTAGTTAGTGACAGGTAAGTAAATTGGATGGGGGAGGGGAAATATGAGGAGAGGGCGCGGAACCCGCGCCCTCCCGTCTCCCCCCCTCCATTTGGCAGGGGGGGAGACCACCGCGCTATGCGCGGCTCTCAGTTAGTGACAGGAAACCTCCAAGTTCTTTATAACTTCCAACCCAAGTGACCATGGTTGGCGAGCAGGGAACTATTCCCTCTGAAGCGATGGTCAACTCCAGCTTCCAAGTTCCAACTGCTCCAAGGATGACTGAAAGACACCGTAGAGTTTCAAACCAGACCTTGAGGATCCTTCTGTTTTGACGCTGTTTTCTATCCCCATGTACAAGTGAATTGGCAGACCTTTAAGTAAACACAGTGAAGATGAGTGGCACTTGTCCATATTGAAAGCTTTCTGATTAGCTGGAATAGGTGGTTAAGTGACAAGGAGAATGAGCATGTATGCCTGGGTTGGCCAGATATAGTGGTTGACACTTGACACTGAATTGGTTCTCTCATGATCTCACTCATACGATTTGGTTGATTTGATTCAACCAAAATATGGTTGTCATGAAGTTTTTATTAATTCTAATATACGTAACCATAATTTGATGGTATGAAGCATTACCATCCTATTAATAATAGAATTGCTGCCTTATATGCCATAAATATAATATAAAATTCTAAATAAATCACACCATCATTCATCATAACTCATAAGAAATTTTGCACTCCCTAAAGGAAAAGAAAGGGTAATGGATTCATTTTACGGGGCTCAGTGCTCGTTCCCAAATGACAATCAGATAGCACAGAACAGTGTCATCACAGTGATGAGTGAAAGCAAAATATACATAATAGAGCAATGTTCTCAACACAAATACATAACACAATACAAACCTCCTAGTCAGAGTTGGAGGAAAATAATTCAACAGGTCCAATGCCAAACTTAACTTCCTCTAGCTGGGGGTTGGTGCAGATCGCTGGCTCTGGATAACCCTCACCATTGTTGTCAAGGTAGTGGGTAGGTGCCTTTGAGAAGGCAATCATTGGGCCGCTTTTCTCATGGGCCTGAAGTGCCGCCTGGCACATTGGCCAGCAGGGCTACTTTGGGCCTGCAAAACCTGATCTGGCACCCCATTGACTAGGTTTGATGGAATTTTAAATCCTCTCCTCTTCCTCCCCGACTCCCACTCCCACCTTGCCTCTCACCTCTCACAATGCAGAGCCCCTCCTTGGGGTTTTTTCCGAGGAGCACAGCCACTGTCGTCCATTGCTAATGTCCAACATTGTTTGTCTACTTCATCGCGGCTGGAATAAGTAGCGTCCTGATCTCTCTCTCTCTCTCTCTATATATATATATATATAATATATTTCTTTCCATCTATTTGAATCACTCAGATGCCCCCTGACAGCCCATCCCTCACCCCCATCTCTCTCTCTCTCTCACACACACACACACACCAGCTAGAAGGTGGGAGGGGTTTCTCCCCCTCTGATGTTTCCCTCTCCAGCACAGTATTTCCCGAGCCCTCCTCTCTCCCTAGTCTGGCTCCCCCAATCTCCCTCTGTTTCTCTTCTCTCACTGGTTGCAGCCTAGCACAAGCACTGGAGGTGAGTGGTGACCCCCTTCTGGCACCAGTCCGCCTTTCTTGTCTCTGTCTCACAGTGACACTATCCCCCCTGGTCTCTTGTTCTCTCTCTCTCTCTCTCTCTCTCTAGGGTGTGCATGTGGGGGGCAGTCCCTTCTCTTTCCTACAGTCTTCCCCTCTTCTTGGTGCGCTATCTCTCTCTCTCCCCCTTTCTTATTGGGGGGAGGGTGTCCCTCTCTCTGGCATCCTCCCGTTTATCCCTTACAGTGACAGTCTCCCCGCCCTCTTATCTTTTTCCCTCCCTAGTCTAGTGCTGCCCTAGTCTCCCTTCCTTTCTCTTCTCCCACTGGATGTGGGCTTGCCGCCTTGCCCAGTCACACCTGTCACAGTTCATACTGTCTCTGCATGGTAGATTATTCTTTATTGTTTTTTTTAGTCCCTACAAATATGCATATTTCCTTTTTAGTCCCTCAAATTAGACTATTATCATATTAATCCCTTAAAACTTCTAAAACTTTGCAAAAAAGTCCCTCTGGTAGGGGACTAATATGCAATATTCAGAGGTTTTGAGGGACTAATATGACAACGATGGACCAAAAGGGAAATACGCTTATTTGTGGCATGGTTTGGCGTGCCGGATCGAATCGGTCCGATTCGGCCGAATCGGATCGAATCAGGAGAAACCCGATTCGCCCCGATTCCCATCGAATCGGACCGATTCCCATGCGATTCCCATGCGAATCGGCCCGATTCAGGCGAATCGTGGCGGATCAGGAAAAACCCGATTCGCCCCGATTCCCCGATGCGTTGAACCTATTTTGTGGGGACTAAAAAGTAAAAAACCTTGACAGCAGGATTTTTTTTTTAATATCTCTTAATTTTCTAAAGTTGATGCATTTTATTTTATTTTTCCAAATTTTAATATTGAATTCTGCATCTTTTACATAATTGTGTCATTTTTTTGAAAGTGGGTAGTACCACTCATGGTTTGCCAAATCGGCCCGATTCCCCCGAATCGGTGCGAATCAGGGGGAACCCGATTCCTGATTCGCCCGCATCGGCCAATTCACCCCTTATATATAATATTATATGTCATGTATATATAATATTATATCATATTTTTAATATATATTATACATTATAAATATGATATATATTACATATATGTATTTAATCAATATAAATATGCCTTAAATATGATATATGTAATATATATATATATATGATATATTGTATATAATATATATATACCCATGCGAATCGGGGTGAATTAGGGGAAACCCGATTCGCCTTCCGATTCCGATCCGCCAAACCATGGTACCACTACCACCATAATTGTATAGAAGGAAAAGGAAGAATATACAAGTATAGGAGTCCAAAAAATTTAACCCCAAAAAGAACAGCCACCCAATGCCCCTATACAAGCAAGCACACACCCAAACAGATCCCCCACATACAAACTTACAAGAGTGATCCCCTCCATACAAAAGAGCCCAAAAAGAACAAAAAAGAAATTGCCCAAAGAGAGAAGAGTGGAGGAGTTTGCTCCCCCACCTTACAAAGATGCCTCGCCCAAAACACTACCTTCTCACAGATGAAAAGAAGGTTCTATCCTCCAAGCTTGACTTCCTCTTGAAGATCCTTCCATTTCTTTCATTCCGACTCGCCCAAAGAGTGGCATGAAGCACAAGCCACCGCAAAATGGAGTCACCCTTCAGCACCCAGTTCATGCTTCAATTGAGGAGCTGAACTACCCCCCGGAACGGGCCCAAAGTCTACTGAAATGTACGTCCAATTCTTCCCCAAATATCTTGGGCATAAGGGCACAAAGTAAACAAGTGGTCCAGATCTTTCTCCTCTTCTCTACAAAGGCAACATGTCGGGGGAATGGGCGTGAGGAAAGAAACAATTTTGTTGCATGTCGGCAACCGGTAGTGGGAAATCCTTCAAATCAACAGCTTGACCTTGAGAGTGCTATTGGTACTTCAAACATGGGGGGCAGCAAAGTGAGGGAGACCTCCATCAGAAACATGGTTTGGCGTGGCGGATCGAATCGGTCAGATTCGGCCGAATCGGTCAGATTCGGCCGAATCGGATCGAATCAGGAGAAACCCGATTCGCCCGATTCCCATCGAATCGGACCGATTCCCATGCGAATCGGCCCGATTCAAGCAATTCATGGCGGATCAGGAAAAACCCGATTCGCCCCAATTCCCCGATGCGTCGAACCTTGATCAGAAATAATGGAGTGGGCTGATCTGACCGAAAAACAGCCAGAGGAATCCCATCTCCATCTCCAACTATCCACTGCAGAGGCGTCCACCCTGACCTGTAACAGAGATTAAAGAAGAAACTGTAGCTGGTCCATCTCAACAATAGTGAGGTGCCTCCTGATTCCTGAAGATAGGGGCCCAAATGCCCCCGACAGCTGCGCATCAAACACTGGGCCACAGAAGCTTATGGAACCCCAGCAATAGCGTAAAGCCCAGAGAAGAACTCAGCAAGTGTGAAATCACCCCTCCACCTATCATGCCAAAAGGAGGATCTCAGACTATTCCCCTGTATAAAACACACACTAACTCTAATGACATCAACACACTGCAGAATGCTTCTCCAGATACGAGAGACTGTGTGCAGATGGTGTGGATAAAGATCCCACACCTTGGCCGAAGAGTAGTACTCTAGCGAAATCATTTGGGCCCAAATCGTCTCATAATGCCCAGATATGGACTGAGGCGGTCTGGTTTGATATGTTACCGCACTGATATGGCCTTCCCCACACCCCCCTCCCCTGCCCAAAATAAAATGCCCACACACATGATGTATGGTGATTATTCATACTGTATCATGGGTGGGATCCCCTTTATCCAGTATGGTATGTAGTTCAATTATGATTTATGCTAGCTGACTCTTCATGCTATAATTCGGGTACAGGGATATGTAAAGATCAAGATATTTCGTTCTTCCATGGGCGAAGACCTGGTGATGCATGTGTTGTGATTGAGTGAACTGGTTGACACCAGTGGCGGCAGTTAAAGAAGAAACAGTTTATTCTAGTATCAACCACTCAACTGCATGCAGATCATACATATTTTGCCATAATCCTGTTTTCCTTTAATAAGTATGTGGTACCATGATTACCATCATCTAGCCCTAATCCTTTAATGATAACACCTAGAGCTGCTTCTTTCTTGGATAGTGAGGATCCCTGGATATGATCTCTAGGTAAATCACTGGCAGGTTGTCTTCCATTATTTGTCTCTGATACACAAAAGCTCGCTAAAAATGGTTACATCTTAGAGGTGTTACACATTAGTGATTTCTCTGACAGTACCTGAGTGCACCTGCTCTTTACTTATTTTCCTTGTTTAGATGTTGTCACAGACTCACAGTTAAAGAAAGCATTTTCTTTAGACATGTTTTTTCTTTAATTCTTGTTAATTGGATAAGTAATTAGCTAGAAATATTGGATGTTTATCTGAAATTCTGAACTTCTTAACTGCTTTCTAATGGTGATGTAACCATTTTTCCCTTGACAGCAAGCTGACAATGTTAGTTTGGTGAGCTCACAATTGTCTAACATGAAAATATATGGTTGGGGGACTGGTGAAAAGGATGCAGATAACCCATACTATAGTTGTGTAAGACTACACAATCTGTTTGGCATCCATCCATTCTGCATTACAAAAGGTGTGCAGGCATACATTTCTTGAATTGTGCTTGCAACTGTTTAATTTTGTCTATCTTGATGTGGGATTAATTTTCCTTTGCATGTGTATTCTAAATCTTGTGCAGCATGCTGTTACTTGCGTTATGTTGTATAGCATTTTATCATGCCATTTAATCTGTCTTTATAATGTGTTGCCAGTCCCCACACATCTTTTATTCATTATAAACTTGCTATCCACACTTGTACATTATACCCTCTCCAATATTGTCTTTTATATCCACTCTGCCTCTTTTGTATAAGTGTATGATTTCACTTCTAAGTAAGAATTTATTTGAAAGCTCTGCTGCTATACGTATTGGCAATCTTTGTTATACTGCATCGTTGACTCACAAATAAGAGTACTGTGTCTTGAATTGGTGCTTGAAAATTTTGCAAGTTTGGTGACTTATTTTATCATGATAGTTTTGTTGTTAGTTGTATCCATTAGAATGTTGTTAGTTTAACACTTAAACTACTAACTTGCATGCAAAAGACTTGAGGTCCTACAGTTGAATTTCTATTTGTTTGGGTATGAGATGTATCACTTTTTAGTTTGTATTCATTCCTAATTGTAGACTTGAGACTTCATATATATGCAGTTGAAGCATAATGGTCATTACGATGCTGTGCATGGGGATGTACATTGTTTTGAATTGTCATGTGCATGTACGTAACAGAATATGAAACTTATGGTTTTGTAGATCCCAACGAATTTAGATGTTTATGGCAGTTCAAGAGGAGTAAGATCTTTTTGTTATTTGCATGTGCGATAAGATGATGTGCACTTGACTTCTTTCTTGACCATTATCCCAACATGGGGCCAAAAATAAATTGAATCTTGAGTTCACAACAGATGATCAGGGCTACACTGAAGAAAGCTCTATTGTACTTTATAGAAGAATCACATATCTGGGATTTCCAAATTACATTTACAGTCTTGTTCTTTCCATCCCAAGTCTGTATTTTCTGCACCATGAGACATTATCTTCGTTGCGGAAAATCCACTCAGTGAGGTTTCTTTAACCCAAGAGTAGCAAGTGGGTGGAGAGAACCCCATGTCCTCCATCCCTGGTGGATAACTGCAGCTGGTGTGATTGGAGAGCTCTGTGGAACTCTTCCAGAGTCATTGGATGTAAAGCTGCACTCTGCCAAGGTTGGAGATTGAAGCGGTCCATGTGCAGATTGCAAGAGGCCACACAAGGTGTAAGACGTCCCCCGGGCTCCTGCTTTACTTCAGTGTAAGGATGGCTAGACCATCTTATACAAATAGTCCAATGCATTCAATGGGCCAAAATGACTAACCATCCCAATGCAATGCATGTAATTCACTAATCTGTATGGTCTAACCCAATGTGGCTGGGTCATTTCACTCATATTGGTTTCAATTGAGAGACACAGGATGTAATTGGGTTCAATTCATCAAGTCATCTCATACTCTTCATGTAATTGATGTGGCAATAATATAGTTGTGTTCAATTGACTAAACTAATAACGTGGTGTAGTTGTAGTAGTGTTCGATCTAAACTAATCACATATGTGACTGAACCATGTCATGTAATTGGGTCCAATTGATGGAGGCACTTTTCATAACCTGTGAAATTGACTGAGCCGTGAGCCATGGTTCAATTTTGTTGACTGAACCCCCTTCTGTGATTGAGTTACCAGACTGAGCTATACTTCATAACTAGACCACCTAAATAATCAATCCTGGCTATGGAAACCGTTAGATGTATCTGTGCTATATGAGTAAAGAATTTATTATAATCAGTGAATGTGACTGAACTCTAGTAATGTGTATAAGTTAATGAGTGAAGTTGATTCACTTTCTTGCCTATCTCTTGATATCACCTTTTTGTGGTGTGGAATCATAGTCCATTCATTTTAATTCCTCGCATGGTTTGCCAGATCGGAATCGGGAGGCGAAACGGGTTTCTCCTGATTCGTCCCGATTCCCCCCGAATCGATCCGGATCGGATCAATTCGCATGGGTATAATATATATATATATATATATATATATATATATATATAATATATCATATATATCATATTTATAATGTATAATATATATTATATATATATGGGGCGAATCGGACCGAATTGATGGAATCGAGAATCGGTTTTCCATGATTCACCCCGATTCGGGCGAATCAGGCCGATCCGATTCGCCATGGCAAAACCATGATTCCTCCTATTACCACTAAAATCTTATTCCTAATCAAACAAATACAAACCTTAATTTAGTGTTACCCAAACACTAACCCTAATTAAATGCAAATAGAAAGCCTAATCTAATGTTACCGGAGTCCTAAACTTAAACTAAAACCTCAAAAGATGCTGGTTGCTAGCCCTGTCATTGGATCGGATCCGGGTCGGATCCTTGGCGATCCAAACCCAGACCCAAAAGGGCATGTTTCGGATGCGACCTGAATCCAAAATTTGGGCATATTTCAGATTCAAATTCAGATTGGATCCGGGTTCGTCACAGATAGCATCGCTGTGCTCTCTGCCCTGTTCGTGTGCGTGTGTTCGCCCTGTTCGCGGTGGGCATCATGTGCAGAGGAAGGCCGGTGAGCGGCTGGCCTACCTGCACATCATCTAGCCGTGGTACACGGTGTACGGGTAGATGGAGGCGGGGCGGCACAGCAATGAGGAGGAGGAGGGGACGCTCCCCCACACACTTTTGCTGATGACGACGATGCTCACGGCTCCTCCGGCTTCCTCCGCCGCAGTGGCTGGTGGCTCTGGTGGCTCCCCGCCTGCGGCAGAGGAGACCCTCGACCTGATCCTGCATACACTGATTTCCTGCCTTCTCCTCAATTCGCTCTCTGTTGCTGCCTTCCATGGCCGCTGGCTCACTATCCGGGACAAGTTTGGGCACCTTTGCTTCTCCCTCTCCGTTGCCGCCTGCTGCCTCAGCTGGTCTCGCCATCCCCTCCTCTTCGACCTTCTCCCGGCTCTCCTGGCCACCCTCCACTGCGTCCGCTCCCTCTCAGATATTGCCACAATCTTTCTCTCCCAGGCGGTAAGCTTCTCTTCCACAGCGACCTGGATATTGCCACCTCCTCTCTTTCCCTCTGGCTCCATGACCTTGACCTCCTCCTCTGCTTTGGCCTCCTGCAACCCTGCCCACTGCCGTCCAAGGTGACCGCCGATGCCGCCGGCGACGGTGTGAACAACAATGCGATAGTACTGTTGCAGCCGAGGTAATCGGCTTCCAAAGAGGACTTGGCCCCTCTTCATCCGCAACCTCTTCGCCCGCCTCCAGATTGGCGGCGTGGAGTTCCAAGCGCTAGGCCCTGGATTCCCTAGTGCATCTTCTATCGGGAGATGCTGAGGAAGTTGTCTCGAAGAGTGCTGCGATTATTGCCTGGGAAGGTGACATTGTCTGCCTCGATCACCTTCTTGAGCCTTCTTCATGTGGGCAACCTGCGATCTGTGAACAAACTTTTGCAGCAGGCTCCACTCTCGCTGCCGCCTCCGAGGCTTGGCGGAAGGCCATCTTCGAAGAGGGTGTTATTGGCCCACTGCTTTGCTTGCTAGAGACCGGATCCACACCTCTTAGGGTGAAGTTCGGCCGGCCTGTGGCTCGGGGGGGGGGGGTGTCACACTGCTGTCCTCAGTGACGGCGCTGGGGGGTACGGGGCGTACACGACGTTGAAGGCGGTGATGACGGCGGGGACACGGGTCATGACAAACTACTTGGCATCGGGGCCGGTGTTGACTAAGGGTGCCTGTCTTCTCTTCGGATCGGGTTTTCGGCACCCCGACATGGAATACAGAATTAGATTGGCCCCTAGATCGGTGAGGGCCGATCGGGATCGGATGGGTTGATCCGATCGATTCAGATGAAGTTAAAAAGGGTTTTTTGGATAAATTGAGGAAAATTCAGGAAAAACAATCAGAAAAAGGAAAAATCAGAAAAAATTCTTATAAGTTAAAAGAACTAACATTTGCATTTAAACTATCATACATGCATTCATAGTACATGAACATGAAATTAAAGATTTTGCGTGCTATAATAACACAAGAAAAGCATAAAATATCAAATGTAGCTTACATTTCATGGAAGTCTAATAATCTTGCCATCCACATCTAGATGACTCATAATTATGTGGGTTTTGATGTCCATAAGCTTGATCGGTTTGCATAGCCTCATGGCCATAATCAAGAGGGAATTTGCCAAATCATGCATTCCCCTTTGAATCCCTCTTGGTGTATATTCTGACTTGGACTTTCTCTAGATTGCAATGGAGCAAGACACCAGATGCCAAATGTTTTATATGTGCTTGTTGCTTCACTATGTTCTTGTTGTTGTGAAGGCCTAGGTCCCCATCCTCTTTGTACTCCAAGAGGTGAGCTGCTAAGTTGGTATGATCAAACAGTTGTTCATTTGAAAAGGGATTAATAATAGTCTTGGCAATTGAAGTCTGTAAGTTAGTTGTACCTCCATCATAGCATCTATCCTTTCTTCAGTGCTCCTGAACAATCTTGTGATGACATTGATTGTCCCTTGAAGCACCTCACCATCGTTGTTAATAGAATTACATAATCACTATTTGATGCCGAGGGTTAGGAAAAATACCCTACATATATAAAACATGAGCAATAAGTAAGGAAATCAATAATGGTAAATATGTACAATAAGCCAATAAGATATAAGTTGAAAGTTAATGCATTTACCCGTTGCATGTAAATCATGGTGGAGGGTGCCATCTCCTATCAATAATTCTCCACCATTTTGGAAATGTCGTGGGATGCTTCTCCCTCAACCTTTTTTTGGCTTTATCCATAGCCTCATACAAGTAACCCATGTCATTCTTTTCCTCTCTATCGACCATCCTCAATACTTGTACAAGAGGCTCTATTAGTTTCAAATAATAGGAGATTTTATCCCAAAATGATGGTTGCTGATCAAGCAAGAAAATCTCAAGTACAATATTTCTGGATTCCTCTCTCAATGTAGCCACATGTGCGAAGTACTCAGAAATGTGGATGAGACTATGAGAGTGCCCAACTCATGTCTAAACTTATACAAACTCTCCAATGCAATTAAGTTGGATGCAAATCTGGTTGGGCCAGGACGAATAATGTTATGTCCATCTGTGTATTCTCTCATTATATGTAGAATTCTTTTGTCCATAAATAAAACTAGTAATCATCTGCGCCTTGGACACCAACTCAACAACATGTTTATCTTTTCCAATGTCCTCCATCATCAAGTCTAAAGAGTGTGTTACACAAGGAACCCAATAGAGATGTTCTCATTTTTCTATCAACTTTTTTCTAATTGCCTTCTAACTAGCTTTATTGTCAATTACAACTTGGACAATATTTTCCTTGCCAATTTCTTCAATCATGTCATCCATAAGTCTGAATAGGTAGTCTGTATTTTTTATTTGTCCACTTGTATCCACAGATTTCATTAACGTTGTACCCTCTGTTGTTCCTATCCATCCATCACATATAAGAGTATAACCCCATGCCATCCATACAGTTTTGAGGATGCTACCCACTCCTCTGTCTTAACCAATTCCTCTTCAAGATGTTTGCCATAAATATCCCTGGGTGTTGGAGCTTATAGAATCTACCATCGTCTGAAAGTATGGACTAGATGTTGTATGGGCGGGGATCCCTGCATGCAAAAACCATTTTACAAAATTTTTTACTGCATGCTTTGCTGCAGCAGTTGTGGCTTTCACCCTTTTCATTGCTTATTTTATGGCAGGCTATTTTGCTGATGGTTTTCTATACAAGAATATATCGGACCTCGTGCAGGATCAATGAAATTAGATCCCCTCATTGAGCCAACTCTCCTGACTGAGCCAACTGGCCTTACTGTACTAGCTTCTAATGATGATCCCTCTCTTGTACTCTTGGACCTCCTCATCTCGTCTTCCTCTTTAGTAGTATGTCGACTCTGATGTAGTGCTTCCCTATATTCTCTCTCATTAGGTGAGTGTTGAACCCGAAAAATTATCGGGACGTAAAATAAGTTCGGGCGGCAAAATTCGCCAGGAAAGCCACGGAGACCAGGGAATAAACCTCAAACTCCCCCACTCAGACACCTGAGATAAACGGGTCCGAGTCCGTGTTTAATCCGATTCAATTCGGGTTATATGTTGAATGTAACGTTCAGGGCAGAGCATATACTCTCCGATGGGTAAAATCAACGTTCGAAGAGCACGTCCAAAAATGCGCACGGCGTACACGCGTTCGGACGGGTCAAATAACCTCGGCCTCCGAAAATGAGGACGAACGCACGTGAAACGGCCAAAAACGCACGTGGGACGGCCAAGAACGCACTCGAAAGGGCGAAGAAGAACAACCCCAGAGCTCCCGCCTCCTGCCCTTGGGAAATGGCCATAAATGGCCAAGGTCCCACCTTTTATAGGCGGGCCATGAGGGTTGGCCCAGCGCGGGTGCCACCTGCGCCGGACCAGCACAGGTGCCACCCGCGTTGGGCCAGCGTTGGGCCCACGCACGGGCGGCCACCCGCGCCAGACCAGCGCGGGTGCCACTTGCGCCGAGCCAGCGTGGGGCCCGCGCACGGGCGGCCACCCGCGCCGGACCGACGACCCTGGAACATGTGCGGGCGCCCACTCGCGCCGGGCTAGCGGCCGGTCTGGCGGCCCTGGCCAGCGCGTGGGACCTGCGTCCACCCCCGCCAGACCATCCACCTTTGCCGGACCACTTCCTCGAAGCCCCTATAAATAGAGGGGCAGGGCCAAGAAGCAGACCTCGTGGATGAGCGAGCCCAGGAAGCTCCCGCTCTCTCCCGCACTGGCGAGATGCTCTCCGGAGCTCTCGGAACCTCGGCGCTTGTCTCTGGCGCTCTCGCTTTGGCAGGGCAACAGGCAAACTCCCCTGAGGCTGAGGAGAAGTCCCCCTCCCTCGGGGGGACATGTTTGTTCTTCATATGAAGTCCCCATGTGGGTCCCAATTTGTGTAAAATTGCACAAAGTCCCTCGGAAGTATGAAATTTCTGTATGTGTACACCCAAAGTATGCATATGCCCCTGCTGTCCGGAATATTGCAGAAATATCCCCTTGAAGGAGAAAATTGCAGAAATATCCCTGTTGTCCCGGAAAATTGCAGATACGTCCCTACGGCGGGGAAAATGGCGAAGATAGCCCGACAATCCGTGCCTCTTGTCCAACCCGGTGGAGCGGAACCCACGTCACTTCTATGAAGTGGCGTGCGCTCTCTTGGGTGTGACTTGAAGCCGGACTCATGGGTATTCTCGGAAAAACGTCAACAAACGGCAGAAATGTCCGGAAAGCCAGGAAATGGCAGAAATGTCTGGAAAGTCAGGAAACGGCAGAAATGTCCGGGAAAGCCAGAAAATGGCAGGGATGTCTGAGAAAGCCAGGAAATGGCAGGAATGTCCTAGAAAGCCATGAAACGACAGAAGTACTGGGAAAGTCAATCAATGACATATCCGGAGCTGTTCAGAAAAGTTGAGAAATGACCGAGAGTCCTGGCTCACTCCGTTTGCACGGCCCGGTGGAGCGGGACCTACACCGTTTCTATAAAACGGTGTGCGCTCTTCTAGGCCCGGCTTACGACATGCCGCACCAAGTCTTGGGATTGTCAAATAACGGTAAAAATCCTTGTACATGTCGAGATATGGCTGAAAGCTTCGGGAGGTCAAGATATGACCGAAAATCCCCGGAAAGGTCGACAAATGATCGAGAAGCCTCGTGAAAAGCCTCGAGGTTTACTAACTTCGAACACCTGAGATAAACGGGTTCGAAAGAAACAATGAAGCAAATACAACTTCCTAAAGCCCCTATAAATCGAGGGGCAGGGCCAAGAAGAAAGCCCTGGATCTCTCCGCATCTGAGCTCCAAAAGCTCCTCCTCGAGATCGCCTTCCAGCTCTCCGCACCCCAGTGCTCCGAGAGAAGAAAGACCTCTCCAGAGCTCCCGCTTCCACCTTTGCCTCTCGCTTGTTGCAGGCTTCGTTGGTGAAGAGCTTGTCGGGCCTCCTGGTGCTCCGTTCGTGCCAAGGCACCACAGGTCATTATATAAGACTCGGTACCCGACATTTTGTACATAAGTCCTCTCGTGTTTTAAAATAACACGTGCGGAGGCGCGTCATGTAATCGTCCAACGGAGGTACAAACACCCCGTTGCGGACGTAAATGTAAATGCTGCATTGTGTAAACGCTCAATGGAGGTACAAACACCCCATTAAAAGCGTAAATGTAAATATCATGCCATGTAAATGTCCAACGGAGGCATGGTTCAAAAACTCGGCCGGATCGGGATCGGATCGGCCGAGTCGGCTCGGTTTTGGGACTCCCGATCCGAGCCGGGGTAACCTAGCCGGTCCTTGCACGCGGATCGGACCGGCTCGGCTGGGCTCGGCCGGCTCGCCGAGCCCGGCCCGATCCGCCTCGGATCGGCCCGAGCCGGGCCGATCCTGTTCAACCTTGTCATGGACTGAGTCAGGCCAATCCCAGGCTGAGTCCACTGCGATTTCAGGTCTTATTTGCTTGAATATCATTTAAGTAAATGTTATTATTTGTAGTTTCATTTACTTAAGATATTACATGTAAATAAGGAAGTACCCCTCATTTGAATCCAATAAAAATGTCAAAAAAATCATATCTCTTACCAATAAAAAGTCAACTCTCCCACCGAAGAAGAAAATCGCGATTCGTTGATTTTAGCGAAATGCTAACTTTCTAATCTCTCATAATTTAGCCTATCTAAAAATTTGATAATTCAAATAAACCATATGGAACACTAAAAATCTAAAGTCCGGTAAAAAAAATCAACGTGCATATGACTTCTCCAATAGAGCCACTCTCCACTACTGACAGCACTTAGTCTGCTTGAGACCTCTCAGGATTTGGTCAAACCTAAACTATCATCATCTAAACTCATGAGTTTTTTCACTTTTTAATTGAAAAGAAATTAGAAAGTGACAATTCTCATGACTTTGAGTGATGATAGTTTAAGTTTAACCAAATCCTGAGAGGTCTCAAGCAGACTAAGTGTTATCAGTAGGAGAGTGGCTCCCTTGGAGAAGTCATATGCACGTTTGATTTTTTTTACCGGACTTTAGATTTTTAGTGTTCCATATGGTTTGTTTGAATTATCAAATTTTTAGATAGGCTAAATTATGAGAGATTAGAAAGTTAGCATTTCGCTAAAATCATCAAAATCACGATTTTCTTCTTCGGTGGGAGAGTTGACTTTTTATTGGTAAGAGATATAATTTTTTTGATATTTTTATTGGATTCAAATGGGGGGTACTTCCTTATTTACATGTAATATCTTAAGTAAATGTAACATTTATTTAATGATATTCAGGTAATAAGACCTGAAATCGCAGTGGACTCGGCCTGAACTCAGCCTGTATAAGATATACACATGTATAATGGGCCGATCCACCCACCCCTGGCTCAGCCGGTCTCGGCCCGGCTCGGCCGAGCCGGGGTCGGGATCGCCGGGTCGGATCGGTTTTGGGCCGACCGATCCGATCCCGATCCCCGGGTTTTTGAACCTTGAACGGAGGTACAAAGTTGGTTTACGTATCGAATCATGGAAAACCCGATTCTCGATTCCATCGATTCGGTCCGATTCGCCTCATATATATAATATTATTATATCATATTAGTAACATATATTATACATTATAAATATCATATATATGATATATTATATATAATATATATTATACCCATGAGAATCGATTCGATTCGATTCAGGTCGATTCGGGGGGAATCGAATCGGATCAAGAAAAATCTGATTCGCCTCCCGATTCCGATCCGCCAAACCATCTACAAACACCCCATTGAGGACATAAATGCCAGCACTTGTTGTAAACGCCCAAGTAACGGTGGCACAAACACCCCGTTGTGGACGTAAATGAAATGTCACCATGTAAACGTCCAACGGAGGCACGAACACCTCGTCGAGGACATAAATGTAAATGACATGTTGTGTAAACGCCCAATGGAGGTACAAACACCCCATTAAAGGCGTAAATATAAATGTCATTATTGCATTCAAGGATATTTGTGGAAATTTACTTGTCGTCTATTTCCTTTAAATTCGGCATAAGGTCTTTTAACAAACATATCGCATCGAAGGTATTCGAGTTTTCACTCGATGTAAATGAAACACCGACTCCAGTCGGTGGGGAACGTTCCAGTACACGACCACTCCAATCGCCTGAAAATACAGACGCACGCGCGGAAAATAAATTTAAAATATTTGAGGATTCTGGGTTCCCACCCGGTACCCCTCACAAAAATGAAATCTCTTTGTCTGTTTCTCGTAAACAGTCTGGCACGCCAGAAACACAAAAATTCAAAGACGCATGTCCATGCGTCGAAGAAAAAGAAAAAAAACAAAAAATATATATATGAAAAAGAGATGAAAGAAAGAAAATTCCGCGTTCCACAGTGAGCGATCCTCATCCTCATCACCATCTTCTGACTCATGAAGAGTAATTGGCCATACTGTCATTAGGCACTTACTCTTCCCCTACCTAGTTGCTTCCTTTCCAGAAAGCTCTTCATGCAATTCCTGCTATTGTTGAATACAAATGTCTTTTTGTTGTTGTCTTTCAGCCATGTACTCTTTCATCTCAGTCACTCTCTCGTGGGCATTACGTTTTGATAAATTCCCACCAATACTTGCAATATGTTGTTTTTGGTGATACACACCTCCATTTATTTGCTTCCCACAGTAGTTACACTGCACTCTCTTAGAAGCAACATCAATAAGAACACCATGCCTCCACCCAATGTCCAATTATGGTTGGCCTTCCCCTCCTAGCTGAGCCTCATGGCCCTCCTCAGCCATAATTGTCAATCCTATGATAATACGAAGACATTCATGTGTAAGTATAAAATTATACCATCATTACATCTAATAACAATGAGTTTTAACTAAATTCTTGAAATTAACAACTTACATTATCATAGAAAAGCACAATTAAGTCAATTAAGTGATTGAAACACTTAATTGATGTCCAATTGTGCCAAATATAACAAAAGTCCCAATTTTTAAACACTAATTAGGGTGAAATTTGGAGGATTTGTCTAATTTTTCAAAATTAACCACCCACATTATCATACAAAGACATAATTAGGTTAATTAAGTAATTGGAACACTTCATTGATGTCCAATTGTGCCAATATAACAGAAGCCCCAAATTTTAAACCCTAATTAGTGTGAAATTTGGGAGATTTGTCTCATTTCTGAAATTAACTACCCACATTATCGTACAAAGACACAATTAGGTCAGTTAAGTAATTGGAACACTTAATCGATCTCTAATCATGGATGACAAAGTCGGCCGATTCGGGTCGGAATCGGCTTATGGCGACCCGATTTGCCTGGGGGGGGGGATGATGACCCACCCACGATGTAAGGTGGAATCGGGGTGGATCGAGCAGAATCGGACTGGATCGGGTCGATCTAGTCTGATTCCACACAATCCACCTTGATTCCATCTGATGTAGCCCGATTCCCTCAGCTTACCTTAATTACGTCCGATCCCCTCCACTTACCTTATTTACCTAAATATCATTTTCTCTTACTTAAGATATTACATGTAAATAAGGAAGTACTCCCACTTGAATCTAATAAAAATATCAGAAAAATTATCTCTTACAAATAAAAAGTCAACTCTCCCATCTAAGAAGAAAATCGCGATTTCGGTGGTTCCATCATAATAACGACTTTCTAATCTTTCATAATTTGACATATCTAAAAATTTCATAATTCAAATAAACCCAATTGAATACAAAAAATTTAAAATCCGGTAAAAAAAGTCAAACGTGACAATTCTCATGAGTTTAGGTGATGATAGTTTAGGTTTGACCAAATCCTGAGAGGTCTCAAGCAGACTAAGTACTATCAGTAGGAGAGTGGCTCCTTTAGAGAAGTCATATGTATGTTTGACTTTTTTTACTGGACTTTAGATTTTTAGTATTCAATTGAGTTTATTTGAATTAATTTTTAGATATGTCAAATTATGGAAGATTAGAAAGTCGTTATTTTGATGGAACCATCGAAATCGTGATTTTCTTTTTGGATGGGAGAGTTGACTTTTTCATTTGTAAGAGAGAGGATTTTTTTTGATAATTTTATTAGATTCAAATGGGGGGTACTTCTTTATTTACATGTAATATCTTAAGTATTTCATTTACTTAAATGATATTCAGGTAAATAATACATAAAGTTTTTAATATTTTATGCTTTTCTTCTATTATTATAGTGGTAATAATACACAAAGTCTTATGTTTCATTACTTCATATACTATGAATGCATGTATGATTGGTTTTTAATGCAAATGTTAGTTTTTTCAACTTATCAGATTTTTTTTCTTTTTATTTTTGCTGTTTTTTTCTGAATTTTTCCTCACTTTTTCCCAAAAAAAAAAGTGGCCGATCCAAGATCGGCCAGACTTCCCTTGGATCTGTGGGATCTTGCGATCTGATCCCGGATCGGATTGGATCGGCGCCTGGCGATCCCGATCCGATTTCGATCCTGCCTTCCATGGCTCCTTTTGTCTTTGGGGAGGTGAGGTGTTCTACCCCATCTACTCTATGGTGAGTGCTTTTGTATAAATGTTTTTTTTTTGGGGTTTCTATGTGTCAACACTTGTACATTCTTTTTCTCTATCAATATATCTTTGTGGTATCATCCACATGAAAAAAAAAACTCTCTGCACTCAAAACATCACAATTTTTTGAAACACATTCCAAACTCTGAATTAGCGAAAAGACTCCTGGACCTTTGAGGCATGTAGAATTATTGAACTGCACTTTGATTTGAAACGTTTAAAATCAGCCTGAAACACCTTAAATCACTATCAAACCTATCTTGGACACACTGAATCTTTTGAACTTAGGTTTCGATTTTCCCTTTATACTCCAAAAGATGCTAGGTTGACACTTCTACTGAGCACATTATGATAGTAGTTAATTAAGGGTTTTCAGCTGTCAAGCTGACATGGTTAAAATTTATTGGAGTGAGCATGGAAGGCAGAGTCGGCTGATTCAAACTTGGATTGCGGAATCGCCTGATCCGGATCAGAATCGGCCATAGCCAATCCGATTCCTCTCCAAACAGGCCGATCTGGATCTCCCTCATGATTGTATATTGAAATGGCCAATAATTAGGTGATTATACAAAATCTCGGCTGATCCTCCCCAACCCATTGCCCCAATCCCGGGCGATCCCAGCCAATCTGATCTAATTCCGGATCTGGTTTTTTTTTTTTTTTGGGGGGGGGGGGTTTCGATCCTGGGCCCTGATCCATTCCGGAATTCCTTAGATTCTGATTGGAATCTCTAGGTGGCTATCTGATTCTAGAGGGTGATAGCATGGAAGGCAGGATCGAAATCGGATCGGGATCCAGCCAGAATCAGTCTGAATCGGCTTGGAATTGCCCCCCTTAACTTATTCAGACTCAACTCGGGCTGATATGTATCCATTGTACATCAGTTTCTTTAATATACTCATGGTACCATCCACGTTTTCAAAAAAGAAAAAACTTGGGTTGATATGCCCAATTTTCTTTTTTTTTAATGTTTTCTCACAATTTCATTTATGAGATAATGTCAAGTTTCATTTGTATCTTGGGATTATTGGGCAACAAACTTCAAAATCAATGCTCAGAGGATCAATTGACATTTTCTATGAAGAATCTAACTGTTGAGATAATTTAACTTATTTCTTACACATGCCACACCTTCTAAAAGGTATCCAAAATATTATACAAGGTAAACCATTGTAGAAGTCATTCTCAAAAACTTATTTAGATATATAGTATTATTTTTGGGGCTAACTGTGACAGTAAGGTTAAGATTCATTGATAAAGGAAGACATAATAGTACAATAAGAAAAAAGGAATTTCTAGATGCCTCTTTGAAAGAGTCGCTGGTCTTGGGGCCATCATCAGGAATGAGGAAGATCATCAGATACAGGTGTGGAATGGACATCCCTTTTCTAGTCGTCCTTTCTTTTCTCCATTAACTTCATCTTCTTCTCTTGTAAGTAGGATAGAGAAGATATGGTCTGTGTTTTAGGGTTTAGAGACCAGGATAGTTCTTTTCTTGTGAAGAATATGTAAGGATGTAGGGAGTTGTCGGGGGAGGAAGATGATTTTAGGTATGTAATTAATAATAAGATTTTTCATTGGAATCGTGTTTTTAATTTTCACATACACTTTGGCTTTAACTTATCCTATAGCAATGTAACCTAATTTTTGTGTGTGTGTATATTAAGAAAAAGAGTGTAAAAGTATAGGTGGGCCAAAAAACACCCAAAAAGGAGTCTGCCCACAGCACCTATACAAGAAGCAAACACCAAGAAGGTGTAACACACTCTATCCTCCCAAGACACCCAAAAGGGAAGACATCAAAGCATTTACATTAGCCAAATTGACTGCCCATTCCTTCATCCTTTCCCATATAAAATGGACCAAGCTCTCCTCTGACCGAGACTCCCTCCTGAAAATACGAAAATTACGTTCCCTCACACCTCTCATAGGGTAGCATGAAGGATGAGCCACCAAACTATGTTGTCCGCCTTGGGTGGCCAACGCTTATGCCAATCCTTGAAGAAAGAGGCCACATGACCCTGTAAGTTGATGGAAGCACCGGTCTTTTGAGCAATCTCCCGCTATTGCTTGAGTGTAGGAGCATCACAAAAAGCAAAAAGGTGATGCAAGCAAGGTTCGCCGATTCGCCCCGAATTGGTTTTTTCTGATTCGCTCGGTTCGCATGGGAATCGGGCGAATCAGGAATCCCGTGATATGCTCCTCGATCCAATCCGCCAAACCATGGATGCAAGGACTCCTCATGGGTACCACAAAAACAGCAAGTCAGATCCATAATAGGCAAAAAAAAAAAAAAACGGCTCAATCTATCCTTTGTAGGAAGCCTCCTATGAGCAATCCTCCACATCAAGACCTTAACCTTCAGAGGGCTGGCCGGTGTCCCATGGATGGCAAAGTCGGCCGATCCGGGTCGGAATCGGCCGACTAGGGTCGGAATCGGCCTAAGGCAACCCGATTTCGGGGGGGGGGGGGAGGAGAACGACAACCCACCCACTATGTAAGGTGGGATCGGGGTGGATCGGACTGGATTGGCCCGATCCAATCCGACTCCATCCGATTCCACCTCGATTCCATGTGCTTTAGCCTGATTCCCTCAGCGTACCTTAGCCACGTCTGATCCCGTCCACTTACCTTATTTACCTGAACATCATTTAAGTAAATATTATATTTGTAGTTTCATTTACTTAAGATATTACATGTAAATAAGGAAGTACCTCTCATTTGAATCCAATAAAAATATCAAAAAAATCATCTCTCTTACAAATAAAAAGTCAACTCTCCCATCCAAGAAGAAAATCGCGATTTCGGTGGTTCCATCAAAATAGCGACTTTCTAATCTTTCATAATTGACATATCTAAAAATTTCATAATTCAAATAAACCCAATAGAATACTAAAAATCTAAAGTCCAATAAAAAAAGTCAAACGTGCATATGACTTCTCCAAGGGAGCCACTCTCCTACTGACAACACAGTCTACTTGAGGCATCTCAGGATTTGGTCAAACTTAAGCTATTATCACCTAAACTCATGAGATTTTTCACTTTCTAATTCAAAAGAAACTAGAAAGTGACAATTCTTATGAGTTTGAGTGATGATAGTTTAGGTTTGACCAAATCCTAAGAGGTCTCAAGCAGATTAAGTACTGTCAGTAGGAGAGTGGCTTCCTAGAAGAAGTCGTATGCACGTTTGACTTTTTTACCAGACTTTAGATTTTTAGTATTTTATTGGGTTTATTTGAATTACGAAATTTTATATATGTCAAATTATGAAAGATTAGAAAGTCGCTATTTTGATGGAACGACCGAAATCACAATTTTCTTCTTGGATGGGAGAGTTGACTTTTTATTGTAAGAGATATAATTTTTCTGATATTTTTATTGGATTCAAATGGGGGGTACTTCTTTATTTACATGTAATATCTTAAGTAAATGTTACTATAACATTTACTTAAATGATGTTCAGGTAAATAAGGTATCATAATTATCGTTGCTCTGTATTGTAATATGAACATATGTGCAACTAGACTATGGATATACCAAAATGTTCTATTATTATATGTTTATTAGAATTTTTCTCATTTTTTACAATTTTTATCATTTTTTAACCTAGCCGATCCTGGATCGGCCATACTCCAATGGAGTCGGGCGGATCCTCCGATCCGACCCAACTCGGGTCGGGGTTGGCTGGGTCCGACCCAGCACCCCGACCCGACTATGCCATCCATGCGGTGTCCAAACTTTCTGCAAAAAGGCAAAACGAGCACCTCCATCTGAACACATCTCGTAGGCTGTCTTGACTAAGAAAGCACCTCCCTTCCCCCATCTCCATCTCCATGCATCTTTCCTATCCTGCAGATGATAAGAAAGAATGTGGGTGTGGCACATCAAACTCTGGAACTGTTCCTCCTCCTCGAGAAGTAAGTGACGTCTAAAGGTAGGAGCCCAGCACCCCCTGGGAGGTGCTCATCAAAAGCCTGGGCCACAGATGCCAGGGGATCCATTGTCAATGCAAAAAGATTGGGGAACAAGGACTCCAAGATGAAGTCTCCGCACCATCTGTTTTTCCAAAATTTGCATTTCTAGCCATCCCCCAACTCCATGCGCACCCCAGAAGCAATAAGGTCTCTGCAGGAGAAAATTCCCTGCTACAGGGGTGAATTCCTATGATGCGGTGGAGGTGCCAGGTCCCAGACCCTGGAAGAAGAGAATTAGTGGCATTTGATAACCTCTGTCCAGAGGCCTTCATCATCCTTGCTCGGCCTCCAAAGCCACTTACTCAAAAGCGCCATGTTAAAGTTGCTGACATTCTTCAGGCCCAATCCGCCCAGCTTCTTGGGGAGGTTAATCCGCTCGAGGGGATATCATGCCAGTCTGAGACTTGTCACTAGAGCCATGCCAGAAGAATCTGCACTGAATGGAGTGTAGTTTCCTAGCCACTGAACTAGGAATCCGAAAGACTGACAGAAAGTAAGTAGGTAAGCTGTCCAGCACCGATGAGCAATGTAACCTAGGTTGATGTATCTTAAGATTCTTAACAATATAACTCTTATATTTAACATTTTTATAGATGGCTAGATTCCTACCCCCACCTCCTAATTTTCCTGATTTCCCCCTTGATTTCTTTAATTTTTCCTTAATATTTCTGATTTTTATGAATTTTCTTGAATTTTAAAACATTTAAATTATTTTCCTGATTTCCCCCTTATTTTTTTAATTTCCCTCACTATTTCTGATTTTTTTGATTTTTTGTGAGTTTTAAAACATTTTAAGTATTTTTAATCCAGCTGATCCTGACTTCATTTGGTTCGTCTGAGTTGGACAATCTGACAATCCGTTCCATTTGGCCATGGCTGATTCCTTGTCCGATCTCAGTAGATCTTAGATAGAAATTGGTTGGGTGGGTTCCAATGCACAGATGCACAAGATCTGACCACCACAGATCATCTTCTGAGGGATTCACTCCAAATTCTTGAATACAAATGGGTTTCTCATTCATATAATTCGATCACATGAATCTTACGTTTTGTATAATTTTTGTAGGTAGCTGGAGCCTGGGACCACACAATCTTTTTCTTGGTTTTTATTGATTTATATTTCTACTTTTTTATTTTAATGAATATCAGTACCATCTGCTTTCCCCAAACTTGACACTGTTCTAGGAGAATCAGCTGAAGTGTATTCACATCAGGATCAATGCAGTTCTATGTGAATTGTTTCAAATTGATTGCTATCATTGTTAGGATGAGTTGTAAAACCCTTGGTGTGTGTGTCCTCCCGGTCAAGCTGTGATTCAATTATTTGATCCTATGGAAAACATCCGAAGTATTGAGTTTAAGTACGACTTGGTCTTTTTAGTTTCATGAAAGTTCACATTGAATATTTTGTTCTTTCTCCGTGGTATCTCAAATTTTAGATTTTTCCTTGGCACTCAGGTAGTCAAGAATGCAAGGAAGGAAGGTTTGAGTTCATGGCGCCAACAACTAGTAGAAATTCATTACGACTATTACGTGCAATGCAACTTCACAGACCTGGTCTTATGCTCTGACTGTTTTTATATTATTTTCTTTTTTTGAGGAAGAGAAACTTACTTTATTTTTATTACTGTAGTATTATTGGAAGGTAGTCCTGGTGTGGGAAAAACTAGTCTAGTTGTTGCACTTGCTGAATTTTCTGGTCACAATGTTGTAAGGATAAATCTCTCTGAGCAGGTTAGATATTGTCCATTTTAGTCATGTTTTATTTAGAGCAAAGGAAAATTGGATATGAACTTATAATCTCATAATTCTGTTCCAGACGGACATGATGGATCTATTGGGATCAGATCTGCCTGTTGCTGGTAACAATGGAATGGAGTTTGCTTGGTCCGACGGTATCCTTCTCCAGGTTTGATCACTAACATGTTGATATCACAACTTGTGCCTATCAGATGCTTATTCCAATATATTCATCTTCAATTTGTTTCTTCAGGCTTTGAAAAATGGGAGTTGGGTGCTGTTGGATGAACTTAATCTTGCACCACAATCGGTTTTGGAGGTGCACTGCATCTTATCTCTTGCCGATTTAGTTATTTGAAATTTTCAGGTGCTAATTCTTTTTTAATCACAATTTTCAGGGATTGAATGCCATTTTAGATCACCGTGCTGAAGTCCATATTCCAGAACTTGGAGCTACTTTCAAGTGTCCTTCATCATTTAGAGTTTTTGCTTGTCAAAATCCTATGAATCAAGGAGGTGGAAGGAAAGGCCTCCCCAAATCATTTCTCAATCGTTTTACGAAGGTTAACACTGGTGAAATGATGCCATCAAGATGATCATGCTGATTTTTCCTTTTAATTTAGAAATTTTCTATTATTTTATGCTAATGGCCTTGTTCAAATTTGCCTGATCTTTCAGGTGTATGTGGATGAGTTAGGAGCAGAAGATTATCTCTTCATTTGTCAGTCAGTGCATCCATCAGTGCCTACACCACTACTTTCGAAATTGATCAATTTCAATAGCCGTCTTTATGAAGATACAATGTTACTTCATAAATATGGTCAGGAAGGTTCACCATGGGAATTCAACCTACGTGATGTCATTCGGGCTTGCCAGATCATAGAAGGTGCAGGTTTTTAGTTTTTGTAAATTTGCTTCAATCTTTAACTTATTAACATGTATGTCTCTAAGGCTTATACTTGGTTTTGCTACTGCTTTATTTCTTCTTCTTAAAGGTGCACCCGAGAAGATGAAGGATACCAGCTTTCTTACCACTCTTTATATTCAAAGAATGCGAACAGCAGCTGACCGTAGGGAAGTTGTAAGATTATATGAAGAGATATTTGGAAGGAAGTTTCTTATCAATCAAACACCAAGGATACAGATAAATCCGAAGCTCTTGGCTGTAGGGGATGTCTCTATTCCAAGGAATTATTTTCAGCAAACAAAGGTTTGAAGAGACAGCTTAACATATTGCCAAGTGTTCGTCAATATCTGGAGGCCATTCTTCACTGTGTGCAGCATCAATGGTTGTGTATCTTAGTTGGTCCATCTTCATCTGGAAAAAGTTCGCTTCTGCATTTAGTGGCTCAACTGACTGGGAATCCATTGCATGAATTAAACCTTTCTTCTGGAACGGATGTTTCTGAGTTACTTGGCTGCTTTGAACAATATAATGCACTTAACACTTGTATAGGCATTTTCAGGCAGATTGAGTGTTACATGGGTGAGTATTGTGCACTACGTTTGCAATCCTCTTGGGAGAGCTTGTTGACTGAGAGAAAAAGTTTGATCTCTAGGTGGTTGGCTCTATTAGCCACCATAAATGATGGCTCTCGTATGCCAGGTTCTTATTGTGCTGTAACTTGGAAAAGTGGAGACTCCAGCTTCCTGAGCCTGTTAGTTGAGATTATTGAACAACTTAAACTTGACTTGGAGAATTATCATTTACCTGTTTCATGGTCTGATGAGGACCTTACCAGATCCCTAAAGGCTGTCTTAGATTTACAGAAGAAAATTGGAAGTCAGCCATTGGCAAACTTTGAATGGGTCAGTGGACGTTTAGTCAAGGCAATAGAATGTGGTGAATGGGTTGTTCTAGATAATGCAAATCTTTGTAATCCCACGGTCAGTTAATTATTTATCTTCCTTTTTCTTCTTACTTGTATTACATTTGCATATTGCTTATATGTTGAATGAATTTTCTTCCATCCATTACCAGGTTCTTGACAGAATTAACTCGTTAGTGGAGCCAAATGGTTTTATCACTGTTAATGAGTGTGGCCTCGTGGATGGTAATCCTCTGGTGCTTCATGCACACCCAAAGTTTCGGATGTTTATTACCGTTGATCCTAAATATGGTGAGGTATCTAGAGCAATGCGTAACAGAGGAGTGGAAATATTTATGATAGAGCAGGATTGGCTACTTGATGAAGAAACTTCTCATGCTTGTAGAGAGAGAGAGATTGTGGATGTCAAGAGATTCTTAGTCAATTCTGGGATTCCTCTATGCAACATGATTGAGACGATGTCAGAAGCACATATGTATGCTAAACATGCTGGATTGCGTATTGGTGTACGTATCACCCTTCTTGAGCTTAGACGCTGGGTTCAATTATTTCAGCAACTACTCATGGGTGGGAATCAGCCCAGATGGAGTCTTCAGCTAAGTTGGGAACACACCTACCTAACTTCTTTTGGGGAGGCTGAAGGGAGGGACATAGTTATGCATGTCAAGAATTCCTATTTGTCAGAGTATAAGTGGTCCCCATTTATGGGGAACTCCTTATGTTTGCCTGGAGGTTGGCCATTACCGTTGAATCTAACAAAATTTGTGTGGTTTTCTCAAGAAGCGGCTATAAAACAAAATTTCATATATTTGGAATTTCTTGGGGCTCAATGCGCTTCTTATGAATTGAGTGTTGGTAACAGGAAGTCTTCATTGCTGAATAGCAAGGATAAACCCAAACCAATCATGTTTCCTGTTAGTTTACTCTGTCAACTTCTATTCCCAAGCAATCCTGAACTGCAGAATTTCATATGTGCAAAGCCATTGAATTTTGATTTGGAAATGACTAAGAAGATGCTTTTGATCTCTTTCAATTGGGTAATTGAGCAAGCTACTGGAAGTGATCTTGAATTATATATCGTGTTGTTCAAATGGTACGCACATCAGTTACATCCTTACTGCAGTTCCTTTAAGTCTTTCTCAGCCATACTTGACCAAGAGCTTGCTCATCCTATTTGGAATTACATTATCAATTCATGGAGGGACATTGTGCTTAATCATCAAATAAATGTTAATCAGCAGTTCTTGCCTCTGCTTTCGGATGAAATGACAGATGCATTTGGTTCAACTACAGCATCTAATGTGTGCACGAAACGTCTTCATAATTCCATACAATGTGTGTGTATTCTGCGGCTTAGCCTTGAGCAATGGAATGCTGAAAGATGTTATGTTTGCAATGCTGAGGGGTTCCATCAGACAGTGCTTCCGATTTTAGAATCGTTAAGACATTTGGAAGAGGAAGTTCTCAGTGTAATTTCCGAGTCCTCTTTCTTTGATCATCTATTTCATATATATTCCAATCTCCTGGAGCAGCACAGATCATTTTGGAGGCATATCATCTCGTCTGATTTGAACAACTCTGCCATGGCTTGGCATTTTTTGGTGAAGGAAGTACTGAAGTTCAAGAGGTTTTTCCCAGTTGCCACAAACAATTTATTGGTATGCCTGGCTGTGTTGTATTTTTTTTCATCAAATCTTTAATAGGCAATATTTAAGAAGCTTATATTTGAAATAGGTGCGAAGCATGGATCTCATTGGAAAGTCAGCCTGGAATCTTTACATTTCGAAGCCCTTTCTATGGATGCATGGAGGCCATCCATATGCGCCATCCTCTGTTGATATATTTCATAAGAAGCATCAGATCTTGACCCTATGTTCTGTCATTTGGCCTAGGAAGAAGTTCCAGGAGTTGCCTCCTAAAGGTAAGGATTTTTTTTAGTTTTGAGATTCTCTTTATCACTTTCTTAGTTAATAAAATGTTCATCAACTTTCTTCAGATAGCCAGTTAATGATGGATGCTGTTTTATCAACAAACACTGAACTCCGCTACCTAGCAATGCAAGGTAATCTTGACTGATTCTTGAGTGCTATTCCTTTATGACAAATTTCTGTTAGAGATTTATTATCTGACCTTGTGGGGACATGGAAAAGATGGACTTCATTTTAGATACAATACGTATTTTATCCGTTTTGTAGGAAAAATATATGCGTGCATTTATATCTATGCGTGGGTGTGCCAGACTGTTTAAAATAAACAGACAAAGAGATTTGATATTTATGAGATGCATCGGGTATAGACCAAACCCTCGAGTATTTTATGTATTTATTCCGCGCACGTCTGTTTTGTCAGGCGATTGGAGTGGTCGTGTACTGGACCATTCCCCACCGACTGGAGTCAGTGTTTCATTTACATCGGGTGAAAACCCGAATACCTTTCATATGATACGTTTATTAAAAGACCTTTCCGAAATTAGGAAAGTTTAGATGACATTTTGAATTCCACAAATATCCTCAAACATATTTTTTTGTCACATTTGTATATATGTCCTTAATGGGGTGTATGTGCCTCCTTTAAGCATTTACATAAATCGTGCCTTCACATACATGTTATTTTAAAACACGGAAGGACTTATTTACAAAATGACATGGTCTTATATATAGACCTACGGTGTCTCCTTCTACCCACGTCATTGTCTTTCTTGCCGGAGCACAGACGGAGTACGGGAGGAGCATGGGCCGGACAAGGAGACCGGAGAGGTATTCTCTTCAAAAAAACTCCCATGTCAAGCACAAACTTTTTCTGAATTCTTCTTGGGTTCTCCCCGGATCAGATTTGGGATCTTTCCTTCGAACCCATTTATCTTAGGTGTTCGAAGTTAATAAACCCCGAGGCTATTCCCGGGGCTTTTCGGTCATTTCTTGACCTTCTAGGGCTTTTCGGTCGTATTTCGACTTCCCGGGGCTCTTTGGCCGTATCTTGACATGTTCAAGGGTTTTTGCCGTTATTTGACAATCCCAGGACTTGGAGTGGCCTGCCGTAAGCTGGGCCCAGGAGAGCACACGTTGTTTCATAGAAGCGGCGTGGGTCCCGCTCCACCGGGCCGTGCAAAAGGCATGAGCCAGGCCTCTCAGTCATTTCTTGACTTTTCCGAGTGGTTTCGGGTATTTCCGTCATTGATTGACTTTTCCGGATACTCCTGTCATGGGCTTGCTTGGACTTCTCTGCCATTTGTTGACGTTTTCTGAGAACTCCCCATGTGTCCAGCTTTAAGTCACACCTAGGAGAGCGCACGCCGCTTCATAGAAGTGGCGTGGGTCCCACTCCACCGGGTTGGACAAAAGGCATGAACCATCGGGCTATTTCTGCCATTTTTTCTGCCACAGGGACGTATCTTCAATTTCCTGGACGGCAGGTAATTTTCCAAAATAGCAGGAATATTCCTGCGATTTTACGGACAACAGGGTATTTTTGCAATTTTCCGGGACAGCAGGGGTATTCCTGCAGATTTCCAGACAGTATGGTATTTCTGCAATTTTCCGGGGCAACAGGGGTATTCCTGCAAATTGCCCATGGATAGGACATATGTGTAATTTCATACACATGCACAAACTTTTTGTCCTTGGGAGACTTGTGTGATTTTACACAAGTCATGCCCACATGGGGTCTTCATATTTTTTTGAAGGATGAACATCTTCCCCACAGGTGGGTGCTGCGGAGCACCCCCTGGGGGTGTCCGGGCGCCAAAACATCCCCGCTGGGGGGGGGGGGGGTCCTGTGGCAAGGGAACACCCCCACGGGGGGTTGTTCTGCGCCAGAACATCCCCCCTGGGGGTGTCCGGGCGCCAAAACATCCCCGCTGGGGGGGGGGGGGGTCCTGTGGCAAGGGAACACCCCCACGGGGGGTTGTTCTGCGCCAGAACATCCCCCCTGGGGGTGTCCGCACGGGAGCACACCCCCGCAGGGGGTGGATCACTGGATCTTGCGCACAAATACCCCTGCAGGGGGTGTCCGGCTGGTTTTTCTTTTGTTGTTAATATTTGTGTCAACAGACCTCGAATATATTTGTTTCATTTTTAACTAGATAAAGGATTCTTATAATTGTTTTGCATTTTAAACTAGATTTTTGGGTTGGAGTTCATCAATGGGAGATTCTATTTTGTTTTTTAGAAGCTTAAAATGGCAAACATCAACATGGTGTGCTCATAATCATGGAAGTTCTCCTTTCCAGAACTCCATTAATTTGGAATTGAGAGATAAGTTTGTTTACAAGAGAGAGGCTGTGCAAATTGACTTGTTTGAATGGACCTATATTTAAGGGAGATTTTTTACACTGAACCTGTTTGACGGATCTATTATATAGCCAGTTATAAGCTATTTACTGAGGATATGTTTAACATCTTGATGAGCTGAATTCTTTTATAAACATTTGTGAGTTCTCTAGCCAACATTACCTTCTCTACCAGATAATTGAAGCATACATCATGGTGGCCCATATCCTTCTCCTAGTGTACCTCAAACAGTTCTTGATTGGTCATTGTGGCGACTATGTTTCACTGCCAATTTCTTGAATCTTGGAAAATTGTTTGAGCAACATTTTCTTAAATCCAACAAGTATTTTATTGAAATTGTACATCATGGGGTACACTGATCCTTTCTTTGTGATGCAGATTCTTGTCATGTCCATTTGCACAAAAATTTTATAGAGGTGCACCCATTATGAAGGAAAGAAGAAAATATTAGACTTTAACCAAAGTGTACAAGTATGATAATTGGAAGCATGGTTTGGCGCGCCGGATCGAGCCGGGCCGATCCCCCCGAATCGCATCGGATCAGGGAGGATCCGATGCGCGGCTCGCCCGATGCGCCAGGATCCCTTCTTAACAGGCGGATCCCTTCTTAGCAGGCCGAATCCAAGCGGATCGAACCGAATCGGTTCGATCCGCCCGAATCGGATCGGATCAGGAAAAACCCGATCTGGTCCGAATCGGGGATGCGCCAAACCTTGATTGGAAGAGCCTGAAAAATATATTTGACTTGTGGTAGTTTAGCTACCTTCTTACTTCGATCATGTGATGCATGGTCTTCACCTCAGTTAATGGAAGCTATTTTGGCTAATAATTTGCAAAGCAATAAGTAGGCATGGACCACATGGTTTTTCGTGTTGTACAGGATTGGACTATCTCAATTGTCTTGTATAAGATGGCCTTCCCGAGTCACGAGACCATCTGATCAGGTATGGGGCTATAGAAGTTTAGTCTTAAGAAAACCCTTCAGTTGAACCGAATTGGTCGACTGGGCCGAGATGATATGTGGATCATACCATCATGGAATTCTGGATCGGATCAGGGTTGGGAATCGGACCCCGCCGATCCCATCCTGATCTGGCCTAAATCGGCTGGATCGGCCATGGCCGATCCTGATCCGGCTGATTCTGTATTCCATGCATACCGTTCCATGCCCGACGATGCCATCCATATTTGTGAGACAGCAAACCTTGCTAGGATGACCCATATGCTATGTAAACCTTGCATTGCAGTGCCTACCCCTGGGTTTCCCCTATTCCCTTTTTGATCTGCTTTTATGATCCTGTTTTTGCTGCTATCAAATGAAAATTAAGTCAAATTTCTGGGTTATCTTTTGTTTTTACTATAAGTGAATAGCCATTTAAAATTAGACGCATCCATATTCCATCAATGAAAGATGGAAAATGTCTATTCTCATTGACTGCTGTTCAACTGGCAAGAACCAGTATCAAATTCCTGGAACGGTATGCTACCAACAGAAGGTATTAATGTGGATTTTTTCTTTTGTTTTCATTTTGAAAAAAAAAGGTGGGTTTCGCCACCAATTTTCTTAGAGGATATGACAGGTGAAGGGGAGGAGAGATTTCTCACCTTGTCAAAAGGGGAAAAAAAAGGAAGATAACAACAAGACTAATTTACAATAATTTAGATCATGGTTTTCCGAATCGGAATCGGAAGGCGAATCGGGTTGCTCCTGATTCGCCCCGATTCCCCCAGAATCGGTCCGAATCGGACCAATTCACATGAGTATATTATATATAATATATATATCATATTTCAGACACATTTATATTGATTAAATACATATATGTAATATATATCATATTTAAAATGTATAACATATATTACAAATATCCATGGTTTTCCGAATCGGAATTGGAAGGCGAATCGGATTGCTCCTGATTCGCCCCGATTCCCCCAGAATCGGTCCGAATCGGACCGATTCACGAGTATATTATATATAATATATATATATCATATTTCAGACACATTTATATTGATTAAATACATATATGTAATATATATCATATTTAAAATGTATAACATATATTACAAATATCATATAATATTATATTATATATATAAAGGGAATCGGGGCGAATCAGGGATCGGGTTTCTCCTGATTCGCACTGATTCGGGGGAATCGGGCCGATTCGCCCCGATTCGGCAAACCCTGCTTTATGCCCTATGCAAGGACAGGAATTTGTTTTAAAATAATTCTTAGTTTTTTATCCATTACAAGAGGAGTGGAAGAAGAGATTGGTGAACCATTCTGCAACCTTGACCAGCACATTAGATGATATCTTTTCTACATGCCAGGGGTGGCACATGGTGGTTTTGATAAGAATGTTAAAGGTTATTGAGAGATGGAAAGGTTGAAGAACCTCTTTCTCTTGTTGTTATGTATTGAACTGTTTTTCTGTTGTTCTTCATCTGACCTGAAATTGTGACTCTTGGATTTTGACAGTAAATGACAGTTCAGGTGAATTCTGGCTACTGGTCTTCTCATTGTGTTAAGTTAATGCCCCTCATGCAAATGGGATGTAAGTGGAGACAATAAAGAGAAAAATCATCATATCCATTTTTTCGATGGATCTTATGTGCTAAATAATTAAATTAGAGCTCAATTCCGAGAGAGCTTTTTGAAGGAAATGTACGTTTCGCCATTTATTGTGTGTTCAGCACATGCCAGTCAGCTGTCATATGTGACTTAAGTATTGCTCCCATTATTTGTGATGGCTCTCATTTGTTATCTTGCTTGAATTACTAACTGCTTATCAAATTATCACTTTCATATTTTTATTGTATTACTGCTGCATTGCTGGATGATATTTTTGTTTAAATTATTATTTTTAGTTAATGATAATTTTATCTTTTGATTACTCTCTATTTATTCTAGGCATTTGCATGTCAACATTTCTTATAAAGGCTGATCATGGAAACAATGAGATCATTAATCATTTGGAGGAAATTTATCAGGTAGTCAGATCTGAGGTGTGTTTAATTTTGATGCTTTGTTTCATTGCAAATACATTGTCTAACTCTGCTAGATGCATAAACACAGGGTCTTTTGAGAAGAACAGAACATGAGAGGAGTAACCTTAAAAGGATTTGTCTGCCACGACTGGGAAATCTCAAATTGCCTGTAGTCAGGTCGTTGGCTGCTACCTGTTGCGAGTTCAGTGCTGAGATTTTGTGTGGGAAGCCAGGGATTGACTGTTGGTTGGAGTGTCTTCTTTTGTTTGATAAAAATAGCTTAATTCTAGATATGGAATTGCTTCAGGAGTTATCAAGAAGCGGTTTTCTGGATTCTCTTGAACTCTTTGAGGTAATCATTATAATTCCCTGTTTCTGCTAAGAGGCATATGTAGATTTAGCAGATAAGTTCTGCAAGTATGCATAGTGTTTCTATTGATGCCATAGTGGAGGTGAAACTGATAAATCAGATGCATAACATAAGATTGGACTAAGTTATTGGGAAAATAAAAAAACATTTGGCAGGTGGTTCAGGTTTGCCTGAATATTCTTCCAAAGGTGAACCAGTTCACGTAGAGTTTACTGGACATTCTTAAAACCTCCCTGTATTTTTATTGTTAAAGTCTGGATACAGGTCTTTAATTTTTTTTTTCTTCCCATTTTGGCACACTGACTTTAGGAGCATTTAAGATTCTTCCTAGACACCAGTCCAAAGCATTTCTCTCTTCTTAGTTACATATCTTCAGCATATCCATTTATGGCTGTATACATTTTGAATTCATAATTAAGATTTGTTTGGTTGATACTCGTGAATGGATGAGAGGAGTTTGGTGAAATTGATTGGGAAGTCTTCTACTAAGAACTAGCCAAGTGGCTTGAAGTGAAGGATGGAAAATATAAAACAATTCAGAAGGCTCATTATGGAATCCCAAGATTCCCAACAGGTGCCATTTGTTTGACATGTCCATGTGGTGGAGGTTTCATAAGAGGGAACTGGTGCAATATCAGTTATGAGCATTCAATGTCTAATACCAGTTCAAAATCACATGCATCAGTTGATTATGTCGATTTCTATTCGTCTAATATAAGTTCAATCTAATTCACTTGCGTACACCTGCTATTTTTTCACAGCTAAGCAACTTACCTCTAAATCTATGCAACAAGCCACCCTATATTGGATAGCATTTTCAAAGTGCTTCCCCACTCTTTCTTCCTTCCTTTCTTTCTTTTTCATATTAGCAATTCAGCTTGACAAATTTCAGTGACCTGTCCTTTGTTTATGAGATGTGGCCAAGTCCTGACATTAACCTTCTTATTTTAGGGTATCTCAAAGACATCTGATCTTTTGGAATATGCATTGGGCTTCTCCTTGAAGTATTCCTCTAGGCCCCCTACTGATTTTGCACCGCATCAGAAGATTTTGTGGATTTTAGATGCTTGGACGTCCTTGGATTCTGGTGATATATGCATCATATTCATTTTATTTCAGTTATATTATTTATCTGACAATTTTCATGTTATTTTGATTGATTTGTGCTTGGTTATTTTCTGTTAGTGCTCACAAGAACTGCCAATGTTGTTCATGAGATGTGGTTTCACTGGCATTCATCCTTGTGGTATCCCTGCTCTGGACTTCCTAGGGTATGTGCTGAAGTGCTTTGTGCATGATGCAGAATTATTAGCCACTGGACTTTTTTATGCCTGAATTACTTTTAGTTCTAAGTGTTTATGTTAACTTTGCTTTATTGCCATCAGATGCAAAACATATTGCAGGCCAGTAATGATGAGGATTGTTTACTTGTTCAGCCAGTCAGATTTGCAGTACTTGAGCAGATTCTGTAAGAACATTTTCTTTTATAGTCTGAGCAGCACTCTATTTTCTTGTTTCTGTGCACCTGCTTTCCTTGTTATTTCTTTTTGGCCGCAATACGTATGACACGTGTGTTTTGTGTATCATGTTAATCAATTATATGCAAGTACCATCATTCAGTGGCTGTAGGTTTTTTATTTAAAAAATGAGGCATATTCTGGTTTGCTTCCTTTCTATCCATGAACGATTATCTGAAATTTTGAAATCACTATCTTCTTTTGTCAAGTTATCTTATGTCTAAAAGAAGCAATGTCTAAAAGAAGCAACAGATTTAATGGACATTAGTCTGCAAATTGTTGAATATTACAAGCGTCTGTGCTATTATTTATTTTAAACTTTTGTATATTTCCTTAAGCAACATTTACTGGAGTTATTATATATTGATCTTTGACTAATTTTGGAACAGGCGAAGTACCCATCCTATAAGTGGATATGAAGTCTATAATTTCAAGGTCAAGGTCACATCAAGGAATCTTTTCCAAGATGCTCCACCTGAGAGAGATGGACTTAGATATCTCCTTGCTGTAGCCCGTTCACTATTTCAGCAGGTAAATTTTTTTTTTCGTTTAATGATTCTTTTAAAGGCATTAGCATGTTATCCTGATTCTCTGAACTTTAGTTTTTGTTCTCTTCATTGATGCAGATTATATTTACACACAGGAAGTCTTTTGAAGAAGCTAAATTTCAGGAAATCAAGACTACCCTCCACCATCTCAGGAGAACAATGTATGAATGTAATATTGCATGGTGTTCTATTTATTATCTTTTAGGAGCTGTTTATGTTTTTCATTTTTGAAAAGTTTAAAAGTTTTGTCTGTTATATTATCTGTAACATGAAAGAGTGGATATTGTTTTTTCAGTTTCCTTGTTTGTCCATTACTCCATCATATGGTAAGTAAATCCATGATAACCACTTAAGCAGCTCTATTTTCTGTGTTTTTTTTTGTTCAACTTTATATTTATGTTCCTGGGATCCATCTCTCTTTGGATATTATCTGTACTATGACATTCTTTACTTTTTAATATATCTAACTTTTTCAGGTAAAACAATTTTAGGAAAACTTTATTTTCATATGACACGACATGGCTTTCTAAGATTAATTTCCTTGTAGAATGTAGTTTGAATGTCATGTTCATTTTTGCAGAAGGAAAACCTTCCAGGTCTGAAGGCACTTATTTTGTCCTCAAGCCACAGTGGACTAACATCTTGTATGGATTCATTTATTCAACCATTGATTAAAGAGTTATACTCTGGATGCATGGAAGGTATGCTTAAATATATGCTACTTTTTTTTTACCCCTCTCATAGCTGTTGCCAAATTTTCAAATAGATCTCATGATTCATGCACACAGAGCAGTGTCTTAAAAAATGGCCACCTAGGTCCTAGATGAATAGGCAGCCTGCTTACATGCCCAAGTCTTTTCACCTAGGCAGCCTCTGCCTCATTCTGTTGTAGAAATTTTTTTGATGGGTGACCATTGTAGCACCATTAATTAATTTGTGTAACCTTGGAAATTACAGCTTATATTCTTATCTTTGCCACTCATGGATGGCAGGGTCGGGTCGGCTGGGTGAGTCGAACCCAGCCGACCCCGACTCGGGTCGGGTCGGGTCGGTGGAGTCGGCCGACTCCAATGGAGTTTGGCTGACCCTGGGTCGGCCAGAGTAAAAAATGAAAAAAAATCAGGAAAAATTTGGAAAAATCTGAAAAATCAGGAAAAATCCCTAAAATTTACAGAAAAACCTAGACACATACAACATTCATTGAAATCAAACACATTGAAATTTAAATCTTATCATGTTCATGTACCATGAAGAACAATAACAATGACTAAAGACATAATCATTAATGTTCATACATTGCAAAAATTAAAATATGTACAAGTTGATAACATGAAATAAATAAAAATACCTTCTCAATTTGACATTTCTGAACCTTCATCCTCTACCTCATGAGATTGAATAGGTGGCACATACTCATGTCCTTCATATTGTGTATATCCAAAGGCAAACAAAGAATTTGCAATGTCTTGGAATCCTCTTTGGATGCCTCGCGGTGTTGTTGCTTGTTGACTTGAACTTTCTCCTGAGTGTCCTGGAGGGATGAAACTACCATATCCAGCAGTTTGAATATTGCCCAAATAATTAGGCCCACTACTAGAGCTGATATCTGAATATGGCAATTTTGGGGGACTAAAAAAGGGTGGATATGAAGCCCCATATCCCCAATCATGCCCTGCTTGCCTTTGTTGGCCTTCATATCCCCCATGCTGCTGTTGTTCTTCCCCTTGGCTTCCTTGTTGTTGTTGGGGTGGTTGTGAATAATCTTCATATCCTGACATAATACCCCCAAGCCCATAACCTCCCGTGGCTCCAATACCTGCAGCAGCACCATCATCATCATCAGGTGATTGGGTGGAGTCATCACTCCCCACTGTTTTTTCTTTTTCTTTTGTACTCATCTTTTTGCGACGTTCATAATGTAATTTCTCTGCCTCATATAATCTAGCCAACTGAGATGGCAGGGGTGGAGAATTAAGGTTTAAGTTGAGAATTAAAAAAAACAGATCATGCAATGTTCATACAAAACTCTAATCAAGTAAAATAACTATATTGGACACTCAATTACATAATAATTACATTAAGGACCTAAAATCCCTAAATTTTAAACCCTAATTAGGGTCATTTGGGGATTTTCAGGGAAAACAGTTAATGTAATGCAATTAAGTCTACCAACAAACTCTAATCAACTAAAATAGTTCTATTAATCACTCAATTGCACATTAATTTCATTCATGACACAAATCCCTAATTTTTATACCCTAATTAGGGCTAAATTTGGAGATTTAAGAGAATGAAGTCATAAACATGTTAAATATGCTATAGATCTACAGATCTATAGCCTATTTACCATTTCCTATTTTTTCAGATTTTTTTTTTAAAAAATAAAAAATCTCACCTCACAGAAGAGAGAGAAGAGAACAGAGAGAGAGGAAGGGCGCCGGTGGCGGCGGCCGACGGCGAGCCTCCCGGAGCTCCGGCGGCGGCGGCGGCGAGGGAGGCGCTCCGGCGGGGGGAGGGGGGGCAGGGGGCTGGGAAGGGAGGTGCTCGGGACTGCGCAGACAGACTGCGCAGTCCCGGGACGGGATCCCTCCTTAAAGGGGGATCCGCGGGGTCGGGCGGGTCGGGGTAGTTGGGTCGCGGAGTCGCCCGACCCCGGCGGATCCGGCCCGACAACGGGAATCCGCGGATCCCGGCCACTTCCCGCGCCAACTCGGGTCGCCGGGCGCCGACCCGCCCCGCCCGATTTTGCCATCCATGCCACTCCTACGCTTGCTACCTCTAAGGTTCTCTTTCTTCCACCCCCCCCCCCCCCCTCCCCCCCCCCCCCCCCCCCCCCCCGCCCCCGTTTACTGGTTAAGATTTTGCAGACTTACAGACTTTAATGTCTTCTTAGTTTGGTACTCCTTCCTTGATAAAATAGAATATTTTCTTTGTTTCTGTGAACTATCCCATATTTGATGCATTGATGGGAATCGAAAAACTGCACCAAAGGATCCATGGGCCATTTGTTTATTTTATTTGGCCCATTAGAGGCCCACTTGATGTAATTTTCTCTTTTAAATTTTTATGTATTTAGAAGGGGTATTTTGGTCTTTTGGGCCCTTGGTAGGTGAGAAGGGCCATGTGGGTCTTTAAATACATGTAACCCCCCCACGTTTGGGCAATGAATGCTTTGAAGATAAACAAAATGGCCTAGTCTTTGCTTTGAGGGGTGCGCTCCTGTTCCCCTTCTCCCTCCCCCTCCTCCGGTGGATTCCGGCCCTCCTCCCTTCCTCCCCTTTTTTCTTTCTCCGGCGACCCTCTCTCCTTCTCTCCCTCTCGACCTCTTTCCCCCTTCCCGTCCCACATCATGCATGTTTGAATCTCTGGAAGAAGATAGTGAAATATGTACCATATTGTTCTACCCATTAAACTATCTGTCTATGTGCACTTTTTCATCATGCAATATGATTGTTTTTTAATTATATTATAGTATACTATTCCTCATAGACATAGTTGGCCAAAATAAGAATTACAATGCATTATCAGATTTTTATGATAACTAAATGAGGTGTTTGTAGTTAATAGCATTCTCTTTTGTAGAGGGCACATGTAATGAATAAATAAAACCTAAAATGGAACTGCCTCGAAATTTAGGTGCCTGCCAGATAGTACAGTAAGGATAGGTGATTCACTGCCTGGTATTTTTAAAACATTTACATTAACAGTCTGGGCCATTCTTTTGTTAGTATCTCCAGAGTCCAGACCACCTGTCTGTATGCATCTTATAATTTAGTGGAGCTCATTCGGTATGATACATGCATTTCTATGGAGTGATAAATATAGAGGTAGGAATTTGTTGAATGTACTGCACTTCTTTGTATATGTCAGGAGGCCATTGAGGAAAAGGGGATGGGAAAGCTTGATCCCGATTCCTATGATGATGGGTGCCAGTGCAACTGAAATTCCTGGGGAGTTAATACATTTATGTATTGATAATTTGATAAGACCATTCACTATTTCTTGAAGCTTGATCCCAAACAACCCTATAACCCCCCTCCCCCCAACCCGCCAATCGGATATATCATATAGCCAAGAAAAACCATGAACCAGAATAGAAGAGCTTGCCCAACCCATGAGTAAATATCTCTTTTAGTATATCCTGATTAGAGGTAGGAACAAAAACCGAAAAGATTCTGGAGCTACAATGAAAACTTGATTTTGTACATGCCAGAACATGAGTTGGTAACTGCATCCAATTGCTAAAAAGATCCCAACTGTTTCAAAGTTTCTTTCTCTTGCAATAGGATATTTACAGAATCCTTTTCAATAAGACTAAGTGGTTAAGTATTGACGTCAAGTTACGTTCTGACTTTTTGTTTTTTAGAACTGGAATTTCGTCAATGTTTTCATTTTCTTTTCTTGCATAACATCTTGTATATCGTTTGACATACATATGTCCATATAAATGTCCTTGTTCACCTGTTAGTATAAGAATGTCCACGAATGTATTGCATCATTTGATAAGATGGATGGATGTACATAGGTGAACTACTTTCTGCCTCCTGCTTTGTTGTTTCGTTTTGGCAAGTGGAAAATGATAGGGAGGGATGAAAAATTTATGTTGTCCAAGAATCTTCTGCCATGATAATTTCGGAGTTCTAAAATAGTTGTCCAAGTATCTGATTCTTGTCACCCTAGTTTATTCATTATGCACTGTGGTGTTTACAGCTCCTCTAATTTTGTTGTAAACTTGTAATGCAGAATATGTCCATTCTCTGGGTCTCGCGTGGGTGCACCTTGGGCTTCTGCGTTTCCATCTTCTTCTCAACTCATGTAATTCTGATCCTTCTATGAAGTATGCTTTCAGGCTTTCTCAGATAACAGAGAGGATTTCAATGCTTGAACTCGAAATAAAGGTACTAACTTGCCTACTTCCAGTAATTGAGTTAACTGTGTTAAAGATCTCTGAGAATTGCTCTGTTATTCTCTCATGTCTTTTATGGATGTACTTTCACAATGAATCTTGAAATCAATTTCATGCTTTAACATTTTTTTAATGCCAGCTGATTGAACTAACTTGGCCACACAGCACAACCAAGTTAGTGTAGCCATTCATTAAATGTTTATTTTAGTGCATGTTCCAAATTTCCTCTATGTGGTATGCTATTGTGTAGACATTACAAAACAAATTTTAAGGGTACAAGAGAAATTCTCAGCTAGATAATCATGTCTTCTTGAGTTCTCAAATCATGTATTTGCTATGTGCATAAAATTTACTGCCTCCTGGTGCTTCATAAGTTCATAACCACATTGATAAGCATGAATAATCCTCCTTTTCTAAGCATGTCTTTTAGTTAGAACCAGTGGCGTGGCGCATTGTACTTCTGACAAATGCTTCCAAGACTCAATTTTGAAGCACTTATTTTCTTTTTGCAGGTTCGACGAGAATGTGAACTTTTAGCAGGTGGTGGTCTGCCAAGAAGTGAACAAGATGAGAGAGTATGCTTGTTGAAGAAACTTGAGGAAGAGAGAAGAAAGCTCCAAGAGAAGGTTGGTAATTTTCCTATTTTCATGGATCCTAGACTGTAGGAGGTGGTAGTAGATTGGCTGTTGGTTGGCTAAAAAACAGCAAATAGTTTGGCTGGTTGTAAGTAAATTTTCCAGAGAATCCTAAGACCTAGATCTCTTCTTTTGGGGAAATGGTGAGAACCGCCACTTTGTTAAGGTAAACAGATAAAGTAGGGTCACAACTCACAAGGTGTGGAGAGGCTTTTATACCTTGTGCCATGAAAGTGGCAGCCTTAAGAATGTCTTCCCAAACAGGTCTCCATAATCTGTTTGGACAATACTGTCTCCAAGTTCCACAACTAGATCTTCATAATCTGTTTATCCAAGTTTCTACTCGTTTGTGACAATACTGTCTCCAAGTTCCAAGAGGTAGAGGCCACTGCCTCACGCCCACTCCCAATCTGTTGTTTTGTCTTCATGTCCTGAAAAACACAGTGATCAGGAAAGAAAGCCACTGCACAGTTCAAGCATTTTGTGATGCTACTCACAGACATGAGATTGTTGACTAAAGACATCGATTGGTGACTAAAGATATCGATTGGAGACTAAAGGCATTGATTGTTGACCAAAGGCATCGATTGTTGACTAAAGACATCGATTGGAGACTAAAGGCATCGATTGTTGAACAAATATGGTTATAATTATGGGGTAAAAGGTTATTTAGTGCCAAAATTCAGAGACAAATGTCTAAAGGTAGACTTAAAGGTTCTGGACCTAAGGTCCCACACACAGGATATTACAATTTAATACAAGTATTAATTAATATATATAATTTAAAAAAATGTATGGCAGACTCGGCCTGGAATCAGCCGATCAGGATTGATCCAGGCCGATTCGGCCAGGATTTTGACTAAGGGGATCCCTCCCCACCTCAAGGATGGCAGAGTCGGGTCGGGTGGCTGGGTCGGCCCCAGCCGATTCCGACCCTGAGTCGGGCCAGACTCGGCCTGAGTCGGGCCGAGTCGGCCTGAGTCGGGCCGAGTCGGCCTGAGTCGGGACAGTAAACCAGTCCCGACTGTCCCGTGGGTGGGTCGGTGTTCCCCCCCCAGAGTCAGGTCGCCAGGGGCCGACCCGACTCAGAGTCGGCCGACTCCGCTCCGAGTCGGCCGATCGGCCGACTCTACCATCCATGCCCCACCTCCCCCCCCCTCCCCCCAAATGGCCGATCCGATCCAAAATCGGCCAATCCGGATCCCGATCGGCCGATTCTGCCTTCCATGCACATCCCTTGCAGATTTCTTCTGGAGAATCATTGGCTAGATTTCAGCACTAACAGAGTTGAGCAGCTATGACATTACTGCATTGTTTTCAAGATTCCACTTGTTATATCCAGCATCATCTGCCACAGGTTTCTTGATTTTCCCATTGATGTGACCACTTTTTCCTCGACCGGTGACGTGGATCTCAGCTGCAACTGACCATGCATTGTGGTTGTGCCCCATCAACTTAATAGGTGTGATTTGGAGGGGTCAAATTTTAACTACCCATATCTGCAAGCATAGGTTCAGCAGGTCGAGAGGACTCAAGTGGTGTCTGAATGCGCACTATCTGACATTGGCACTTACCCGTGCTGGTACAGTGATAAACTGGAGCTAGTGGCGACTCTCCCTCGGCAGAAGCTTCAAACACTAGCAGCTCACGGTCTGAAATATGTTATAACAGAGTAGAATGTCTTAGAACAGGCATCGAACGGGTGGTGTGCATCCTGGGGTATACCGCATACCAACCAGCAGAGTAAGGGGCAAAAGGAGACAAAGGAGAGGATCTGCAGAGCAAGGAGCAGAGCCCCAGCGATGACCGACCTGCTAGGGTTTCCACCGGAATCTCCCTTGCTGCATACAATTGGACGGGGGAGCCTACACAGGCTCTCACTGGATTGAATGCTCTGATACCATGATGATTTTCATGGTTACATGATGCTGTGAGAGAGAGGAGTGAAAGAGAGAAGAGGAGAGGGAAGAGATGTGCGTAGGAAAGGAGATTGCGCTACTGTAGCACTCATAGATCCTGGTGGTGTTATATTAACCTAATGACAGGAAATAGAAGACAGAAATTGCCCCTGTTACACTGCATACAAGTTAAGGGTATTCATGGAAATAAACAAAACGGGTTGACCCAGATCCACGCTAATGGGTCCGGTAATGAACCGGCACCCCATTCAAGAGTTTCAGCTAACCGGATCCAGTCTAATGGGTCCGGTAATGAACCTAAGTGGGTTTCACCTGCTACAGAACTTTGATGTTAATGATTTAACCTTATGTATCCCTTTTTGAAATTTATAAGGATAAGAATAAGGTTGTATGTCTGCAAGGGTGAGAGCAAGCTGAAGGATAGACCTTTTGTTTTAAGGAAAATGATATAGATTTTGTACCATGTTATAGTTTATTGCTTGGGAGAAAATACATGCCAAACTTCCTTGGAGCAGGCATCTTGTGCTAATTTTTGCCAAATCTTTGGACAATGTAAAGAGAGTGGGTAACTTTAGATTGATTATATATGATGCATATGATCAACTTATCTATTTGCAGGTTGTTTTTCGCCCTAATCCAGCTGATTTTGAGAATATGAAAATCTATTGTTATGGATTTCTGGGGCCACAATTAAAGTTCCCATGCAATTTGATGAACATTAATGAAGTTCAAAATTGGCAGGTAGAGTAAGAATCATGTCTTAATTCAGTCTTTATAGTAATATCTTGATTGTCCTTTTGATCTTTTCTTTATTTTCTTGTATACTCCAAATATGTCTATATTGCAGGCCAAATCCACTCAATTTATTCACCAGTTATCTGAAAAGTATGCTGCATACGTCGATATAATTCAACCGCTCCAGGTTGCTGTATATGAAATGAAGTTAGGTCTGACATTGATTGTATCAAATGTATTGGAGAATGAATACTTGTTGAAAGTGGAGCAAAACAGGGATGTGGTCTTGGTAAGTTTGATCAGTTCCATTCCTAGAAGATGATTGTTTTTATCTGTTTTAGTTTATGCTGAGTTTGTTTAGTTGAAGGGTTGAGTAGTTAAGTCTTTTTAAAATTATGTTGCTGAAAACATTTTCATTATGGTCAATGTGTTTGTTTTTTGAATTTTTGTTACAATTATGTCAGTGCTAAAAATTTCCCTTTTGTATTTGTAATTATTTCTTTCCTCGTGTATCTTACGCATGGAAAACAGAATCAGATCGGCCCAGGAATTCGCCAGGGCATCGATTCTGGCTGGGGATTGGCGTGGATCGGCCATGGCAGATCTGATCTGAAATCGGCCGATCCCGATCCGAATCGGCCAATTCTGCCTTCCATGATCTTATGTGAATTGATGTTGTATGGGTTATATTTTGCTGGTTATGCTTTTAGCTTTCTCTGTTCGTTTCCTTCTTTTGTGTGTGTGTGTGTGTGTGTTGGGGGGGGGGGGAGGCGGGTTGGTTCGCATCCTTTGGCGGATTATGTTCTGGCAGGGCCTCGTTTACAGGTAGTGAATGCATTTCCTGGGTTCCTTTTCAGGATTATACTGTTTTATATGCATACACTTTCTTTCCCTTCTTTAATGAATAAATATTACCATGAACCACATAGATGATAGTGTTCTTGTGCATGGTTTTTTTGTATAATATTTTGGAGTGTCCAGAGTATTTAGGGTTTAAAGACCCTCAGTGGCATACTCAGAATTATGTCTTCAGTTTGTAAATATTTAGACGTGGGTGAGACTGTGAGAGAGGCCACACCACCTATGTTCTGGCCACCTCTTCCTCTCCGAAAGGCTTGCCGCACTCTCTTCTCTCGTCTCTCTCTCTCTCTGGATCATAGGATCAGACCTCAAATTATAGTCTAGGCTGCACACCCCAAGTTTATCATAGTCCAAATGACAGCCTAAAATCAGCCTGCATATGAGGGGGAATGTAGAACAGTCACACAATGAAGGAGGAGAAAATATGATGTACTTAATAGTGGAGCAGGGCTCCACTGGCACTGCTTGCCTCAAGGTTTTTAGTTGTGTGGCTCAATCCAATGAACTTAACAAGGTATACCCTTGGTGGCATACTTGTAGTTATCTCCTTTTCAGTTTATTTTATACATGATCTCTCTCACCTCCTCTATTCTGGCCAGTTCCTCCTCTTCCAAAGACTGCACCACCTCTCTTCTCTCATCTTTCTTTCTCAATCCAAAGTTTCTCACGGATTCAGCCATCTGCTCCTTCCTCCAAAAATGCTTTTCATTCAGAAGCTTCGATGTAGTGGTTTATGGTTCCTTTTTAAAACTTTTAAGAACGTGATCTTGCCTTGCCTGAATTGGTTTATTGTGTATCTTTTGTTTGCTATGCAGGCCACAATATATTCTCTTATGCAGTTCCCTGGATGCCTCATGTGTTGTGCGGATATGAAATCCAACAACACTAAGTTTATGTGTTTGGATGCCAATGCTTCTGCTAGTAGTTTGGCTGTCAACCTGAATGTGCTGAAGAAGTTAATTACGACAATAAGCTGTCCTGGCGAGGAGAAGGTAGAAAGCTTTTTCTTGAACATTGTTCATCATCATTCATTATCGATCCATCTGAAGAAATGTTGCTGCAATATCCCATGGCTCATTTCAGTGGTTTAACTGTATTTTTTATGTTAATTGTTTTCTTATGCTGATTTAACATAAATTGCTAAAGTGACCTGTTATGCGGCAGATACGTTCCCAGCAGCTAGAAGCATCTATTCATCGCATTATTCTTGCTAATGTAGCATGTAGTGTGGGCACCTCCCTTATTATGGATGAAAGTTCTTTTTCAGTAAGCTTCTTCTGCACTAGGACTGCATTATTTTCTTATTCTACTTATAGAAGAGGATACCATCTGACTTTTCATACCCCCCCTAATGTTCTCAGCTTTTAAATGAGGTATTTGTTCACTTTGCAAAACTGTGGTTTGCGATGAAATTTCAAGTAAAAATGAACAAAGATATTGAGGACCAGCCTTTCAAGTTCCGGCCTCGTGCAATCAGGGTAGAAGACATCTTAAGAATGGACTTGCCATCACTGACAGAGGCTGATTCTGATAGGGATTATGCATGTGAATTGGAAGAGATGCCGGCAGGGGGAGAATATGCTCAAGTGGTACCCTTCTAAACTTTTGTCTTTGTAGTCTGTGTTAAGATGTAGTACCTTATATAATGCTTTTGCATCTAAAGGATCCTTCTCTGGAAGGGAAGAATCTGGAGGAAGAGTGGAACCTCATTCCAGAAGACATTTTGAAGGGCATGCTCCAGGTTCACGGCCAACTATTTGGCTCAAGTACTCTTTCCAAATATGTGAGTCTGAGTCTCTCTCTTTCTCTCTCCAAAATGTCTCTCCACATACGAAAAGCATATTTCCATAATATAAAGCTAAGCATCTAGTTTTTCTCAGGTGTAGGCACTTTTCTATGGTATTCAAGTTGTAAGCATGTGAGATATGAAAATCAGTAATGTGATACCATTTCACTTTCTAAATTGGCATTTCCAATTGGGGATTCTGATGCAGAAATACTTGTGTGAAGGATCAAAAACTTGGGGTTGGCATATCTGTTATGTTTTGGTGGGCTGATCTTGCCCCAGCATGCTTTTACTATTTCCTACTTCTGCTTGGTTTGAGTGGTCTAGACTCCAGCTAAGTTTGGCCAGGTTCCAATGGCTAGATAATCTAAATCTCAGAGACAACAGCTCGTCACTGCTAGCTATTTTCAGTAGTGAGCAGTCGTGAGTAGAACCCTAAATCCCTTCCAGCTAACCAAGTTCTGTGGACAAATCAGGAGGCTAGAAGGATACTAATATCCTGACGTAAGCATCCAGATCTATAACAGTTGAATTCTCAGTTTATACATCTGTGTTCTCAAGCTATGCTTTTTTGGCATACCTTGAATGTTAAAGCTATGATTAATCTTTGCAAAGGATGATAGTTTATAGGCTAGAATCGCTAGATTAGGATAGGATGGCAGATGTTGCCAGGGTTTGAGCTGACGTCTGTATGGATGGCAAGATCGGAATCGCGGTCTGGATCGGCCATGGCCGATTCCTCGAGGGATCGGCCGATTCTTTGGGAATCTGGCCGATCTGGATCGGACAGGTTAAAAAAATGAAGAAAATTGTGGAAAATCATGAAAAATCAGGAAAAAAACACAAAAAATAGGAAAACACATACAAAATTCTTTGAATATAAACACAATGAAATTCAATTCTTATCATGTACATCTATCACAAAGAACTATAAAGATGATTCAATCATTAAGGCGCTAGTGATTATGATCATACATTGAATAGAAAAGATATATCTAGAAGTTTATAACATGAAATAAATAAAAATATCTTGCCAATTTCACATTTCAGAACCCTCATCCTCTGGCTCATGAAACTGAGTAGGTGGCCCATAGTCTGATTGTACATACTGGGTATATCCATAGCCAAACAAAAAAATTGCGATGTCTTGGAATCCTCTTTAGATGCCTCGAGGTGTCGTTGTTTGTTGGCTTGAACTTTCTCTTGATTGTCTTAGAGTGAAGAAAGAGAAACTACCATACTGTTGCACCGGATTTTGCCCGGCTCCCCAAAGAAAAGAAGAAGAGAAAGAAAGGAAAAAAGGGTGCGGCCTTACCTCCGTCGCTGCTCGCTGATGCAGTTGCCGCCGTCGTGGCTCCCCTGCTCACTGCCGCTGTTGCCGGCCGCCGCAGCTGCTTGCACCGCTCCCGCCCTGTTGAACCCGGAAAAAATGCCGGGGTTCAAACTTCAAACAAAGGCTGGGCTGGAAAAGTGCAAAGTTTTGGGAAAAATCCCCGGACTCGTCCACTTCGAACACCTGAGATAAACGAGTTCGAATATATATTTATTCTGATTCAATTCAGGATAATATTTTAAATGTGATGCTTGACAACCCGGCGGGCCAAGGTATATACTCTCTGCCTGGCAAGGTCAATGTCCGACGTGCTATTTCCGTCATGCAAGCGTCCGGGAAATGAAACAACCCGACACTCGAAGACGGAGACAAACGGGCTTCAAACGGCTCCAAACTTCTACAAACAGCCCCAAAAACGGACTCCAAACGGCGTCAAAATGGCTTCCAGTGGGTGAGAAAAGGACCGGGGGCCCACCATTATACTATTGGGCCGGCCGACCACCCCCCATGGGGTGCTTCTTGTGCAAAGCACCCCCACAGGGGTGTTTGTGTGCACAGCCACCCCACGGGGTGGTTTACTTCCTGCGCGGAACACTCCCCACGGGGTGGTTCTTGCGCAAAGCACCCCCCACGGGGGTGTTTGTGCGCACAGCCACCCCGCGGGGTGGTTCCTGCACGGAACCAGCACCGGAACCCCCCCAGCAGGGGCTCTGCGCAAAACACCCCCCATGGGGGGGGACCTTCCCGCGCCCAGCGCCCCCCCCCCCCCCACAGGGGATTTCCCGCTCACAGCACCCACCCCACCCCACCCCCCCGTTCCCTACGGGGGGGGGGGGGGGGTTTCAGCACCAAAAACCAGCAGGCCCGTGGGGCCTCCCCTTGGCCCCTAAACTCCTATAAATAGGAGGCCATGGGTCAAGAGAAAGGGGACCTTTTGGAGAAGTCCTTTCGGCAAGAAGAAGGGACTTGGCCCTCTTGAAGAGAGAAGAGAAGAAGGAGAGACATACCTCTGCCCATTGGTTCTGCCCGGCGATCCTGTTCTCTGCCTGGAAGTGAAAAACAGTTGGTGGAAGGAAGTCACCGCATGTCCATATATTGGCCATGCTCTTTTGTAAATAAGTCCTTTTGTGTTTTAAAATAGCACGTGTGGAGGCATAATATTGCTTTGTAAATGCTCAATGGTGGCACATACACCCTATTAAGGATATAAATACAAATGTGACGAAAATATTGGTGGATGTAAATTGTGTCTGTATCCCCCTTATGGGCAAGGTCTTTTAATAAACGTATCGTATCAAAGGTATTCGAGTTTTCACTCGATGTAAACGAAACATTGACTCCGGTCGGTGGAGAATGGTCCAATACACGACCACCCCAATCGCCTGATAAAACGGACGCATGCGGAATATCCCCATGCACCTCTTAAAAATATTAAATTTTGTCTGTTTTCTTAAAACAGCCTGGCACGCCCATGCACATCAAAATCATAAGTCCCGAAGTGGACCCAAAGAATATAATAGATATATATTTCTCCCACGTGTTCCCGTTGTTCCGACACGCCCCTACCTTGCGTTGCCGTCGTCCCCTGCTTCAACCGCCGCCACTGCCACCTGTGGACACCGCCGCGAGAAGAAGAAGAGGAAGAGGAAGAGAAGAGAGCAGCCGTTGGAGGACCCCGCCGCTGCCGCTGCTGTCTTCACCCCCCACCGCCGCAGCTGCTGGTCATCCCACTATCACTGCAGGAGGAAGACGCCGCCGTCGCCGTCGCTGCTTCCTTGCTCACCGCCGGCCAAGCGAGGAAGAAGAGAAGAGGAGGAGGCCGCACGCCTCTTCTCTCCCAGTCGCCTCTCTCGCGCTCTCTCTCTCTCTCCTGATTATACCCAAAAACATGATTCTGATTCTAGTTCGTTTGAGGTTGTTTCTGATGATTGCATGGTTGTTATCTTAGTGATACTAAGCATAGAGCATATGATGTTCCATTGTATATGACTGACTAAAATCTGAAAATTAAGAAAACTTATAATTTTGACTTTTTGATGATCCATATTTTTTTGGCTCATTCAGAGCGAGGTTTGTTTTCTTAGTTAATTTGAACTTCAAAATAAGTCCACTACTGATCAGTTTCCATTCATGTCACCTAGTTCTGGTCTTATCCAGGTGGTGTTTTGAACCATCCTTGAAAGTCATTCTTCCTCCAAGGCTTGTGAGATGAGATCAAGGACTCAAGAATAGGAGAGAAGAGTAGTGTAGTGTTAGAAGCATGGTTTGGCAAAGTGGACCAGACCGGCCATATCATACAATTTCCAATCTGTGATGTGGTGCATATTGCACAGGCCTTAATGGGGTGCGTTGACAAGTGAACTGGACGAACTCGGACCATTTTGGTTGCCTATTGGACCAAATCGAATGATTGAGTTGCTTTTTACGCTGAACCATTCTTGTCCAGCCTGAGTCAACTCAATATGTTGTTGACAATTCGGTTGGCTTGACTGATCAATCATGTATGGTGCTTCCATGATGGTTTGGACATAAATCAATGAATTTCCCTTTAATTTCCATCTACCTTGTGCGAAGTCTTCTATCATCATTTAATTTCTTTGTATTAGTATTTATGAGGCATGGAGTTTATTGCTAATAGGTTGATAATGCTTTGAAGACCATATAATGCATTGATTTTATTACCCAAAATTAATGAAATACTCATGAAAGCCCTGTTTTTTGAAGTAATGTAGTTTGTGCCATGGTTTGTCATGGCGGGGCGAATCGGCCCGATTCCCCCGAATCGGAGCGGATCAGGGGCGGGCCGAGTTGTGATCCGCATGGATCCGCCGCCTGGCCGCGAATCGTGTGGATCCGATGCGATCCGATCCGATTCGCAGATCCGCCACGATCCGATCCCTGATTCGCCCCGATTCGTCTGATACCTCTTCAGGCAGGGTTGTCACTTGTCAAGAGTCAGGGCTCAGGATCCTCTTCAGCAGGGTTGTCAGGACCCCCTTATTTACCTGAATATCATTTAAGTAAATGTTATAATTTGTTGTTTCATTTACTTAAGATATTACATGTAAATAAGGAAGTACCCCCCATTTGAATCCAATAAAAATATCAAAAAAATCATATCTCTTACCAATAAAAAGTCAACTCTCCCACCGAAGAAGAAAATCGCGATTTTGATGATTTTAGCGAAATGCTAACTTTTTAATCTCTCATAATTGGTCTATCTAAAAATTTGATAATTCAAATAAACCATATGGAACACTAAAAATTCAAAGTCCGGTAAAAAAAGTCAAACGTGCATGTGACTTCTCCAAGGGAGCCGCTCTCCTACTGACAGCACTTAGTCTGATCGGGGCATCTTAGGATTTGGTCAAACTTAAGCTATCATCACCTAAACTCATGAGATTTTTCATTTTCTAATTGAAAAGAAACTAGAAAGTGACAATTCTCATGAGTTTGAGTGATGATAGTTTAAGTTTGACCAAATCTTAAGAGGTCTCAAACAGACTAAGTACTGTCAGTAGGAGAGCGGCTCCCTTGGAGAAGTCACATGCACATTTGACTTTTTTTACCGGACTTTGGATTTTTAGTGTTCCATATGGTTTATTTGAATTATCAAATTTTTAGATAGACCAAATTATGAGAGATTAAAAAATTAACATTTCGCTAAAATCATCGAAATCACGATTTTCTTCTTCGGTGGGAGAGTTGACTTTTTATTGGTAAGAGATATGATTTTTTTGATATTTTTATTGGATTCAAATGGGGGGTACTTCCTTATTTACATGTAATATCTTAAGTAAATGAAACAATAAATTATAACATTTACTTAAATGATATTCAGGTAAATAAAGGGATCCTGACAACCCTGTCTGAAGAGGATCCTGAGCCCTGACTCCTGACAACCCTGCCTGACACACATACATAAATATAATATATATAATAATCATATGCGAATCGACCCGATTCGCCACGATTCAGGGCGAATCGGATCGCATCAGGGCGAATCCGATTCGCCCCGAATCGGCGCACCAGCAAACCATGGTTTGTGCAAATTCAGCCCAATCAGTTCAAATCAGATGGCATCAGTGGACCATGCCATGACAGGTCCTATATAATCTTTCTCCCTGATCCAGCCATCCTTGAGTAGAAGGATAAGGAAGTGGAGGACATGGAGGAAAAAAGAGGGAGTTTGGTAGGAGGTAGTGAAGGAAGAGGAGATGGGATAATGATAGATAGAGTAGGAAGAAATGGAGGGGAAAATGTGTCGTTGGAGAGTTGCTGTTTCTTCATTCTCCTAAATGTCTTTGAGAGCTCCTGTCTGTGTCATACTGAGGTGACATGATGGTTCGACTTCGACATAGCAATTTTGTCCGAAGATTTCTGATTTATAGATATCACAATCTTGATATAGCAAAACCACCTTGAATGCTGACAAAAGGTGATGCATGGTGAACTGGAGAATGTTTAAACTTTAAACAATGACAATAAAGGTTTGAGCATGAACATTAGGAATTTGAACTCAGCTCTTCTCAGAAATGGTTCAAAAAGCTAGGCTTATAGAATAGAGTCATCGATGGTGATAATCATAGAAAAAGTTTTGTAGGTCTATTCTATAGGCTTAATCAACTTGTGAATCTGAGTAATATCTTCTATGTAATGTCATCCCGTATGCTAGAAGTGTAGCTAGTGGGGGCCTGGGGCAAGGAGGATGGCCTCAGGAAATGGACAATGGATCCAGCTTTGAAGGACAGGTACTATGTAAATAGACCTCTGGTGGAGGATACTTACAGTTTTATGGATATACTTATGGTACATAGCAATTGTTCCTGAGATGCTAATGATTGGCCCACAACAAAGGCTGGATTCTCTCTTTTAGGAGAGGTCTACAAGATGAGAATATCATCCACTTGGTCGATCTATTGCCTAAGTTAGTGGGGTGAGCCGTGACAATAGATGTACATGTATTCATGGGTTTGAAGTGGCAAAAAGGACATATCATGAGTGCATCACTCATTTTTTGTCCCTTTTTTGTATTTTTTCTGGGGCGGGGTTGTTTGGGAAACTTGCCATCCTTGTGGCCTATATATGGCTTTGAGGGCTCCATTTAAATTGAAGATCTTGATGATGTGACTTGTACAGATCAGTGCGTGCATTTGATTCACATACAACTTGTGTGAAGAGGAAGAGTTGCCTATGGACCATTTTGTTAATCAGTTGTCCATTCACTCTGTGGACATGCTTGCAGGTATGTCAAAAGACGGTGCATAGATGTTTTCCTGACTTTTTTATTAGGCTTTACTAGACTATTATGCAGGACTGAGGAAGGCCAGCCTTCTTCCATTATGTGTTGTTTGGTTGGGAAGCAGATTACTTTCATCAGAGGATTGTGAATTATTTTCTGTGGTGGGGTTTTTGAGAGTATCACAACACTAGATTCCTTATCTTTTCATATTTAATGAATTTTTGATACTTTCCACCTTGGTTGGATGGCAGGCACAACCTTATACCAGGTAAGATTCATGAAGATTGCTGTCTCATTTATCTGTAGCTTTTGGGTCTGTTGTTCCTCTTCTTCTTTGTTCCCAAACTCTTTAAGGTTGACAAAGAGATTATCTATAAGCTGCTCCTGGAATTGTAGATCTCCCGTCATCTTATATTCTGCATCCTTTTGTCCTCTAGTGATGCTATTCCTATGCTCGGATTAGTGTATTTGTCACTTATACTGGAAAGAAATGTAAGCTTCATTTTGGGCTACAAAACATCTTAGCTGATGGAAATAATGAATGTGCATTAGAAAGGGAGAATGGGTGGGACCACATCAGGGATCAGCACTAGAAATGATGAACATGATGGAGGGAGCCATCTGTTTCGTACTGTCTCTAGTTATTTCAATTAAATTGATTGTAGAAGCCACACTCTTTTTCAGAAAACAAAATCTCTTGCTTGTTATTCTGAGTACAACTGCCATGCAGTTTCCATACAGTATTGAAAGAGCGAGGTAGGAGATATCAGCTCATCAGCTTTGATCAATTAGGGTTATATCCATGCAAATACACGAGTTTTGTAAGATAAGATGATGAGAAATTGACATTTTCAGATGTAGAATATGTACATCAAGATAAAATCAAGTTGGTCCATGAAATTTGTAGTGCTAATCCTTTTCAAATTTTAGGACTCTGAATTAAGTGAAAGTGTAGCAGTGAAGATCAGCACAATTAGAGTGTTTTTCTGTTGAACACTATAGACTCTTAAGGAGATACTGTTTCGCCACACTGTTACAAGCTTACCAGGGAATGGTCTGCAGAACTGGCTGGCATGGACCAGTTCAGGTTCAGCCGTCTCCAGACCTGTCACTGGTTCCAGGACTGGATGGCCTGTTATTAGATGTTTAAGTCATTAGGGACTCCAATCTAGTGAAATTAAGTGATTAGGAACTTATTTAGGTTTAAGCATGTTTAATGTTTCAGATTTTGCATTCTTATTGTAATCCTCTGTTGTTGTCACTGTTGCTGAGTGATGGCTTTAAATTTACATTTCATGCTACCTTTTGTTATCAGATTTCCTTCATTTCTCTAGGAGTTGATCAAAGCTCTTCACATACTAGATTGATGTATCCTTTAACCTCCATTTCAGGGTGCTGTCTTGGAAGTCACTGAGAAGGAGAAATTGCAGTTATTTGTGGGTTCTTATGACATTGGAGCTTACATAATAAAAGGTGATTGTGCAGGAAAGACAGTTCATGAGTTTGTAGGTTTAATATGCGTAAAATATTCCAGGTGCAGATGCTTTATAATCATATATTTTCTTGCAGGCCTACCAACAACAATATCTGCTGCTTTAGATGAGAAACTTGTGGTAGAACAAATGCTCCGTGTATGTCTGCAGTCTGCAGGGAACATGACCTGGTTTCAACAATCTCATGCATTCAATATCTACAAGGTCATTGGAACTTACATTAAACACAGCAGTCCTTTTTTCTTATTTTCTTGAGTCTCATTATATTGTTTTTTCAGGATCCAAATGCTTCAGTGATGTCTAAAATGGTGGAGCCCCTAGTTGTCATTCAGGAGAGGGTGAAATATTTTCTTACTGAGTGGTTGGATCATCCAGGTCTTCAGAATATTCTAGGTTTAACAGAAATGCTCTTATCAATTCCATTGGATACCCCTCTCTCCAAGGTATGGAATCTTCTTGTATGTTATAGCTTTGATTACTTTAAGAATTATGTTGTAACTTTAACCAGAACAAGTTGTTGCTTTCACAATAAATTGTTGTGTTGTGATATACATGAGTTTTGGTCTTTGCAGGCTCTTTTTGGTTTGGAATCATTACTTGCTAGAGCACAAACATTGCAAGAAACCTGTCCCAAATTTTCTCTCGCAGGTAAGGACCAGAGATATCTATTAGCAAATAATTTACCATGTACAATTTTCAACTGTATTTAATTTGAGATCCCTGCAGATCATCTTGAACCAGTATATTTGCTGGTGTACTCATGGCAAAAGATTGAACTAGATTCTTGGCATAATTTGCTTGATGGAGTTGAGGAACAGTATGAAATTAATGCTGGAAAGGTATGTAAAATAGGATTTACTGGTTCTGTTGCTAGCTGTTTTCTGATCACTTTCTAATTGCCATTTGGGATATATTGCAGTTGTGGTTTCCTTTGCATTCAGTTCTTCATCGTAATCTTTCTGGCAATGTTGAGCTGGATACTATGTTCACAATGGAGAGGCATGTATAATTGAAAAATATTTGTAAAGTTTTACTGCTTGTTCTTGTGTAGTTTTCATCTAACCAAAAAGCTTAGAGCTGCAGAGTGGAAGAATTTATAGAGACTAGTAGCCTTGGAGAGTTCAAGAAGCGCCTTCAACTTCTCCTTGCCTTTCATGGCCAGTTTAATACTGGTATCATCATGAATGTTTATTCAAGGTACTATATTACACTTTTTTGCTTCTTTCTTACTCTCCTTTATTTATCTTGGAACATCTATGTGCATATGAAAATTTATTGCTTTTATTCAATGATACTGCACTGTTTTTCTTGGCATTAAAATTTTTGTATTGTTCTGTAGCAGTATAATTCATTCTTCACTATCATTTTGTGATGTGAGTATATTCTCTAGAATATCATTTTATGAATTGCATCTGAAAAATTATTACCTTTGTTCAATGATACTGCACTGTTCTTCGTGGAGTTAGATTTTTATTGTTCTAGTGCAGTACAATTCATCCTTCATCATTTCATGAGTAGGATCTCTTTTTCTTTAAAATTTCGTTCCACACACTTACCTTTTAACTTGCTATGTTTTATGCAGCTCTCATCAAAAAGAAATCTTGAGTATTTTATACAATGCTTTTGGATATTACATTCAGTTCTTGCCTTTGTAAGTTTCCTACCAGAATCTTGAGCTTTAATCTTTCTTAGCGTTTTCATTTCTTCATTATGTAATCGACAACTTGGTCTTTGTTTTCAGAGTCATGAAGCACATTAATGTTGAAAGGGGATGCAAGGAGGAGGAAATAAAAAATCAGATAAAGCTTCTAAAGTGGGAGCATCCAAACACCTTACTATCAATAGAGAGATTTAGAGTGGCTCGCCATAAATTATGGAAACTTATCAAGAAGTTCAATGTATGCATTTTAAGTTTTTAACATCTCTTTATATTTGCATTCCACACCTGACACCTCCCCTCAAACACACACAGAAAAAGTGGGAAAAAAAAACTATATTTGTCCTTGTTGCAGTCACAGATGGTTCCAGGCATGTGCCTTTGTTGGGAAATGTGAGGGTGCATAGGAGTAGCAGAACAAAACTTTTTCTTTTACTTCCTTGTTCCTTTAGGAGATATTTTACCGCTTTAGGACACAGTTTATGCCCTGAACTGAATATATGTTTTGTTGATGTGTTTCCATTTCCACTTGTTCATGAAAGAAACGTCTCCACTAGACAGTGAGTTTTCCTCTCCCCCCTTGTAGTGATTCTGTGATGGTCTAAGACGTACATAACCATAAATCTAAAACCCCAAACCCTAAGATGATGGTGCATAGGTAGAAGGGAACTTTGTTCTATGTGCATACCTAGAATGGGACAGTCACACAGTTCCATGCCCTTGATCCCAAAGGGAATGCATAGTTTACATCCTTGTTTGTATCTACTTAATTGTTCTTCTTGACTGGTTTGACTATAGAATGATTTTTTGTTGAGCACTGTTGTAACTTATTTTCTAGCATTGGTTGGTTTATAATTCAGTTTTAATTCATTTCCTGACTGATAGTATCCTTGGATAAGGGTGCATTTCCCAACGTCAATTTTTCGTTTTCATCTTTACATCAAGTTTCTTATTTAAAATAGACTTAGGTGGTTTGGACACGTGCACCGTCGCCCTAACTCAGCTCCGGTTAAGAGATGTGACAAAATCTTAGTGGATACCAGTAAAAGAGGTAGGGGAAGGCCTAAAATGAGATGGTGCGATGTTATTAGGAAAGACTTGAATCTTTTGAGTTTAAACACGACTATAGCACTTGATAGAAATTTGTGGCGGAAAAGAATTCATGTAGCCGACCCTAAATAATGGGACAAGGCTCTGATGATGATGATGAGATCAAGTTTCTTATTGATGCCAAGGGGAATTTTTTATTATTGCATCCTTTGATGCATTAAGTTGAACAATGGAACCAAGAATGAGGTTCCTTGACGGAATTCCTTCATGTCTAGGAGAAACTATATGAAGTGGTTTCTTGTACACAGGATATGTCAGCAGTTAGAGGACTTAGGCCATACTTGTAATGCGATTTTCCTGTACACAGGATTAGTGATTTAAAAGTCAGCTGATCAATCAAGTCGGGTCCATTGGCCGACTAGTCGGCCATCGATTCTTTCTCTTTTTCCCGCCTTTTTTTTTGGAACCTTGTCTGTGGAAAATCTTCTGACTGCGCAAGTCAATCCGCATGTGCGTACTTGCACATTGAAGAATTTAGGGCCTCAAGCTCCATACTCCAACAATGTTCATAATCATTACGTTGTGAACATTGTCACAATCATTAAATGTTAAAAAAATCCTAATTATTCAAGACCCATCTAAAATATATTATTATCATCATCATCATCAGAGCCTTATCCCATGAATCCTCTTCCGTCAAAGATTTTTATCAAGTGTTATATTCGTGTTTAAACTCAAGAAGTGCAAGTCCTTCCTAATAACATCACACCATTTCAATTAGGTCTTTCCCTAGCTCTTTTACTAGGATCCACTAAGATTTGGTCACATCTTTAACTAACGCCGAGTTAGGGCGATGGTACACGTGTCCAAACCACCTAAATTTATTTTCTCATTTTTCTATCAATTGGAGCTATCCCCAAGTCCTCACGGAAGCGCTCATTCCTAATCTTATCTTTCTTAGTCTTACCGTACGTCCATCTCAGCATCCTCATCTCTGCTACACACATTTTGCTAATGTGTTTCTTTCGCACTGCCTAACACTCGGTACCATATAATAAAGCAGGCCTTACAACCGTTCTATAAAACTTACCCTTTAAGTTTCACTGGTATACGACGATCACATAAGACTCCTAATGCACTTCTTCATTTTAGCCAACCTGCTTTAATCCCGTGTACTCCCCATTCTCTTGGATGATAGACCCTAAGCATCAAGAGGTACTGCTCTTAGGAATGCCTTGTTCATCAATTTTAACCATATCTTTTTGTAACACCCTCTCATTACTATAATTACAATGCATAAACTCTAACTTACTCCTACTGATTTAAAAACCTTTAGACTCCAAGGTATGTCTCCAACTTTCTAGCTTGACATTGAAACCATCAATACTCTCATCAATTAAGACAATATCATCCGCAAATAACATACACCAAGAGATATCATCTTGCAATTACTTTGTTACTTCATTTATAACCAGAGCAAAGAGGTACGGATTTAGAGTAGAACCTTGATGCAAATCTATAGTGACCGGAAATTCACAAGTGTCTCTAGGCTCTAGCAATAGTTCTCACACTAGTAGTAGCACCCTTGTACATATGTTCTAATTTTAATTATGCTTTTATTATTTTTAGTGAATATGTTCTAATTTTAATTATAATAGCATATTAACATTTCATTGCATAATTGCATTTTGATTATTCATACATTATACATTTTTAGATATTTAAATTCCATATAGGAGGGAGATATCACATTGGGTACCACTTTGGATGCCTAAGCACTGCCTAGGTGGGCGCCTAAGCACTTAGGTGCTTAAGGACCTTAAGAACCCTTGGGCGCCTTGGTGCCTTGACAACTATGGATTCGGTCATTTGGGTTACCACCTTTTGCCGACTCTTTCCTCCTGTAGGCTCCCGCACCATGTTATGTAAAGCCAGCAGGAGACCTTTCCTCCTCCATACACGAATATTAGTTCTACTTTCATTTATTGATATTGATGAGTCTGATTTTATCTATTTTATGATGTTTTATTTTGGATGTCAAGGATCAGGACTCACATTAGTTTAATAATATTTTTCAGCAATATCATCTCATTGTTAAATGATGACGTCTGAAATAGTTCATATTAGTATATCATATTTTTGTTCTTCATTGCCTGGCACTCTTGTATTCAGCTCATAATGCATATAACATTGATGCTCTACCATTTGAGTTATAGGTATGTCTTCTAAATCAGTCCTTTTAATTCAATCATATTTTTATAGGTATGTAACTAAAACAATCCTGAAAAAAATAACCGACTTGGACTTGAGGTGTCCGACTCGTCGACTAATTGGTCTGACTGGTCAACTGGTTTGGGGGGGGGGTGTCGGCCTACCTGGATCGATTAGTGCTTTCTAAACACTGCACTAGATAAGTCCTTGTCCAAGTTTTACTTGAATGTAATTCAGTGTCATCACTCATCAGTTCCTGTTCATGTAGTTTCTTTTCTCAATCTGAAATGGTACTTACATTCAACCATGTGCTTATTCTTTCTCTCACCTTGTCTTTCAAAGGATGTTTTGCAACAACCTGTGATGGTTTTTCTCAACCAAGAAGCAAACATAAAGAACAGTGGAGTCTCAGCATGGTTTAAACAGAAACCTTCTGTTGAAGCAGACAAGGAATCAGTGCCATTTCCAGTAGAGCCAACACATTTTGGTGCTACTGAAAGGTCTCCTTTTCTATCTATTTCTGGTTACATTCTGTAATTTCCTTAGATATATTTTCCAACAGCTTCTATTTTTTCCTCTGGTTGTTTAGGTTGTTAGGGCATCATAGCTGGAAACAGAAAATAAATTTGGCTTTTGAAGCTTCCAGTGTCAGTAGGTCATCTGGATATGATGGTCTTCAATGCAAAGGTCGACTACTCTATGCCTTCAAAAATTACCCGTGCTTACACTATTACATTGCTTTTACCTCTGTTGGACTTGCATATATTACTCCTGCATATCTTCTATTTATGTTTATAATTGCTTCATTATAAAACTTTACAATGTATTTTCATCCAGAGTTTGCAAGTCCTATCAGTTTATCACTGTTCTCTGAGTGTGAGGGGCTTTTGGCATCAACAAGCAAGGGTTGGGCTTCACTTGAAAAGATATACAGGCATGCTACTGACTTTGCTCATGTTTGGAAACATGGAACCAAGAACCTCAAGAAGAGGAGGTCTTTAACTGACCTCCTGAAACTTTTGGAAGCATCTGGCTTGTTGAGGCATAGATCTTTGATTGCTGAGGTATTCATGCATCACATATCTCTTAGTTTCAGTCCTGTGTTAGTACTTATAAACTTGGAGAATGCATCAAATATGTTTAGTTGCCGAGCACAATTTGTCAAATCTTAGTTGGCATTGTATATATTTATTTTGATAAATTCTGTGGTAGTATGTCTCCTGAATTTCTCTATTTGGTTGCTGAATTTTCATTTTTCTGAGGGATATAATCATTCAGTGAGTTATCACTCTGAAGCTTAGTGTATGCTTCAGTTGGTGATGCTGATGTGGACTAGTTGCTCTTGGTTTATCAAAACTCCCCTACAAGATGGGGTCTATTAGTCATACTGTCTTTGATGCTTTGATTCCATGATTTTATAGTATTTGTTTTTTTACTGACTTTTGCAGATAGAAGCCGGATCCAACCAGTTGAGTACTTTACTTTGCCAGGCTTCCTATGATGTACAACATTTGCTGCTGCAAGACAGTGATTCATCTGGTGAACATATTAGTTATCCTCAAATGCTGAGCAATGGTAACTCTGATCTGAAATGGAATACTGCCAATCGGTACTACTTCAAAAACATTGCAATGTTGCAGCAACTAAGGCAGGCTCGCCTGAATTTTCATAAGGATTTATCTCTGGAACAGGTCTCTTAAACATCCGCATACCTCTTCTTCAAAGAGTAAATATATGATTAAAATAATGGTTTATTTACCATTTTTGTGCCCATGATGAAGGTAAAACGAGCAATGTCTTTTATCGATCATCTTATTGCAATACAACAGGATCAACGCTCTACACTATATGCTCTTTGGGAGCAGTTCAGGAAACTGAAAATACATTCTTCTTCACTGGAAAGCTTTGGTACTGACCACTTTTCTTCTAAGCCATGATGATGTCACATGTCCAGCAGCTGCCTGACATGCAATTCTGTTTGCAGGAACCGGTGAACTTTCTTTGTCTTCTGATCAACATTTGTTATCTGAATGCATGTGGAATCAGAAGGTGTGCATTTCATTCAAAACATTTGCAATGCCCTTTTACTTACAAACAGGCAAAGTGAGACACTGATATTTTTGTACACCATTCGTGCAGAAATTGTTTGACAAGCTTGTTACCTTGTCAAAGGACACATCATTGCTCCTACGTTGCATTGGAAACAGTCATTTGAATGCTTGCCATGCTGTCAGGGTTGAAGCTGAAACAATTTCCACTTTTGTTGATAAATATATTCACTCTTTTGTCAAATCCAAGGTGGATATTATCTTGCACAGACACATCCTAGCACACATGCATTCACATTTCACACTAGGGGTGGAGTGGGGTGTTTACCTTCTTATGATTCCCCAGGAAATAACAAATGCTGGACATTTCTGATAAAGTAAAATCACATGTTTGCAATTCTCTGAGAATCTGTGGAAATGAGATCATGCGTTTTCATTTGTGTCTAGAGAGGGAGAGAACATCTTGGGTTTACTCATTTGCAAATCATGTGAAAATCAGTCAGAAAATAGAACTCTGAGAAATTTTGAGAATGACGCCCCAACCCCCCCACACACACAAGGTAAAAAAAAAAGGATGGTTAGGCAAAACCTTTTCTCACCTGTGGCCTGTCTTTTTCAGGAATTGTTAGATAAGTACCTTCTTCATGACTCTGGAATTATAACTGCCTCTGTGGCTTGTGAAATTCCTTTGATCATATCAAAACAAATGGAGACATTTGTGATGGAAAATTTTCAAATCATATGCTCGTTCGATGATGATCTCCAGAATTTCAAAAAGTCTAAAGCATTCAGTAGATCTATGGATGGCCTTCTGCTTAATCATTTTACTGAACTCACCATCAAGGTATATAACTTCTCATTCTTTCATATATGAGTTGTCTGCAGTACTCTAGTTGATATGAGATGTAAGAGCATGTATGCATGTGTATCTAGGACATAGTCTGAATCACGGTTTGCCTAATCGGGACAAATCGGCCTGATTCCCCCAAATCGGTGCGAATCAGGGGAAACCCAATCCGTGATTCGCCTGATTCGCCCCGATTCCCTTTATATAATATATATATAATATTATATCATATTTGTAATATATGTTATACATTATAAATATTATATATATTACATATATGTATTATTTTAATCAATATAAATGTGTCTGAAATATGATATATTTTATATATAATATACCCATGTGAATCGATCCGATTCGGACCGATTCTGGGGCCGTTTGAATCAGGAGAAATCCGATTCGCCTTCCGATTCCGATTCAGGAAACCATGGTCTTAATAACTATAGTTCCTATTTTCATCACCTTTGTTCAAGCACCATTTGAGTGTTTCGACTGAATTCATGAAAGCATTCCTATATGTTCCAGTTCTTCAACCTTCCATTCAGGAGATCTACTGTGTACTGTGTAGAAGCATATGCGATGATCCTTGAATGCATGTACGATGGTTGTGGTCTAGTCTAACACTGTGGATGTCTTTGCTTTTTCCCTAGTTGATTATGCGCACACAAATTAATTTTTCAATGTATGAAGTATGAACCATTTGTAAAAAAATACTTATCCTTGCATTACATTTGCCTCCTTCCACTCTAGATTTTTCCCCTTTTTTGGGATTTTAGGTTATCCACCAAGACTTGCTTCTTTGTTGTATGAGATTAAATTGCCAGTCAGGATAGTAGATTGCCTGCCTACTTTTTTTTTTGGAAGTTCAGGTGGTCTGCCAAGATTTGTTTCTTTGTTGTATGAGACTAAATTGCCAGTCAGGATAGTAGATTGCCTGCCTAGTGCCGACCTTACATTTGGCTATATACTTGGCTCTTCCTCAGAAGGATGTGTATCAAACAGGCAGACCACAGGAATTACTTCAATAGGAGTGATGAGATAGTGAAGCCCTGGAGAAGCAATTTCTGGTAAATAGTTGCTGAACTGAGCTAGTTTTCACTTGATGCAGGGAAAGCTTGTTGAAAAAGAGTTCCTCTCCAGTCTAGCAGCTAAAGAGTGTCCAATGAATTTTTGTCAAGCAGACAGCTCGTCCAAGGAGACTTTTACTGACGTTAACGCTTCATTCACCAAAATTTCTGTGAGAACAATTAATATGGTCAAGGAGGCAATTCTCAAGCTAGTTTTATTATGGAAAGAACAAACTTTTATTGGAGATATGTCCAGTGAGAAAATCACTTCATGGAATGCTATATTTGAGAAGTACATTTCAGAGCTGCAATTAGGACCAATATGTGTTTCATTCTGCGAGACAATAATCAGTGCGGTATATACATGTGCTTATCGAATTATTTCTTGATTTATAACCATCAGTAATTTTTTATTGCTTTAGATACTTTGTGGCCTGATATGACCATTTTTCAGGGTGAGCTGTTGAACCATAGTGGAAATAAGGATTTGGAGGTTTGCATCAAAGTAGAATCTCAGTTAAAGCATCTTTATGTATTCTTGGATCTCTTCTTAAGCATTGTAGAAGCAATCATCTTGGACTTTCTTGCAGTGCACAACACTGTAAGTTATTCACCTTGTTATAATTTTCTTTGATCTGTTTTTACATCATTCATGTTGTCAGTATATCTCAACTGAACTCTCTCAATAATGCAGATATCTGAAATGACAAACATGCTCGCCGAGATATTTGCTTTGCTATTTTCTGAAGGTTTTGGTGATTCAAAAGAGCAAGTAGATGATACTGCTCCTATACCTCAAGATGCAACAGGAACTGGTATGGGGGAGGGTGAAGGAATGAATGATGTGAGTGATCAGATAGATGATGAAGATCAGCTTCTTGGAACATCTGAGAAGGTAATATTTTATGCTAAATCTTGACTGCAGCTCTTTTCTTCAAACTTGATTTCAAATCTCAGTTCATCTCTTAACTTTGCAGCAAAATCAAGGTCCTGAAAGTTCTGAGAAAGTTCCAAGTAAAAGTGATAAAGAAATTGAAATGGATGAGGATTTTGCTGCCGATGCATTCAGTGTCAGTGAAGACTCAGAAGATGATGCTGCAAGTGAAAGTGAGGATCTGAATCTTGAATCTGTCATGGATCAAAATGTAGATGGCAGTCAGGTAGTCGATGAGAAACTTTGGGATAAGGAAGAAGAAGCCAATTCCGAGAAGAATATGGAGAAATACGAATTGGGTTCATCTGTCAAAGAAACAGATCCAAGCGACAGGGAATTCAGAGGCAAGGAAGATGCTTCCAGTGATATAAATGAATCTGGAGAGTTAACTGATGAAGAATCTGAGAGATTAAGTGGGAAGAATGAGAACCAAAATACTTCTGATGATGAAGAGTCATCTGCTGATGCAAAAATGGATGAGAGTAATGCATTTGAAGACTCGTCTGGTATACAATGCAATGAGCACAAACGAGAATGTGAAGAGGCAGGTGTAGATGAAGCTGAAGATTCTCTTGCACTAGATGGAGTAGATGAAAACATGGAAGATGAAACTAATCAGTCCAACAGTGTGGAAGACCACATGGATTTAGAAGAATCTGGTGAAGTGGAAAAGACTGAGATTGATGAAGGTGACGAGGCAAATGCTGATGACATTGATAGGGACAGCATGGGCACCACTGATGAACTCACTGACTTGCAGAAGTTTGAACCTAAGATTGATTCTTTATTGGAAAAAGGTTCTTTTGAACCTGTAGGTGATTCTTTTGCAGTTGACTTGAACATGATGCCAGAAACACATTTGTCCGATGGTAATGATCTGGAAAGGAGCTTTGTTCCCTCTGGGGGTTTACCTTCTGATGTTCCTAGGAGTGAGTTATCATTGCCAGACTTGACTCATGGTAAAATGTTTGCTGCTGATAAACCAAAGCTGCAGTCTTCAGAAGATGATTCTCTGTCCTTGCAAAGACCTGCTGCAAACCCTTATAGGAGCATTGGGGATGCTCTGGAAGAATGGAAAGATAGAGTTAAAATTTCAGATGGTTCACAGGAGAATCAGTCTGATGTGCCTGATAACATGGCAGATAATATTGGAGATGAATATCAATTCATTTCTGAGATGGAGAAAGGCAGTTCTCAAACACTGGGGCCAGCTACATCTGATCAGATTAATCAGAGTATTGACAGAAAAGACCTCGCAGTTGATGATCATGTGAATAATGAGGATGATATAGAACCAATGGATATTATCAAAGAATATGAGCAAGAGTATATTAAGCGGTGTGAAACTTCCATGCACGGGCACAAAACAGATGAACAGTTGGTGACACAGTTACCTGAAACAGGAGAAAGAACTGAGGCCTATTTGGAAGGGTCTCTAAATGATAGTTTAGTAGATGGTTCTGGAAATATCGTTTCATTTGAAAGTTCTTTCGTATGTGAGGAACCATTACAATCCAGTGTACTCACAGCTGATCAGTCAGTGAGAAGGGAAGTTGAAAATGCATATGATTCTATGCAACATGATTCTCTCGTTGAGTGGAAAAGATATGAACGTGTAACCACGAGACTGTCACAGGAACTCTGTGAACAGTTGCGCTTGGTGATGGAGCCAACTCTGGCAAGCAAGCTTCAAGGGGACTACAAAACTGGGAAACGGATAAATATGAAGAAGGTAAGATCATGAAAAATTGCTTACATTTGATCTTTTTCTCTTTTTCTATTTTATAGAAGCTACCAATACATAAAGGAATTTTATGTCTTAGTATCTGATGATAACCTCTATTGCTATTTCTTATGTAGCTTTTTCTTTTTTCCTCCTATATTATGTGTTGGTTTAATTTATATCAAACTGGTCTCAACGATTTGATATTTGTACTTCCTTTTTCTGTCAATCATCAGGTCATCCCTTACATTGCAAGTCATTTCCGGAAGGATAAAATATGGCTGAGACGGACCAGACCTAACAAGCGTGATTACCAAGTTGTTGTTGCAATTGATGATTCTCGAAGTATGTCTGAAAGCCATTGCGGGAGTTTTGCAATCGAAGCACTTGTTACAATCTGTCGTGCAATGTCACAACTTGAAGTTGGGCAATTTGCTGTAACGAGTTTTGGTGAGAGAGGGAATATTAGGTTGCTTCATGACTTTGACCAGCCTTTTACTGGAGAAGCTGGAAGTAAGGTAAATTGTTTTCTCCTAATTCGTTTAGTTAACTGTAGGTTGGTCTTGTGCTGTAATTACTGAAAATGGAACCGAAGTTTAGTAGCTGGAGACTGATGTAATGACAAATGTTCGCAAGTACCCACATACCAATTATCATCCTTTAGGGTGATCAATATGCATATCATCATTAGCATCTGGAACACTTATATTTGACTAACCTTTCTCTTTTAAGTATTAATGTAGAAGTAACCAAGACATTACTAGATTCAATTAGCATGTGATTTACTAGTTGAATATTTTTCATGCTTGATATAGATTCCTGGACTTCTATTCTTTGCTGATTATTTGGCTGTTGTGGAGCAGATAATCTCTAGTTTGTCATTCAAGCAAGACAACACCATAAGAGATGAGCCAGTGGTTGACCTCTTGAAGTATCTCGACAACATGCTTGACACAGCAGTCTCAAGAGCACGGCTGCCATCTGGAGCTAACCCTCTTAAGCAACTCATTTTAATCATAGCTGATGGCCGATTCCAGGACAAAGTAACTACCTCCACTTTACATATGTTGCTTTGCAGATTATATCAGTTGATTATTCCTCTTATATATGAAAAGCTTTTAGATATCAACAAGTCATGTTGATTCAGTAAAGGTGCTAACAGTAATTTATCGTTTATAATTAGGAAAAATTGAGGCGCTGTGTTAGGGATATTTTGAGTAAGAAGAGGATGCTTGCTTTTGTACTCTTGGACAACCCTCAGGAGTCCATCATGGATCTCCCGGTATGCACATCTTTAGGCCATCCATTTACATCGTCACTTCCAAACGCTGAACTCGTCTCTCACCTGAATATCTATTTTGCTTGTAATTGTTGTTGGTATCAGGAATATTCATTTATAGGTGGAAAATTTTCTTGCACGAAGTACATGGATTCATTCCCGTTTCCCTACTATGTTGTTCTGAGGAATATTGAAGCACTTCCCAGGACTGTTGCAGATTTGTTGCGGCAGGTAACTCCAAATCTTGCAGCCGTGAACTAACATTTATCTAGCATTAGCTCATTCTCAGAATCTCTATTTTGGAGCAATCTTCTTACCATTTGCTTCTCAATTATTTTTGCAGTGGTTTCAGCTGATGCAAAGCGAGTGAGCAAATGTCACTCAGAGCAGTGGAAATGTTCAACGGAACTTCCTCTATTGCTTGTGGGAAAAAGGGAGAAAGTGACAGAATTCGACACTCTTGATCTGAAATCACAAGGAAGCTCCTTAAGAGACGACAAGAAGCTTCAAGTTTTGTTCCTGTTAAGCCCCCTAACGACAGTTTACTGTAGGAAATCAGGACATTGAGCAATCTGTAGATATTGTATATGGGCATGAATTAAGATCCCATTCATTATATAGATCAATCAAGTATCCTCAAAATGAGGGTGAAATTTTCCAAGTGTAAATGTTGTATATGGGTACAGTTGCGTTTGCAGTCATTATATAGCATTAATAAAATGTCTATATAATTTAATCACCAAAGGTGGTGTTTTCGGTGATTGTAGTCTACTTGCTAATACTGTTCTCAGTGAAGTCCATTATCAGCGAAGGTGGTAAAACTGGAAAAATAGTTTCGGCCAAAACACTAGAACGTAGAAATACCTGTTTCTGCTTGGTGCTTTTTTCAGTTCTTACAAGATATGGTAGAGTGCTGAATGTGCTTCCTGGATGAGCAGACAATAATCTATTCATCAGAAGCTAATCTTCCTATGGATGGAGTATGAACTCTTGGGCATTCTGAAAAATGTGACTGAAGAGAGAGTGGAAGAGGGGGGAAGATAAAAATTCTGAAACAAAGATCCACAAAAACTGATTTCGTCTTGGCCCACCTTCTTTGACCCTATCGAGCCCACAAGTTAGCCACAAAGAGGCTCATTTAAACTAGTAATGCTTACTTTCTATTATCATTTAATGTATTTATATGTACGAGTATGATTTGTTTACTTGCAATTTAGTTCGTTAAATTTTACGTATAGGAATACAAATCTCTTTGATAACGAGATAAGGAAATCGAGGATAGATTAGTCATGTATAGGCTATTCATGTTTAAAAGGTTTTTGGTTTGAGATAGTTTAACGAGGGATAGTTAAGAAGGGGGATAGTTTTTAACGTGATGTGATAGTGCATAGTTATCACCTCTTTATGCATAGTTTGACACTATTTATAATTATATGAAGAGAGATGATTTTTAAAAATAATATATCAATATTTAATAAGTTATTCTGGTGATAACTTTTATCCTTCTCCATAGATGGGATATTATCATTTATCGTTCTTTTATCTTAGATAATTTTTATCATCCGGGGTTAAACTAAACACGTTCTTAAAATGCTTGCGAAGTAACAATGGGTGCTAAAAGGGGTTAAATTATCTTATCACATTATCAAAGATATACAACAGAGAAAAATTTACTGTACTTACTGTAACAGTAAGTGCAGCAAGTTAGTAGTAAAGGTGGCACCCATGTGGGGCCATCTTGGATGCCACATGACAACAGAAAGTAGTAGAGGGGGGGGGGTTGTGATTGGCGGCGGCAGCGACCAACGGCGGTCAGTGACGAGACCGACAACAGCAAGTGATTGAACTCCAAAATATAAATTTTAGGCCCCATAATATAAATTTTGGGCTCTAAAATATAAATTTTAAGCTCTAGAATATAAATCTTGGGCTCCAAAATACAAATATTGGACTCTAAAATATTAATCTTAGGGTTTAAAAATATTGATTGGGCTTTTAATATTTGGACTCTAAAATATAGATATTGGACTCCAAAATATCAACTTGGGTTCCAAAATATAAATTTGGACTCTAAAATACTATATTGACTGCACTTATAATAACTTGGGTTCCAAAATACAGACATTGGACTTGAAAATGTAAATTTAGGCTCTAAAATTATTATTTCAGATCCCATCACCCGCTGCCCTTCTGCTTCCACTTACTAACCCACATGGCAACCCATGTACCGCCCATGTGGGCTACCATCCGATGCTTACTGTAGTAAGCCTTTCTTTATACAATAAGTTGGCACATAAGAATGTATAGTTTTTGACATATATTTTAATGCACCTATTTAGGTGATATTATACATATGTCCATACTTTTGAACTATATATTTAATAATATATCACCTCGTGAGCTTGCCTAGGTTTTGGAGACTGAGGCGACCCCTTGGTTGCCTCAATTGCCTGCTCGTGACCACACAATTATTAATAGAAGATCTTAGACATTTTTATAAAGTCTTTAGGCCACTAGTTTGTTGATGTGTCAAGTTTGGTGATTAATTTGAGAATTATTTTTTTAATTATTTTAATAATAAATAATAAAAATATAATTATTTTTAATACATAACCCTTTTTTTAATTCTAATCTCTCTTTTCACCTCTCTCCCTCCTCTCACGTGTCATGTAGCAACAGCCTGGGCGGCGCCGTTGCCCTCCTGGCTGGCATCGCTCGGATCACCCAGCAGTCGCCACTCCGCCGGCGGCGGGGTTGGTTGTGGAGGTGCGGGGAAGAAGGAGATGCTGTCGTGAAGAGGAGGAGAAGCAGAATAGGCGGAGAGGTGCATGGCCCGCGGCGGCGAGGCGTCGGTGGGGCGGGCGTGGGCCGCCGGGTTGGGGGAGCGGCACCTCGGCGGGGTGCCCCGCCGGCTGGTCTTCGTCGCGGTGGGCGCCTTCGCCAAGGCTGTCACCTCACTCCTCAACACCACCACCGTTTACAATTCCGACGGGCTCCTCCACCTTGTCCGCTCCCGCCCACCGGGGCGGCCCCTCATCACCGTCAGCAACCACATGTCCACGTGAGTAGACACCTTCACACCGCCGCCTCCTGTTCCCTCCCCTTGTTGAAGTCCCGAATGCGTCCTCTCTCCTTTGGTGGAGATGGAAGTCATGATCTCCAAATGTGCTACCGCTGTGTTGGAACTCATCATCAGTTTTCTTCCTTGGAGCTTCGTCCGGGGATTTTGTTGCAACGGTGTGATGTTGAGTAGAGAACTTGCGGTCCATGCCCAAATTTCAAGGGCTCTTTGCTCAATTAGAGTAGCAGTTGACTGATCCCATTTCAGTTCTGAGAGCGCAAGACTTGATGTTCTCCTTCAACGCTGTGCTTTCTGTTCAGCTTAGCTGAAATAAACTCACGGGTGCATTGGTGCAGACTACCCTTAGTTTCTTTCAAGTGACTTTTGTAGGCTGATATCGTCTATTTGCATTTGGAGCCGCAATCCTTCTCAAAAGCACATTGTACCTCAATCTGATTCAGTCAGTTAAAGTGCTTGCTGTCCAGGCTGATATTGTCTATCAGTATGCAGCGTACTTGTGTTTTCCATTCTGCATTTTAAGAAAGGACTATGTTCTTTTTAAAAAATGGACTGCCATTCATAACTTACCTCAATAATGACATCCATCCTAGTCGAGTAAATCTCGATGCATACATGCTTATATCTATTAATTTTTCAAAGAGCTGAGTGTTCCTTGTATACATTTAATGCAATTGAAAGAAAAGGGCTTCTTAAAGCAGTTAAGTCAGAGTATCAAATTCAGCAGTTATTCAATGTTTCCATTGCAGCTCAACTTTTGGTTCTGAATGGGAGGATTTCCTTTTTGGATGATTACTACTAACTTGTAAAACTAAACTGAATGGGTCCAAGAGCAGAAGTATTTCTTGGGCTCTTAGTTATGGTGGCGGCATTTGCCATTAGCTCTTCTGACCTTAGGCCTGAGGGTGAAGATGAGTATGTTTGGGAGAGGGCAGCCGGGTAAAGAACTTAGGGAACAGGGGAATGCATGGATCGCCAATCCAGATTGGGATATGTAGGGGATGATAAAGTTTCTACTCTAGAAGCTGTTAACGAAACAAGAAAAAGTGAATATCGAAAGAACTAGTCCACAGTGGGACTTGGGCCGAAGTTGGATGGATTGGAAGATCTGAGCCAGTCTGACTCTGACTAAATGTGTCTGTTGCCTTGCAAGGAGAAGAATAATAAGTCAATAAAGTAGGAAACAAGGGGAACAAGAAAACCAGGTCTGTCAGCAGGCTGCCACTGCCTGTAAAGCTTTCACTCTGTCCATGATCATCCATAATGCCACTTGCGCCACCTTCATCCTCCTCTTATTTCTCTTCCCGTTCCTCTTACCTTTTTGGACAGCTACAGTTGTGAGGAACGTGTGAGAAAAGGCCATCTTTGCCCATGAGGAAGGGAGCGAGGGAGAGGAAAAAAGAGGCTAGAGCTGGCAGTGCAGCTTCATCTCCAATCGGAAGGAAAATTTGGAAGCCACTTCCAACGTCTGCAAGCAGCTTCAACAAAAAGGCAGTGTGCTGGAAGTGTAGGCAAACAGGGCATCATAGTTGTCAATGTCTGATGGTAGTTCTTCCTGTTGCAGGGCTTTTGGCCTACTGCAGCCTCTGATGCAAGATGAACAGAAGAGTAGCATGGTCATCAAGCACAGACTGTTGTTGTTGAAGTACCTTGGTCATTTTTCTTCGGAAAGAACTCTGAAGCTCTGCAAAATACTGTTGTTGAACAGGGGGTTGGTTGATCTTGACAATATGGTGACTGATTCACAGAAAAGATGGATTGATGGTATACATTTGTTATTCAGCGTTTTATCTAAAAAATTCCCTTTTTATTTTCTGCATGATGGGAAGTCCAAGCAAAGAGTTCTTAACTCAGAATCTTTACCTGCAATACAAAGTTTTCGGAGTAGGATATTAAGAGAAGTGCAAGGGCTGCCATTGCCCTTGTGGTCGAATGTGTGCAGAAGTTATTTTGGAATTCATTTCTAAAAAATATTAAACTCAGTGCTGCACGTATCACTGACCAATATTGATATCGAGACATCTCCTCCAGCAACAATGCCAACACGTAAGCTCTAAGCTGAGTTTCGAGGAGATGGTCATATATATATATATATTGATTGTCATATATATATTAATATACATTAACTATATATGTACATATTATTATTATATTTATATTAATATATGATTGTATGTACATAAACACATATATATGTATAATGTGTTAATTAGTAAGATATATATATATATATACTATAAGGATACATGTTAATTATGTCTATACATTAATATATTATATACATGTATGAATGTGTAAATTATATAAATGATTACATGTATCATAAATATATACTTAAGTATTGTGTACATATATATAGTAAATTATATATAATATATGATTGTATACGAGAGAGAGAGAGAGAGAGTAGCTTTCGGTACTTAGGATCTATCATTCAAGATAATGGGAAGATTTATAACAAGGTTGCACACAAGATTAACACAAACTAGTTAAAATAGAGAAGTGCATTAGGAGTCGTCTGTGATTGTCGTATACCTGTGAATCTTAAAGGGAATTTTTATAAAACAGTTGTGAGGCATGCTTTCTTATATAGTACCGAATGTTGGGCAGTAAGAAAGGAACACATTAACAAAATGTGCGTAGCAAAAATGAAGATGTTGAGATGGATGTATGGTAAAATTAAAAAAGATAAGAAGAAGCCATGTGCGGCCCCTCCGTACTGTAGCCAAGATTCGACGGCGCAAAAAAAAAAAAAAAAAAAACGCGTGCCGCAGTATGGCGGGGCGAGGGACATCAAATTTCAATCCGATGGCCCCCGTTGGGGTGCGGCCATGCTGTACCAAAGGGGTCGGCCGCACCCTAGCATTTACCTATATATATATATTTATATACATACACACACACACACATATATATATATATATAATGTAATGTGTACATTAATATGATATATATGTTATGTAGATGATTTCATATATATGTGAATGTGTAAACTTATATGTATGATTACATCATCATCATCATTAGAGCCTTATCCCATTATTTGGGGTTGGCTACATGAATTCTGTTCCGCCAAAGATTTCTATCGAATGCTATATCGTATTTCAACCCAAGAAGTCAATGTCCTTCCTAATAACGTCGCATCATCTCGTTTTAGGTCTTACCTCGAGCTCTTTTACTAGCATTCACTAAGATTTGGTCACATCTTTTAATTGATGTCAAGTTAGGGTGATAGCGCACATATCCAAACCACTTGAATCCATTTTTTCTCATTTTACTATCAATTGGAGCTATTCCCAAGTTCTCACGGAAGCGCTTTTTCTTAATCTTATCTTTCTTAGTTTTTTTTTAAAGGTGGATAGTACCACCATAATATACTAATGGTAAGAATATACAAGTATAGGTGGTTGTACGCCCAAAAAGAGAGAGCCCCAAAACACCAAAACAACAAAGAACACACCAAGAAGGTGTGAATCCACTACTCCCAATCAACCCAAAAGGAGGAGATACATCATAGTTAATATGAGAAAGAGTGCCCGTCCATTTGTTCGTTCTAGCACACAAAAAAAATCCACAATGGCTTCTTCTTATCTTTCTTAATTTTACCATACATCCATCTCAACATCTTCATTTCTGCTACGCACATTTTGTTAATGTGTTCCTTTCTTACTGCCCAACACTTGATACTATATAACAAAACATGCCTCACAACTGTTTTATAAAAATCCCCTTTAAGTTTCACGGGTATACGACAATCACAGACGACTTCTGATGCACTTCTCTATTTTAACCAGTTTGTATAAATCCTGTGTGCAACCTTGTTATAAATTTTCTCATTATCTTGAATGATAGATCCTAAGTACCGAAAGCTACTACTCTTAGGAATGTTTTGACAATCAATTAGAATCATATCTTCTTGTAACACTCTCTCGTTATTATAATTACAATGCATCAACTCTGATTTGCTCCTACTAATTTTAAAACCTTTAGACTTCAAGACATGCCTCCAACTTTCTAACTTAACATTTAAACCATAAATACTTTCATTAATTAAGACAATATCATCTGCATATAACATATACCAAGGGATATCATTGTGTAATTGTTTTGTTACTTCATCTATAACTAGAGCAAAGAGATACGGACTTAGTGCAGAACCTTGATGGAAACTTATAGTGACCGAAAATTCACAAGTCCCTCTAGCAATAGTTTTCACACTTATTAGTAGCATCTTCATACATATCCTGAACCAAGTCAACATATCCTTGAGAAACTCCCTTCTTTCTCAATGTCTACCAAATCAATTCTGTCGGTACTCGATCATATGGTCTCTCCAAATCAAGAAAAATCATATATAAATCTTTCTCATTTCTTTATACTTCTCCATTAACTGCCGTAATAAAAAATTAACTTTTGTAGTACATCTGCTTGGCATAAAATCAAACTGATTTTCTGTTACAGTTGTCATATAATGGATATGTTTCTCGATTACTCTTTCACAAAGTTTCATAGTATGATTCATAAACTTAATTCCACGATAATTATTGCAACTTTGAATATGCACTTTATTTTTATAGAAAGGAACCACAACAAATTTTCTCCATTCTTCTGACATCCTCTGTTCCTTCAAAATTTTATTGAAAATTTTAGTTAACCACTTAATATCAATGTCTCGTAGGCCTTTCCATACTTCAATAGGTATGCCATGAATAAATATGTAAATATTGTATACATATTTTCTGGGTTTTTATTAAAACAGTAATTTTAAATATTTTTTGGGTTTTCATTAAAATAATAATTTTAAATATTTTATCACTAAAATAATTTCCAAAAAAATATTTCCCAAACTAGTCACCGAACTTGCCATGTCAACAAGCCAGTGACTGGGAAGCCGGGTTGTCCTATCACCTATTGGCAGTGCCTGCACCTATGTCGGCATTGGCAATGTTGACATAACATACGTTGGCGTGCAAGGCCTAGTAGGCCCTGGAACCGATGCTTGCACGCGCCTACTGTGCGGATGCACTGAATCTTTGCAGGTGCCCTAACCTCTCTCTCCTTCTTCCTCTTGAGCAGGCTACCCTTGTAGCAAAGGATCTTTGCTCATGCCTCGCTCCCCTGGGATTTGGAGGAGCACCAAACATGTTGTTGATCACATGGAGTATGAGAATGAGCTGGTTGCAAATGGCCATGGCGCTGTTGATGATATCTATGCGAACTCAGCTGATCTTAGAGGGTGCCACAACTTGGTGCTAGGAGAGGACAAATGGCCATTGGATGTCTAGATGAGGCTGCTATGGAGGCTGGATAGGGAGGAGAGGAATAGTGTGATGATTGTGGACATGGTCTATCGGTGACCACTGACCACGAAGGTAGCTCAATGACAATGCAGCCATAGCACCGGTAGGAGGATGATTGCTGATGAGGGCAGGTGATCAAGGACATATGCCTCTTGTTTGCCCTGTGCAGGCTGTTGATGTGGTAGCTTGCGGGCCTCAGGCACGCCAAGCATCATCAAGGAAAGACTTGTGAATTCGTGCCTTCAAGGCTCCTGGGTCCTTCCCTATAGTGTGATTGTGTAGAGAGGGTCTTCTCAGAGGCTTCATGCAGTTCTGGAGTGGAGGCGGCACTACCTGATCCAGTGCATGCTCGTATTGATTGTTATGGGATCTTCATTCTCACCTCTGTCCTCCAGCACTCTGCTTCCCCCTCCACCCCCACCGGTAGCACTCACCTGCCAACGCACCTATCAGTGTCCCCACCCCCTGCCCGCCGGCACCTCCATAGCATGCACGCTCCCTTCCCCCTCGCATGCCTGCTACCTGTCCACCCACTCCCTGGTGTCCCCAGACCTGGTTTCCAATCCCCACCTGCCAGCAGCCACCCCATGTGCCCAGCTAGCATGCCACACATGGCCATCCCCCTGCGCCCACCTACCAACCCACCATTTATGTCCACTTCCACCTCTCGCAGCGCCTGCTTGTGCTTTGCCCTCCACCTGCTCTGCCCTGCCCTGCACCAGTGGCCGCCCCACCCAGTGCCCACGTCCATCTGCGCGCCTGTTCGTGCCCTGCCTTGGATTCTGACACTAGCAATGCCAAGTTGATTCTGGCATTGTCAATGCCGAACTGGCGTAGGCATCGCCAATGTGGCAAGTTGGTGACCAGGTGACTGGAGCCTGGTAGGGAGGTGGGTGCAACCAAAGTCGGCATTGCCAATGCCTACATCAACTCGACATTGGCAACACACTGACTTCGGTTGCACCCACCTGCCTACCAGCCCTCCGATCACTTGGTCACCAACTTGCCAATTGGGAATTATTTTTTCTTTCATGATTATTTTAATAATTATTTATTAATAAAGCCCCTATGTTTTTTTCTGTATTTTTCAATTTTTTTTTTAATCTGGCCGATCTAGGATCTGCCAAACCTCCAGCCATTGGCCGATCTGATTTTGTTTTGAGATAATAGTCGAAGAGGCATCCTGTAGCATCTCTATGAGTTCTATTCCTGATTTCCATTTTCTTTTAGTTGTGTAGTGTGTTAGTTGTTGTTATATCAAACATTGTCTTTTGGGGGAGGAGCCTGTCATTCCCTTTCAATTTATACTTCTATTTGAAATGAGTGGTATAAGTATCTTTTCTGAAAACATGTGAGGACTAGGGCATATAATGATTAAAAAGGTATGGGAATTTGACCCTTTATTAATGAGAATTGTATGAGGTGCTCAGAGGTAGGAAGTACAAGCTCCAAGATGCATTGGCTGCATTGCAAGATTGCGTAGAAAGTATGTTATAAACAGTGGTATGACATGCCATAAAGACTCAAAATAGAAAACATTGTTGAAAAGAAATAGCAATTCAAGGAAAGGAGACTGCTTGAGGAAGGAGCATGGTCATCAGGAAGTTTAAAGGGGTATTTGCAATGTCATAAACAGTAGTTCTCTAAAGACTCAAAATAGAAAACATTGTTGAAAGGAAATAGGAGGTCAAGGAAAGGAGACTGCTGCAGAGAGGAATATGGTAGTTGAGAAGTTTAAAAGGGGAATTTAGAATTCTTCAGCTGAAGATGACTAGAAAAGGAAGAATGGTGATTAGATATCTGGTGGACAATTTTCTAATCTAGTTTGCCTACTCTGAATGGAAGTGGGAGTGCTTTCACAAACTGGGAATTTTACTAAAATAAACTTGAATGGAAATAGGGAGCTGGACACTTCTGCGGGGAAGGTGTTATATCTTGTGCAGCCTCCACTGTCTCCTTCGCATAGTTGCACTTGAAAAATCTATAATGTTATAGAAGGTGAGTGGTGTTTAATCCTGACATTTTTGTCAGGACTCAGGCATGGTGGTGCTTATTACTGAGTAGAGTTGAACCCATGACCTCCTGACTGTTGGCTGTCCAGAAGGTACTTTGGCATTTGATCCAACCCCAAGTTAATAAAGCTCGGAAGCCTCATAAGAAAGTTGAGAGTCACAGGCAGTGTCTGTGAGGCAGTTGCTATGGTTTGCTTTGATGACTCCCAGGACACTATCTTCTGCTTAGGAATGGCCCCCAAGAAAGAAACAGGCAGGAAAATAGAGAGGGATGTAAAAAATGGTTAAACGAAAAAAAGCTGAGTCATGAATATGTAGTGGGGGATCTGACAGGACTCATAAAGGGTTCATCAGTTTTGTCATGTTTTTGTGTCTAGACAAATTCTAATATTGTACCTTCTAGACAAATTCTAACATTGTACCCACTTCAGTAAAAGCCTGTGGTCTTTGCATTGTCTTCAAGTAAGCTCAAGTCAAATCTTGTAACCCAATTGAACTGTCTTCGCAGCATTCAAGGGCTGACCATGAGGTTGAAGAAGGCAGTGATTTGCACATGCACAAGTAGTGCAGAAAGGGATTGCAGCAGATGTTGAATGCAGATAAAGCATTGTCACTACATAGGCAATGAATGCAGAATTGTGGTAACCCTGCTGGTACCCATGATATACAGGAAACGTTGCTTCCTTTTTTCTTTCCCCCCTTCCTTAGGTCTTATAAATTCTGAGGAAAATGAGGTGTTGCTTTTTTTTTTTCATTGGTGAGGTCCTTTGCACCTTGTAAGTCAATCGCTTGGCAGGAAAAAAAAATCAGAAGCATCACTATATTGCTAATTCGAAAAGGAGGAAACATCTTAATTCAGAGAAGAGGAAGATGATGGTGTGGAACTTGACATTCAGGTGGAGCCTACGTGGATAAAATCACACAACTTACGGAACTTACATAAATGTTCAAAGATGTACAAGTCTAGACAAGAAGGATGTAGATATTGTGTAACATAAAAATAATAATTTCGACTTTTCTATTTTCTATTTCTGTAATACCTCTACCTTCAAAAGAGGAACCATAACAGCATGGTTACTGGTATCAACGCAAAGTAAAAGACATACTTACAGTGTGATCATAAAACAGGTTGGATGACCCACTTATGTGGGGATTCAAGGGCTTTCCATCTACAGACACAAAAGTTGCACGATGGGTATTAGCCGCAGAGGATATATGCTTCAAGAATAGGGTTATGTCATACTTCTTTCGGCTCGGTATGTTTTACTTTGTATGTTTATATTCTTTGTTAATTTTTATCTGCTTGTTTTTCTTGCATTCTTTGGTTATTAACATTCCATCCTTTGCTACAATGCTACTCTGCAATGTTGGAATCATGTGTAGTTGATATCAGAGGCTATAAATTCATTGCCTGACATTTATCTATTTGTTTATTATTTTTTCATTATTGATCCCAATCTTTTTTTGAAAAAAAAAGCTGAAGAAATTTAATATCGTTTCTCATATAATAATAATGATTATTTTTGAAAGTGGGTAGTACCACATGTGTATTAAAATAAAAGAAATGTGCATGAATAGGTGAGGCAAGACAAGCCACCCCCAAAACACCTATACAACCAGACCACACCAAGAAGGTGTGAAAGGACTAACCCTGCAAACACCCAAAAAGAGGAGATGTGGATGAATTCACATTCAAAAGAATGACCGTCCATTCCATCACCCTATCCCAAACAAAATGTAAAAGAGTTTCCTCCGTGCATAACTCCCTCCTAAAGATACGTGGGAGAGAAGGAATGGCAGTGGCTCAAAAGCTTCCAGCAAACTTCTAAAATAAGTCAATACAAGTGTTTATATAAGCTTGGGCTAATACCAATCATAATATGAACACAAATCTGGTTTCCAAATTTTAACTACACCAAATCCCATGGAATACTTATTGGCCTGCTAAATTAGCACTAATCCTAACTATACTTGAACTGGAAGAAAATAAAACAAAATTCATAACAAAAAATGTATGAAAATAGAAAAGACACAAATGGGCTCCAATCTGGCCGAAACTGGAGTTTATGGACTCATCGTCGCGGGGTCGTCGTCTAGCCAAATGGATGCCTGCGTGGCGTGCTGTGCTCCCCGACGATGGTAGACGTACTCTGGGTTGAAGTGGACCCGGGCTTGTGTGTCCTTACTAATCCTCCCCAGCTGGGAGGAACTCGACCCTATCGAGTAAGGGTCAATGTCGTTCTGGTACTACTTCAGCAAGTCAGGATCGATCCTCTAAAGGTTCGCACGTGTGATCCTCGTATCCTCTGTCGCGGGGCGTCCTCTCTAACGCACTAAGTAGCGGTGGTGTGCTCCATCCCTAGAAGTGATAACCTGCTCATCCAGTACATGCTCAATCTACTCACACCGAACAAGTATGGGGGCTGAAGGTGGACACTCATGGGTGGGGTCACTCAGAAGAGGGGGTGAAGGCTCGAACAAATCACTGGGTATCACTATCGGGTCCCTATAGGCTACCAGATCAAATACCTTGAATGTGGAACTAATACCATAATTGTCTGGCAGATCCAAGACATACGCATTGGATCCGACTCATCTCACAACCTTGAATGGGATCGGCTCTGCTGGTGTGCAACTTCTTTACGTCCCCTGATGGGAACTGCTCAGGCCTAACCTTGATCATGACGTAATCACCCTCCTAAAACTCTCGTGGTCGTCGGTGTGCATCTGCTAATTCTTTGTACCGCTTATTGTTGATCTCTAACTGACGGCGTATACGCTCATGCAAACCCCTCACATGCTCGGCAAACGACTCGGTTGACGCAGACCCGTGCATGATGTGGTAGTGGTACTAAATCTACGAGCTTCCTAGGTCTACGACCAGTACTATCTCGAATGGACAGATACCTGTACACCTATTCACCGAGTTTTTATAAGCAAACTCCGTATAGGATACTTTAGATCCCAATCTTGAGGGTGATCCCAACTAGGCAATGGAGCAAGTCACCTAGACTCTTATTTACCACCTCGGTCTGTCCATCGGTCTAAGGGTGATATGCAGTCGAAAACTTAAGTTGAGTGTCCATTAAGAGCCACAAGGTCTTCCAAAAATAGCTTGTTAATCTCACATCCCTATCGGACACAATGGTCTTGGGTAGCCCATGCTTGTATGCAACATGTGAGAAAAAGAGGTGAGCCATCTGAGAAGCATCTGAGGTCTTGGAGCAGGGGATAAAGAGGGCCATTTTGGAAAATCTGTCCACCACCACCATGATAGAATTGTGCTTCCTAATAGTACGTGGCAATCCTAAGACAAAATCCATACTGATATCCTGCCACGATCAATCTGGCACAGGAAGCGGAGTGTAAAGGCCGGAACTTTGCCTTCTTTGTTTGGCCGTAGCGCAAGTTCGGCACTGGGCCACTATACGAGCAACGTCGCACTTTAAACTCGGCCAATAGAAGCGACACTCTACCAACTCGATGGTCTTGTTCCGACCAAAGTGACCGGCTAGACCTCCCGCATGTAAGTCCCATACTACAAAATCACGCATAGAGGTTCGCGGGACACCATAGTTGTCAAGGCGGACGCCTAGGCGGCGCCTAGGCGCCGCTTAAGCGCCAAGGCGCTTCCTCAGCCGCCTTAAAACACCTCGCCTTTTGAAGAGGAGAAAAGGCGCCCCAAGGCGCCGCTAAGGCGGCCAAGGCTCACGCCAAAGGCGCTTGGGCGCGCCTAGACCCTTTAGGAGTCCACAATATCCCACTTAGACAGTAGATTCAGGTCGGTTTTCAGGACTGAGTACAGCCCGATTCCAGGTAACATCTTATTTACCTGAATATCATTTAAGTAAATGTTATAATTTGTTATTTCATTTACTTAAGATATTGTTGTGCCATATTTTTTTGGTCTGACCTCCCACGAGGAAGAAACGAAGAAAACGGAGGAGATAGAGAAGGGGGAGGGGAGTACCTGATGGAGCCGGCCACCCCTTCTCCTCCTCAACCGCGCCAGCAGAAGAAAGGAAGAGGAGATGGGGGGTCCTGGCGCAGGGTCCCTTGCCCGCTGCTGCAGCCGGGGCCCAGAGCCGCCGCCGTGGCCTCCTCCTCTTCTCCGCTGCCGCTCGCGGCCTCCACCCCGCTCGCCCGCGCCGCTGCTGCTCAAGGCCGCCGCCGGCCTCCCTTCGCCGCCGCTGCAGGTGGACCACCCCGCCACCGCCGCTGCTGCTCGCCCCTGCTACTCGCGCCGCCGCTGCTGCTGCTGTGCCCTAGGGGAGCCGCCGCCGGAAGGAGAGGAGGGGGGGTGCGCCGTCGCCCTCTCCCTCCCTGCTCTGTTTCGCACAGAGCCAACCCGGAAGGGTCCGGCCGAAAGAAGGAAGGGAGAAAAGAAAGAAGAAAAAAAATGGGGGGCTAAAAAGCAAATATGCAGAGCGGAAATTGCACAAAACCCCCTAAAAAGATGAGCAGAGCTCCGGGGAGATGCACAAACCTTCCGGCCGGCGTCTTTTGCCCAGCCACTATAAAAGAAGCCCTGGGGCGCCCCAGGAAGGGAGAGCTTCTTCTGAGCCAGAAAACCCGAGCAAGGCTTCGGGAAAAAGACTGCAAGGCAGTCTGAAAAAAGGGTCTGCAAGGCAACCAAAGATCATCGTGCAAGGCACGATTCTTTTCTCTCAAGTTCATAAAAAGGTCCATTGGACTTCTTCTCATTGGGCCCATTGGGCTATTTTTAATCATCCAATAATGCGTTATATGAATTATTTCATGTAATGTCACGTTTATTTAAAACGTAGCACTACGTAATTTCCTAGTCAAAATCAACCAAATTTTCGACAAGTGTTAACAAAATATCTTCCAAATAATATTCTTTAATTTTCAATAACATAAAATCAACAAACAAGTTATGTCTCACATCAATTTTAACCCACCTTAAGTCAATTCATGTTTAAAACAATTAATAAATGAAAATGTTAAGCTAATTCCCCTTTAAATCGATCAAATAAATAAAAAATGTAAACTTAATTCACATAATTTAAATGTAAATAAATAAATCACGAAAATGTTTAATAAATAAAATAAATAATTCTGAAAATACCAAAAAAATAGAAAATACATTTAAAAAATCAATAAAAAATGAAACAAATATCAAAAAATTCCAAAAAAATAGATTGCATGTTCGCAACCACGTTCTCTTTCATGTGCGATTCCTCTCATTCAAATGTGAGTCATATTCTCTTGTTTCTAAGGGTTTGTCTGATGGTTAATCAAGGGTGTTCAGTCTTTTACGCTGATATAATTAACACTAACTACGGTTAGTGGGGGAGGTCAAATGAACTAAGCAAGACCATGTCCATATAAATAAATAAAGAACCCAAATAAAATCAAACTTCAAACTTAAAATTTAAAACTTTTTAAAATGTTAAAAAATAATTCTCACAAAGATGGCGACTCCACTGGGGACCTCCCTTCCCTTCATCTCTCCATCAGACAATACCCTAACAATAAGAGTACTCACTTACTTTTCTGTGCAGGTCTTGCAATGGCGGCCCTTGCGCATACTCCGGGCGTGGTCTTCGGCCCACTTGTGGTCCAGGACCACATAAGAAATGGCTACCTCACACACGCCACCAGATTTGGTGCCTTTCCCCCAGTGGTGGAGTCTCCATACTTCTTGGGCGTGATACCAGCCGTGCTACCTGCTGCCAAGGCCCATGAAACAAACAAGACAAAGGAAGAGCCTCAAGCTCAGGAGGCTAATTGGTGCAGATGTTTACAACCTATGCTATCAACTTCACCAACACTCCAACTGTTGGAAAGAACAGAAGACGCAAGTCTAGCAAGAAGCCCACAACACGTGGCATTTCAAGTTCTGGCAAGACTGTCCGAGTTGGCAATCTCCGGATCCGCCTGGACGGCAGTGAAACCCTAATGATACCGGAGCGGCATGTAGCTACTATACAGGTAAAGAACAATTTCGGCATACTGCCTAAAGTGCGGCAAGACAAGCCAAGCTTTAAAGTAAAAGATATGAAGAAACAATGGAGGAAAGCGGAAACCAAGAACCACAAATTGACGACATTGGCTTCAAGAAATACAAAGCCAATGCTGGAAATGATGAGATATATAGCCCGCCTCGTGTTAAGCAGGTGTGGGTTACCAAAGAAAAAGCTCAAGAACTCAGAAGGACGAGGGCCCTAGAGTCTCTAATAGGGCGAAAGAATGTAAGAATGGTCATGGAGCAGGACCCAACAAACTGGCAAACCTTCGGGAGAAGAAAAGTCCAAGAAAGACAAAGGGAGTCTTCCCAAGAGTATCGAACTAAAGAATGCACCCCTTCTTTACCAGTTGATCTGCAAAGAGGATCTAAAAGGAAAGGGGTATATCAAGAAAGAAGACAAGCAAGCCCGGAGACAGGGCAAAATTTCAAGTCAGAAGAACACAAGAGGGATGATGATGTCCCTAGAAAATCAGTCTTCCAGCGCCTGGGTGCCGCTGTACGCCCTAGGCAGAAGAAAAGAAGAACAGTGCAAATCACTGAAGAAGGCATGCGCATATACACATGTTATGCCTCTAACATCAATCTGCCTGTAATAGCTGACCAGGCAGAAGCTTCAAATATGGAGCAGCATCCCACAGTGTCTAGTCACAGAAGGGAGCAAGCTCGGGCCTGGCTTGACCGGTAAATGTGGAGGTGGACTTACCACACCAAAATGAAGGAGGCATGGGGGCTGCCGACATTGCCACCACATCAAGTCACCCTCTGGATCAGGGTCGACCAGCTGAAAACCCTAATATCAGGGTATCCTCATCACCAAATCTAGAAATGGTAATGCAAGAAAATCGAAAGCTAAAGGCCATGTTGGAAAGCCTTATGCAACAATTGGAAATGGCAGCGCCACTGCCACCACTACAGCCTCTGCAACAGGCACAACATATATTGCAACCTCAGCAACTTCAACAAGCAAGCCAGCCAGTATTGCCTATAATGGCACCCCAGCCTGGGAACGTGCCACCAAGCACACCCCGAGCAGAATTCATGAATCCAAATGCATGCCATGAAGAAACTCAAGAGGTGCATGTTGCAGAACAAAGGCATGATGCGCCGCAATTGAATACTACATTTGAAAGAACAATGGTCTCTCAGAGGGCCATGATTGAACAAATGATTGAAGCAAAGATAGCTGAGCAGAATGAGGGGCCTGCCACCTATGACCTATACAGGGTACCATACCCTGTACACCATCTCTTCAAGAAGCTCCCAATAGAACACCCAAAGGTCCCTAAATTTTCAAAATTCAATGGGGATGGGTCACCTCATGAACATATAGCTCATTACCTGAGCAGCATGGCAGAACTGGCAACTGAAGAGTCATACCTTTTAAGGTACTTTTCAAACTCACTTACTGGGCCAGCTTTTCAATGGTATGCCCGGTTGAAGCCCGACTCAATAGTTGGTTGGGAAGATATGCAAAGAAAATTCTATGAACGCTTCAGAGTGACAGAAAGGAGGGTCACCCTAGCAGAGCTTATATCTCTAAAGCAAAACAAAAATGAGTCTGCTCTGGATTTCATCAAAAGATGGCGTGACATGAGCATGAAATGTGAACAACCACCGGCACATGAAGATACGGTGAAACTATGCCAAAGAAGTCTGAAGCCAGAAATCAAGGAAAAGCTCCTAGGGGCCAATATCCGGACATTTGAACATCTCAACAGCACAGTGGCGGAGATAGAAATCTTCTTTGCCGAAAATCCCACTTCTTCATATGGAAGGGGTAAATCTCCTAAAGACGAAAACACCGGGTCACGAGAAGTAAATACCGTGGACTTTTCGACAGCCCTGAAGAAAGCTGGGGGCAAGGGAGATACCCCCGCCTCTCAAATTCAAAGAAAGAAGAAAGGAGATCCCCCCACCCTAAGTGAGAGGCTCAACACTCCTTATTCATTTGCCAGGGAGCACACAAAAGAATTGTTGGACATATGTCTTCAAGAAAATCTCATAACACTCCCAGAGCCCAAGCGCCCAGAAGAAGCAGCAATGGTGGACGAGCCCAATTATTGCCTATATCATCGCGTGCTGGGTCACGCTCTAGAAAATTGCTATCTGTTCAAAAATCGGGCAGAAAAGCTAATTCAAGCAGGAATTATTAACATGGCTGAGCACTTGGTAACCCACCAAAGCCACATCGGCAACCAAAACTCACGTTCTCTGCCAACGTGATCCATGTTATGGCCAAGGCTAGGTCCCAATGAAAACCAAGCACAAATGGCGCAGGCAGGATAGCTAGATGAGCTGTCCAAAGTCGCTGCATATCACTCCCGAGGGAGGTAGTGGAAGGTGCTATTCAGGCAACATTCCACCATAAGCAAGAAGAAGCTAGCTGGACCCTGGTGAATACAAACAAAATGCCAGCCCCTGAGAAACTCTAAAAGAAAGAATGACCTAGAAAGTCATACCTCAGTGGCGTCGCTCCACCTAAGGAAATTGTAAAAGAAGCAATCCTCCAAGAATCGGCAGTCTTGAGAAGGAAAATAAAAAAAAAAAATCAAAAGAAGAATGAGAAGAGAAAGAATCTGCTGTTGAAATAAATAAGCCAATGTCCGCAGTGGCAATAAATGAGAACCATCTCAAACACCAATTAGGAGGGGCAAAAGGTTTGGTACCCCTCGGAGCTGAACAACTTCCTCTACAAAAAATGAATGAGAGCAGGAAATGGGCAACAATGCCGCAACCCTCCCTCCACCACAGCCATGCAAGGGTCAGCAAAAGATGCCCCATTAACAAGGCAAACAAAGGCAAAGAAATAGTGGGGGCATCTCCAAAAAGAAAAGAAAATTCACTGTCAATAAAGAAGCAACAACGACATTAAAGCTCAGCATGCAGTTGGAGGATCTTGAGCGAAGGCCATTATAGCGGCATAGGCCCATTGTCAAGCTTGGAACTAGTGCCATCAGCCAAGTAATAGAAGTTGGCATACCACTGCCATTAGATCCTATACAAACGACAATCCACAGGAGGTCCACACACTGGAGCCTCTAAAATTCTTTTGTGGCCTACCATGCTGAAGGACATCCAATGGTGTTCTATAAAGGGAAGCCTGTACCCAAACAGCCTCCAAATGATTTTGGCTAAAAGATGCCACTAAGTTGATGGAAATGGTCAAAGAGCTGAAAGACATGCCAGAGCATATAAAGGTAAAATCTCAGAAGCAAAATATTCAAGTTCAAAGTCAAACAAAAGTCAAGCTATATCAAGCAATGTGATACCCCTACCAATGTCAGGGGGCAACTGCCATTCCCCCGCAACGACACAAGAGGTCCCGGATGGGAGACACGGGAAGGTCCCGCAGTCTGCTATGTTGCAAATATTGTCAACATAAAGCTTCCAATAATCGAAACAAGGATGGATGAAATGATGCCCAGATGGATGAGGATCTCTCCACAAATGAAATAAGGGTTGTTCAAAACCCCAAGAAATTCAAGAAAAGGCTTATCCTTTCGAGAGCAGGAGTGGAAGGTATCACCTTACATAAACTGACAAAGAGAGGAGCCCCATTCATATGGGACGACGGATGTCAGAAAGTCCTTGACAAAATCAATATTTGCTCAATCCTCCTTTGCTGGGGGCACCTATCAAGGGCAAGCCTTTAATTGCGGCCATATGTGCGTCACTGGGGGCATTACCAGCTTTAAAATGAAAAAAAAAAAGAGAGAAAAGAAAAAAAAAAGAAATGAAGAAAAAAAAAAAAAAAAAAAAAGGGGCAACGCATGGCGGAGTGCTTAACAACCCATCCAGCGCCAGAAGATTCCCCTCTAAATACAGAATTGATTGATGAGGAGGGGCTCCCTGCTCAAGAAATTTATGAAGCACAAGAAACTCAAGTTGAACATTGTCAATTATATTTTGATGGGGCTGCACGAGCTTCTCTGAAAGCTGAGGGCACATCAACAAATATGGCAGGGGCAGGAATTGTCTTCGTGACCCCAGAAAAATGGATATTGCACTATTCATGTGCTCTTACAGAATCCTTGACAAATAATGAAGCAGAATATGAAGCCCTCATAGTTGGCTTGGAAATCGCCTTGGAAATGGGCATAAGGTGCATTGAAATGTTTGGCGATTCATTGCTGGTCGTCAGACAAATGTTGGACATTCTTGAAGTCCGAAAAGAAGAATTGAAAGCCTACTATCAGTGACAGGTTCTACCACTTCAAAATAGAACATGTCAAAAGAAGTCAAAACTCGCAGGCTGATGCATTGGCCAAGCTCACATCTGCCCTTAAACTTCCCCCCGAAGGTGAATTGGGAATTACCATAAAGAATAGAAGATTGCTTCTAAGCACCCTAAATCGCCATGATGGTTTGACAACCTTTGAGGCAAATGAATTGGAAAAAAAATGAAAGTCAAGAAGAAGATGATTGACGCATTCCCATTATCAAGATCAAAAAAATGGTTGGCTACCAGACAAAAGAGGGGAGCGAGTGCAATTGCTGCGGAGAGTTGCTTCCTACAAATTGATGAATGACACATTACATAAATTTACACCTGAAATGACAAGTCGGTACTGCTGAGATGCCTCTCTCCGAAAGAAGCCAAAATGGTCATGCGGGAGGTACATGCAGAACTGTGTGGAGCCCACCATCTGGCTCAAAAAAAATGAAAATCAACATAAAAGCAAAGGCTTTTATTGGCCAACCATGTTCACAAATTGCGAGCGGTTTGCTCGAACCTGCCTCCAATGCTAGGCCCATGGGCCCGTGCCAAGAAAGCCTTCAACAAATTTTATGCAAGCTCATGGTCAAGTTGGTAAATGGCCAAAAGTGCGATTGGGCCGAAAAGATGCATGAAGCTCTATGGGCCTATCGCAACATCTACAAAACTCCTACAGAATGCTCGCCATTTTCCCTAGTTTATGGGACCGAAGTAGTCATCCCTGTTGAAATCAAGCTCTCATCTTATAGGGTAGCTCTCCACTATGGGCTCCTTACGGACGAGGAGAGTGAAATTGAAAGGCGGCTTGAAGAGCTGTCAAATTTGGAAGAAAAGTGTTTGGTTGCATGCCAACGACTTCAAAATTATCAAGCACGGATGTCCCGCGCTTTTGACAAAGCCAGTAAAAAAAAAGAAGAGCTAAAAAAAATGAGGGGAGATCTTGTCATGGTCAAGCAAAAGGACGTCATGGCCTCCCAACCCAAAAGCAAATTCATAGCCAATTGGCTTGGCCCATTTGTGCCGACAAGTGTTTGAAGGTGGCGCCTACACGGTAGTTGACCAAAAAGAAAATGTGATGTTTTCGCCTCTAAATGGCAGACACATGAAACTGTACCACACTCCTGAGTGTGAGTACGTCCACACAATGCAACAGATGGAACCGACTTTGGTATACACTGAAGACATAGAAATGATCTCGTTGCAAGATCTTCTAAATGAATGAAAAAATAGAAGAAAAAAATAAGGAAAGAAAAAAAGAAAGGGGCTTAAAAACGAGGTGCTCCGGCAGACTTGATTCATCCCTCTGTTAAAATGAATCAAGGGCAAAAAGGCCTAAAACCCAGCTGAGGTGAAAACCCGAAAGGGCGCTTCAGGCAAAAATGGGAAACCCTGCTGCATGAAAACCCGAAAGGGCGTGCAGGCAAAAGAAAGAAGGGGCTAATTGTGGTGAAAACCCAAAAGGGCATCACAATTGGTATATCAAAAAAAAATGAAATGATGATGAGGGTACTCTCTCGACCTTTCTTAGAACGAGATCGAGTCATCCCGCATTCCTTATAAAAGGAAGGACACAAGAGTTGTCAATGACGAAACAACCCCCTAAGTTCGTTCAAATGAATAATCAAATTCAGGGGCTATAACCGAGACAACGATGATTGTGTCTTTCCGCCCTTATAAGAGATATGGGAAGTTCGAACTCTGCTCGAAGAAAGAGAGAGAGGGGGAACCCGACCAAAAAAAAAAACAAACAAGAAGAAGATACTTATTCAAAAAAAAGAGAAAGTCAAATCCCGAGTTTCTTTGGCTAACAAGCCGTCAAGGCCAGTCAAAAAGCTCAAAATCCAGACTTCTTGGCTAACAAGTCCGCCCGGGCCAGTCAAAGGTCGAAATCCATGTCTTTTGGCTAACAAGTCGTCAAGACCAGTCAAAAGTCAAATCCCGAGCTTCTTTGGCTAACAAGCCGTCAAGGCCAGTCAAAAAGCTCAAAATCCAGACCTCTTGGCTAACAAGCCGTCCAGGCCAGTCAAAGGTCGAAACCTGCCTTTTGGCTAACAAGTCGTCAAGACCAGTCAAAAGTCAAATCCCGAGCTTCTTTGGCTAACAAGCCGTCAAGGCCAGTCAAAAAGCTCAAAATTCAGACCTCTTGGCTAACAAGCCGTCCAGGCCAGTCAAAGGTCGAAATCCATGTCTTTTGGCTAACAAGTCGTCAAGACCAGTCAAAAGTCAAATCCCGAGCTTCTTTGGCTAACAAGCCGTCAAGGCTAGTCAAAAAGCTCAAAATTCAGACCTCTTGGCTAACAAGCCGTCCAGGCCAGTCAAAGGTCGAAATCCATGTCTTTTGGCTAACAAGTCGTCAAGACCAGTCAAAAGTCAAATCCCGAGCTTCTTTGGCTAACATGCCGTCAAGGCCAGTCAAAAAGCTCAAAATTCAGACCTCTTGGCTAACAAGCCGTCCGGCCAGTCAAAGGTCGAAATCCATGTCTTTTGGCTAACAAGTCGTCAAGACCAGTCAAAAGTCAAATCCCGAGCTTCTTTGGCTAACAAGCCGTCAAGGCCAGTCAAAAAGCTCAAAATTCAGACCTCTTGGCTAACAAGCCGTCCAGGCCAGTCAAAGGTCGAAATCCATGTCTTTTGGCTAACAAGTCGTCAGACCAGTCAAAAGTCAAATCCCGAGCTTCTTTGGCTAACAAGCCGTCAAGGCCAGTCAAAAGGCTCAAAATCCAGACCTCTTGGCTAACAAGCCGTCCAGGCCAGTCAAAGGTTGAAATCCATGTCTTTTGGCTAACAAGTCGTCAAGATCGGTCAAAAGTCAAATCCCGAGCCCCAGAGGAGCCTCAATCCTCTAAGAACATTTACGGCTTTCAGGGAAGCCTATAATTCCCTACCGCACATAAAACTCAAACCCTTGGCCAACACACCATCAAGGTCGGCCAAGTCAGCCAAAATCCAAATTCTCACGGCTCTCAGGGAAGCCTTTAATTCCTTACCAAAAAAAAAAAAAAGAGGAAAAAAATAAATAAATAGAATAAATAGGGGCTTAAAAAGGAGGTGCCCCGACGGACTTGGTCTACCACTTCATTGTGATGGATCAAGGGCAAAAAGGTCTAAAGCCCGGCTGAGGTGAAAACCCGAAAGGGCGCCTCAGGCAAAAAGGGGTAAACCCCTCAACGCGAAAACCTGCAAAGGCGTGTTGGAAAAAGCTAGAGGGGGCCAATCTTGGCGAAAACCCGAAAGGGCGCTGAGGTTGGTAATGTGAACAAAAAAAAAAAGAGCAAAATCTGTCAGCCGTACTGTTATGGACATTCCCTATCCATGATGGCCGGCCAAGTCAAAATTTATATCTTTTGGCTAACAAGTCGTCAAGACCAGCCAAAAGTCGAATTACGTGCCCGAGGGAGCCTCAATCCTCTCACCCAAATCACGTGCCCGAGAGAGCCTCAATCTTCTCACCCAAATACGTGCCCGAGGGAGCCTCAATCCTCTCACCCAAATCACGTGCCCGAGAGAGCCTCGATCTTCTCACCCAAATCACGTGCCCGAGAGAGCCTCAATCTTCTCACCCAAATACGTGCCCGAGGGAGCCTCAATCCTCTCACCCAAATCACGTGCCCGAGAGAGCCTCAATCTTCTCACCCAAATACGTGCCCGAGGGAGCCTCAATCCTCTCACCCAATTATGTGCCCGAGAGAGCCTCAATCCTCTCAACCAAAATACGTGCCCGAGGGAGCCTCAATCCTCTCACCCAAATCACGTGCCCGAGAGAGCCTCAATCTTCTCACCTAAATACGTGCCCGAGAGAGCCTCAATCCTCTCAACCAAAATACGTGCCCGAGAGAGCCTCAATCCTCTCACCCAAATCACGTGCCCGAGAGAGCCTCAATCTTCTCACCCAAATACGTGCCCGAGGGAGCCTCAATCCTCTCACCCAAATACGTGCCCGAGGGAGCCTCAATCCTCTCACCCAAATCACGTGCCCGAGGGAGCCTCAATCCTCTCACCCAAATCACGTGCCCGAGGGAGCCTCAATTCTCTCATTCAAAATACGTGCCCGAGGGAGCCTCAATCCTCTCACCCAAATCACGTGCCCGAGGGAGCCTCAATCCTCTCACCCAAATCATGTGCCCGAGGGAGCCTCAATTCTCTCATTCAAATCACGTGCCCGAGAGAGCCTCAATCCTCTCATTCAAATCACGTGCCCGAGAGAGCCTCAATCCTCTCATTCAAATCACGCGTCCGAGGGAGCCTCAATCCTCTCACCCAAATATGTGCCCGAGAGAGCCTCAATCCTCTCACCCAAGATCATGTGCCTGAGGGAGCCTCATTCCTCTCACTGAAATTATGTGCTCGAGGGAGCCTCAATCCTCTCATCAAAATTATGGCCCTAGAGAAGCCTTAATTCTCTAACTCAAGCATGTCATGGCCCCAGAGGAGCCCTAATCCTCTAAATGAAATGGATCACGGCTTTTGGGGAAGTCTTAAAACCCCTATTATCAATAAAGATCACAAGTTGATGGTGAAACTCAGAAGCACAATGTATATAGCAAATAAAAGTCTTGGTCCCAAGACAGGCCCTTGGGATAGCCCAAAAAAGAGAAGTCAAAATGGATGGATAGCATGTACTGATGCTAAAAACAACATATCTCAAGTAAGCCTATGCTCTAGTGTCGCCTGTCCTCAGAAGGTTAACATGTACAAAAGAATGGTATAAACAGCTCCGTCATGTATAAGCGAGGTCGTCAACTCACGCCAATTCATGGCCTGCACGATTCTTATAGAAGTTATAGCAGTCTCTGCCCGCAAAATAGCCAACTGAGTCTCCATGATTTTCGGCTCCAAGTAATCTCCTTCAATGTCATGTGCTTGATTCAACTCTGCAAAGTCAAAAACAATTGAAGATCAGATTTTGCTGAAGAAGAACGAAAAAGAAAGGATAAAGCAGCATGTCAAAAGAAATATTGCAGTCGTCACAATTCTCAATACATAAAGCAAAATTTTGGTATTGTTGTCATGAGATGATGGTCATGGGTACTGCAAGTCCGAAAGAAATGAGAAGTTGACTGCGAGTATGTCATAAGCTGCGACATCTCGAGTCTACAAAGATAACATCTCCAACATGGATCTCAACAAAGTCAAAATGGCTGAAATGTATTGACAGAATCAATGAAATGGATCCACTGAAGGCGACATGTGCTAAAATACAACTGGAAAGATTCACACAAGACAGTCGTCCTATGTTTCACTCTCGGACGTCAGTCTCGTGGGGGGCATTTGTTGTGCCATATTTTTTTGGTCTGACCTCCCACGAGAAGAAACGAAGAAAACGGAGGAGATAGAGAAGGGGGAGGGGAGTACCTGATGGAGCCGGCCACCCCTTCTCCTCCTCAACCGCGGCCAGCAGAAGAAGGAAGAGGAGATGGGGGGTCCCGGCGCAGGGTCCCTTGCCCGCTGCTGCAGCCGGGGCCCAGAGCCGCCGCCGTGGCCTCCTCCCTTCTCCGCTGCCGCTCGCGCCTCCACCCCGCTCGCCCCGCCGCTGCTGCTCAAGGCCGCCGCCGGCCTCCCTTCGCCGCCGCTGCAGGTGGACCACCCCGCCACCGCCGCTGCTGCTGCTCGCCCCTGCTACTCGCGCCGCCGCTGCTGCTGCTGCTGCCCTAGGGGAGCCGCCGCCGGAAGGAGAAGAAGGAGGGGGGGTGCGCCGTCGCCCTCTCCCTCCCTGCTCTGTTTCGCACAGAGCCAACCCGGAAGGGTCCGGCCGAAAGAAGGAAAGGGAGAAAAGAAAGAAAAAAAAAATGGGGGGCTAAAACGCAAATATGCAGAGCGGAAATTGCACAAAACCCCCTAAAAAGATGAGCAGAGCTCCGGGGAGATGCACAAACCTCCACCGGGCGTCTTTTGCCCAGCCACTATAAAAGAAGCCCTGGGGCGCCCCAGGAAGGGAGAGCTTCTTCTGAGCCAGAAAACCCGAGCAAGGCTTCGGGAAAAAAGACTGCAAGGCAGTCTGAAAAAAGGGTCTGCAAGGCAACCCTAAAGATCATCGTGCAAGGCACGATTCTTTTCTCTCAAGTTCATAAAAAGGTCCATTGGACTTCTTCTCATTGGGCCCATTGGGCTATTTTTAATCATCCAATAATGCGTTATATGAATTATTTCATGTATGTCACGTTATATTTAAAACGTAGCACTACGTAATTTCCTAGTCAAAATCAACCAAATTTTCGACAAGTGTTAACAAAATATCTTCCAATAATATTCTTTAATTTTCAATAACATAAAATCAACAAACAAGTTATGTCTCACATCAATTTTAACCCACCTTAAGTCAATTCATGTTTAAAACAATTAAATAATGAAAATGTTAAGCTAATTCCCCTTTAAATCGATCAAATAAATAAAAAATGTAACTTAATTCACATAATTTAAATGTAAATAAATAAATCACGAAAATGTTTAAATATAAATAAATAATTCTGAAAATACCAAAAAAATAGAAAATACATTTAAAAAATCAATAAAAAATGAAACAAATATCAAAAAATTCCAAAAAAATAGATTGCATGTTCGCAACCACGTTCTCTTTCATGTGCATTCCTCTCATTCAAATGTGAGTCATATTCTCTTGTTTCTAAGGGTTTGTCTGATGGTTAATCAAGGGTGTTCAGTCTTTTACGCTGATATAATTAACACTAACTACGGTTAGTGGGGGAGGTCAAATGAACTAAGCAAGACCATGTCCATATAATAAATAAAGAACCCAAATAAAATCAAACTTCAAACTTAAAATTTAAAACTTTTTAAAATGTTAAAAAAATAATTCTCACAGATATTACATGTAAATAAGGAAGTACCCCCTATTTGAATCCAATAAAAATATCAAAAAAGTCATATCTCTTACCAAAAAAAAGTCAACTCTCCCATCGAAGAAGAAAATCACGATTTCGATGATTTTAGCGAAATGCTAACTTTCTAATCTCTCATAATTTGACCTATCTAAAATTTGATAATTCAAATAAACCATATGGAACACTAAAAATCTGAGTCCGGTAAAAAAGCCAAACATGCATATGACTTCTCCAAGGAGCCGCTCTCCTACTTACAACACTTAGTCTGTTTGAGATTTCTCAGGATTTGGTCAAACTTAAACTATCATCACCCAAACCATGAGACTTGTCATTTTCTAGTTTCTTTTCAATTTTTAGGCATATTGTGGGATTATGTAAGGACTCATTTAGTTTTTACTTGTTTTAAGTGTGTTAAGATATTGCACTTCTTATTTTTATTTAACATATTTACATGTATGTGTATTACTTGTTGTAAAAGTTGAAAATTAGTTTTCTGATGATAGAATGATATTTGCACTTCTTGTTCTTATTTAGTGTGCTTATTTATTTAAATATGTCAATTTAGATTTTTTATGACTTTATGATATATAATGTGAGTTTGTTTACTTGGAGTTTAATTTTTGTTGTTTTCATTGTCTTTATGTCTGTCATATTATGATATTTTTTATTGAATTTTCATCATTATATATTTATAGATACATAAATATCATGTAAGAGGGACACTTGAAAACAACTCATACTTGGTTCCGTCCTAAACGCCTAGGCACCGCTTAGGCGAGCGCCTAAGCGCTTAGGCGATCCGAGACCCCACCTACGCCTTGGTCGCCTTGACGCCTTGACAACTATGCGGGACACACAACTTATCCCCTCGAAAAAGATAACCCTCTTGTAAAATGTAATTGCTATAGTCACCGGAGGGTCCTGTTTGAAGAGTAGCATATATTGGGCTAAAATCTGGGAACTAGCATACTCATCAATAAGTCTCTCAAATCCAGTAACCTGGACACCCACAATGGTCAATAAACAAGCTCGACGACTCAAAGCATCCGCAACTCGGTTCTCCACCCCTGCTTTTGTCTCAATATAAAGGTATAGGCCTATATAAACTCGACCCACCGGCTATGTCGTGGGTTGAGTTTCTTCTGGGAGTGAGGAAATCGAAGAGCCTCATGATCCGAGTAAAGAACAAACTTTGCGATAGCAAATAGTCTCCAATATCGCAATGCTTGAACTATCGCATAGAACTCCTTATCATAGGTAGAGTACTTTAGCCTTGCTCCACTCAATTTCTCGCTAAAATAAGCCATGGGGTGGCCTTCTTGGCTCAATACTCCACTTATGCCGACATCAAAAACATCACATGAAACCTTAAACACCTTAGAAAAGTCAGGCAGGCGAAGAACAGGCGTCTGAGTCATCCGCTCCTTGATGTCCTTAAAGGCTAAAGCTATAGCCTTCCTCCGGACATACTCCCCCTTCTTGATGCAATCTGTGATGGGGGCCATAAGGGAGCTAAACCCTTTAATAAAGTGTCTATAAAATGCAGCCAGGCCATGAAAACTACGAACATTATGGATACTCCGAGGCTCTGGCCACTCGACGATGGCTCGCACCTTCTCTGGACCAACGGAGACCCCCTCGCTAGATACAACAAACCCTAAGAAGACAACACAATCAATCATAAAGGCACACTTTTTAAGGTTGGCGTCTAAGCTCTCTCGACGAAGGATGAGACATACCTGCCATAAATGATCTAGGTGGTCCTCCCTAGAGCAACTGTAGATGTGAATATTATCAAAGTATACAACCACAAATACCTCAATAAGTAGTCGTACGACTTTGGCCATCTGCCACATAAAGGTGCTTGGGGCATTTGATAATCCAAAAGGTATGACCAACCATTCATATAAGCCATTCTTAGTCTTAAAAGCCATTTTCCATTCATCACCTAGCCTAAGCCTCCCCCGATGATAGCACTCTTCAAATCAATCTTAGAAAATATAGTGACCCCTGCCATCATATCAAGCATATCATCTAAGTGGGGAATGGGAAAATGATACTTTACCGTGATCTTATTGATGGCTCGACTATCCGCATACATCCTCCATGTGCCATCCTTCTTAGGGGCTAGCAATGCAGGGACTGCATATGGACTCATGCTCTCTCAGACCGAATCCTTCTTCAAATACTCCTCAATCTGCCTCTATAACTCATCGTGCTTAGTAGGGCTCATACGGTAGTTGGGTAGGTTTGGTAGGGTGGCTTCGGGGATCAAATCAATTGCATGTTGGATATCACGCATGTGAGGTAGGTCATCTGGGAGGTCCTTAGGGAAGACATCATGAAACTCATCGAGGAGGGTAATAACCTCGGGGGGGTATTCTCGTTCAGCCTCTCCTTGGGAACCTCTCTAACCACGATGGCAAAGACTGGGTCAATATCCCTAAACTCTTGCTTAAAGTCTCTAGCACTCATCATGAGTAAGGTGCTAGGCTGCGGATCTCCCTAGAGTAGGCGCCGAGAGTCGGCGAGGTAGCTGAAGCCTGAACACTAGAGGCAGGGACATCTCGAAGAGGAGGGGTTTCCTACTTAGAGGTGAATTTGGGTGGGATAGGGACTAGGGCAATGCGGCAACCCTTATGCTTAAATGTGCAGGTGTTGGATCGACCATGTAGGGTTACATCCACATCAAATAGCCAGGGCCTACCAAGGATGATACTCCCAACCTCCATGGGTAAGATATCACACTAAATCTTGTCTTGATAGGAATGAAAATGGATCGGGACAAAACATCTTGTTTGGATCGGAATAGACATCTCATCTATCCAAGACACTCTATAAGGACTCAGGTGATCAACAAATGTTACCCTAAGTTTGAGACAAGACTTGTGGAGATTGCATTAATGCAACTCCCACTATCAATGATGACTTCGCATGTCTTTTCTCCCAACTTAATAAAGGTGTGAAGGATGGAGGTTCGACGCCAGTCATCTCCAACTAGAGGGCGGGTCAAGGTGCAACAGACTACAACTAGGGTATGAGGTCTCTGGGAACCATGGCCCTCGTCTATAGGCTCAAAATTAGAATGGAAAGCTTCGACAAGCTCCAGGTCTGGCTCATATATCTCCTTTTCTATGATTGGGGTGTCATGCCTCTCGATGTCACCAATGTACATGCTACGTGAAGGACATTGTTCTGCGTAGTGGCCAAAACCACTACAACGATAGCATTGCTGACACGTGCCACCTTTTTAGGATGACTCGCCACTTGCAAGACCCTTCCCCTTTTCTTCCCGTCTGATAGGAGGAAGGGGACCCTGAGGGCATGTAGGTGGGGGCCGTGGGGCAGATAGAGGAAAAGGTTGGTCCCTACGGGGTAGGGAACGAGGCCTCGGTTTTGTAGGCTCTTGATGAGTGGTCTCCTAATGTCCACTCATTTCCCTTTCTGAGGTGGAGCCGACAGGGTACTCTGGTCGGGTGTCCGTGGGATTGTAGTCCTCACACGTGGGGATGATTGGTACTCGAACTCAAATAACTCTACCTCTTGGGCCACCTGATATGCATACTCGAGGGTAGTCACATTCCGCCTAAATAACTCATGCTGGTAGCTCGGGCGGAAACCCTTCCGAAATCGAGAAAGGGTCATAGCACTCTCCTCATAAACTCCACACCTCAACAAATACTCGTCAAACTCAGCTATGTACTTATTTACTTAAATATTGATCTATTACCTTGTGTGAGACTCTGCCAAAAATCAAATGAGGCACTGTCGATAAGTCGTGGGAAGATACTTCTCACGCAATTTAGCCTTCATCTCATCCTATCCTAATATCGCTGCGTAAGGAGGCTCTCAACGTTTATCCAATAAGTTTGGGCTTGACCTAGCAACTTCATTTTGGCGAAGCGAACTTGCCGGCTGTCTAGCATCTCGTACCACTCAAAGTAACAGTCCATGGTAGTTTCCCAGTCAAGATAGACCTTGGGATCAAGGGACCCATCAAAGGTGGGGACATCCACTCGCACATTCCTCACGACTTGATCATCCCTATCATCATAATCATGGAACCGTCGAGGTACATACCTCGGTTCATAACCACATCTAAAATCAGGTCGCTGGCCTCTACGTGGTGGCGGTCTCCTATAGGGATCATGCTCATCCTCAAACACATCGTCCTCTGACTTAGTGGTCCAAACTCTCCTTTCTTCCATCCTAGGGGCTCGATGGGATACTTGAGGAGGATCATGGCGATCTACTGCTCGGGGTACAGGTAGAGAAGGTGGATTCGGCTGGTGGCCTACCCGTGCTGGGTCTACTTGGTGGTCGATCGCTCTCTGTCAGTCCCAGCATTGTGGGTCTCCCTCTAGAGCATCGACTCGACCTTGAAGGACTATAAGCCTCTGGCCTACTTGCCCAAAACGTTCTTGGGCACCCTGCTCCATCTGATCCAACCTACCCAATAAAGTTTGCATCATCTCACTCAAAGTGGGCATAGGTGGATCTCCCCGAAGTTCTAGCTGGCGAGTGTCCACCATGGATCAGGGTAAGGGGTACTCCAAACCTCTACGGGTGCGTATACACAACTCTCGGTGACTCGACAAAGGGAACCTAAGACTTCGACACACGTAACTCTAAGATGACGTACCTTAGACGCATGTGCTAATAGCCTAATACCAAATTGATGCGGGACAACACACGTGAATCACGCTAGCCGACTAACTACGACACGTTAACGACACGATCAGAACAAGCAACGAGAATTACTAGAATTAAGCTGACTAAACATGCGAAGTAATAGGAAAATAACTACGTTAATATGAAGTAGCCCACAAAGTCGTCCCTCGCGGAGGGAAACGTAGGACTGTGGTAGCTAGGAAACTACTGAGAGTAGGGTAGTCAAATCCACAATCAAAGTCCAAATGGGGCCTTCGAGAATGGGTTCTCTCACTCTCAAGCCAGTAGTGATGCAAGTCACGGGCTAGGTGTCCTACCTCTCAAGTCGGCGGCAAATACGAGCAAACACTAGAAAAACAAGTAAATAGCTAGGGTGTAGAACATTCACCTCCACTCTAACATGTGGCAAAGAACCCCGCCGTGTCACGAGTCCCGACTCCGGAGTACAAGAAATAATTAATTAATAATTACAACTAGAAAATATACGCCCACTCTATGTAGGCCAGGGAGGTAAAAGACTACAAAACGATCTCGGGAGGTATGCACGAGTTGACGGGTGGCACTCGACGTTCGTTTGGCTTCATGGAACGAGCTGGTTGAGGAAAACACGGCTCAGTGCGCTGATGTAATTGCGGATGCTGCTGGGGCAGGGGTGGACGTACAAAAGTACCAGGCTCGCACAAAGGCGCACAAGCGCACAGACGAACGCCTAGGGTGGGCCCACGCAGGGAGCGTGGACAAGTTGGCCGGACGGGTCTGGTGTTGATGTCAGCACGCCCAGGCACAGGCGATGATGCCAACCACGAATTGGGTTTCTACCCCTTTTTGTTTGTTTTCTTTGTTGTTCTTCCTGCTTTGCGGAAGTGAGAAACAGGGAAGAAGAGGAAGAGAACAGAAGAAATAAGGAAGAGGGAGATATGCGGGAGAGGAGGAGATAGATGAGGGAGAGAGACACGGGAGGGGGAGAGAAGGTTACAACGGGAGGAACGCGATGCAGGGGAAGAGAGAGGACGGCGACGGCACAACGGCGTGCAAGGGAACAGAGCGCCGGCGGCTTCTTGGCGTGGGCGTCGCCCTCGGCCCTTCACAGGCGCAATCCCTTCGCGTGAGAGGAGAAACAACAGTGGCTCAAAAGCTTCTAGCAAATAGGTAAATTCATTCATTAACTTCCAAAATATGTCAACACAAGTGTTTATAACTTTATATAGGCTTGGGCTAATCCCATTCATAATATGAACACAAATTTGCTTTCCAAATTTTAACTACTCCAAATCCTAATGGAATACTTATTGGCCTACTAGATTAACACTAATCCTTGAACGGGAAGAAAATAAAACAAAATTCGTAACTGAAAATGTATGAAAATAGCAAAGACACAAATGGGGTCCAATCGGGCCGAAACTAGAGTCTATGGACTCATTGTCGCGGGCTGTATATCATGGGGTCATCGTCTAGCCAAATAGATGCCTATATAGTGTGTTGTGCTCCCCGACGATGGTAGACGTACTCTGGGTTGAAGCGGACCCAGACTCGTGTGTCCTTACCAGGAAGGGATCCCAGTCCCAAACCCTGGAGGAGGAAAAATAGTGGTGTCTAATCACCTGGGAATATAACCCCTTTTCTTCTTTCCCCAACCTCCATAGTCATCTACACCATGCTTTGCTGGAGCGCCGATTCGGGGCGAATCAGATTCGCCTTGATTCGATCTGATTCGGCCGAATCGGATCGATTCGGTTCGATTCACATGTGTATATGTGTATAAGGCATATATGCATGGATATATGTAACATATGTATGACAGATATGAGAATGAACTCAATGATTCACATGGGATGATATGGAAGATGGGATGACATGGAACTCATACCTTATTTATATTTCATATCATTTAAGTAAATGTTATAATTTGTTGTTTTATTTACTTAAGATATTACATGTAAATAAAGAAGTACCCTCAATTTGAATCTAATAAAAATATTAAAAAAAAATCATATCTCTTACCAATAAAAAGTCAACTCTCCCATTTAAGAAGAAAATCGTAATTTTGGTGATTCCATCAAAATAACGGCTTTCTAATCCCTCATAATTTAGCCTATCAAAATAGCGATTTTGGTGGCTCCCTTGGAGAAATCATATGTACGTTTGACTTTTGTCATCAGATTTTAGATTTTTAGTATTCTATTGGGTTTATTTGAATTATGAAGTTTTTAGATAGACCAAATTATGAGGGATTAGAAAGTCGTTATTTTGATAGAATCACCAAAATCACGATTTTCTTCTTGGATAGGAGAGTTGACTTTTTATTGATAAGAGATATGATTTTTTTGATATTTTTATTGGATTCAAATGGGAGGTACTTCCTTATTTACATGTAACATTTACTTAAATGATATGAAATGTAAATAAGGTATGAGTTCCATGTCATCCCATGTAAATCATTGATCCCATTCTCATATCTGTTATATATATATATATATATATATATATGTGTGTGTGTGTGTGTGTGTGTGAAACTGTGAATCGGATTGAATCGCAAATCGGGTTTCCCCTGATCCGCTCCGAATTGGGCCGATTCGATTCGCTATGCCAAACCATGATCTACACAGGAGCGCCAAATTGAAGTTTCTAACATTCTTCAGCCTCAGATTTTCTTGATCCTTGCTGGTGGTAATCCTGCCCCAAGAAATGTCATGCCAACCTTTGCATCTGTCCCCACTACCATGCCAAAAGAATCTGCCCTGGATAGATTGACGCTTCTTAGTCAATGCGGAGCATCGAGAGAAAGTGGGGAGACTCTAAAACCGAGTCAACCCTCGTAAGATAACAATCTCCCTTTCCATCCTGTAAGTATGGACTCAAAACCGCTGAACAATGGAAAGCCAATCTGCATAGCGGAGGACCCTCGGGGAAAGAGGAAGGCCCAGGTAAGATAGAGGGAACTCCCCCATAGCAAATCCCAATAGAGTAGCTATCTTTAAAAGAGGTCTCTCCTCCATATTCACACCCACTATGAGACGTTTAGTAAGGTTAACCTTCAGACCGGTGACCACCTCCAATAATTCCAACAAGAGTCTCGCCATGGCATGGTAATGACCCCCCCTCTTCTAGGAACAAAATAGTATCATTTGCATACTGTAAATGAGTAAGCGAGGGGCCACCACTACACACTTGGAAGTCTCTAATCAAACCAGATGCCTCAGCCTTTTGCCACACCTTGGTGATCACACTCGCCACAGGTAAGAACTGAAGGGGAGAAAGTGGGTCCCCTTGACGCAGATCCAGACCACTGTGGAACCAAGAGGTCATCTTCCCATTAATGAGAATTGCGAGAAAGCCAAAGTGACACAATCTCTAATCCAAGTAATCTAGTTGTCCCCAAGCCTCATCCTATGTAGGTCATCAAAAAGACACTGCTTGCTGACCCTGTCATAAGCCTTGTCAAAGTTCAATTTCAAAACCAATCCTTACCTCCTCTGTTGCTTAAGTGCAAAGATACACTTGTGTGCCACCAAGAAGTTGTCCAAGACTTGCCTCCCTCCAATGAAAGCTCCATGGAAATGACCAATTTATTCATTACAGGGACAAGTCTCCTAGCTGAAACCTAGGTGATGATTTTGTAAGTACCATTGAGTAAGCTCATGGGCCTAAAATCCTGGAAATCTTGGGCACCCGACTTCTTAGGGATGAGGACCAATAAAGTCTTGTTGATGCCCCTCAAGTGAGCTCTCCCTTCTTGGAAATCTCTCAATGCTGTCATGAGGACCACTTAAATTATACCCCAACACCTCTGAAAGAATACTAAGGGGAAGCCATCAGGGGCTAGGGGACCTGTCACCTGCCAAAGAGAAGACAGTAGCTAATCTAGTTTGCCTAATCATGAATGCAGTTTCTACCATCCAACTGCTCTCATGGGTTTGAGAAATCTTCTACTCTTCTGACATATTTGCCTACTGTTGCTCACCATCTTGTATAGGGCTGGCACTAGGCAAGTATGTGATTACTGTTTAGAAAACTTTACTGAAATCTTGATCACATTTCCATGTTTTTGCTATTTTGTAGGTATATATTTTTAAAATTTTTATATAGTATTAGTAAATTTGCGGAAAATCTCCAAATCTTGATAAAATCCTTGTGGATGTGATGCAAAACTTGTCACAATTAGTTTCTAACCTCTTGCAACAAGTTTTACAATCATGAAGTATACAAACATAAAGGGACAAATAAAAAATATTCGAGAAATTGTTGCACCGGATTTTATCCGGTCCCCCTTTGAGGAACAAGAAGAAGAAAGAGAAGAAAGGGGGGGGGGGACCTCACCTTCGTCGTCGTGGCTCCTGTTTGCAGCCGCCGCCGCCGCCACAGGAGGAAGACGTTGCCGTCGCGGCCCGCTGCTGCTCTGCCCGCCGTCGCTGTAGGAGGAAGACGACACCGCTGCCGCTGCACGCTGCTCCCTTGCTCGCCACCGCCAACCCCCCTTGCTCGCCGCCGTCGTTGCTGCCTCTGCTTGCTCGCCGTCGCCGCTGCCTCTGCTTGCAGCCGTTGCTGCCGCTGCCCCTGCTCGCCGTCGGCCAAGCAAGAAACAAAAGAGGAGGGGGGGTCGCGCTCGAGTTCCCTCTCAGCCGCCTCTCTCTCTCTCCCGATACCCTAAACCCCAAAATGCAAAATAAATAAAGAAAAGAGGGGAAAAGAAAGAAAGCAAGGGGGGAAAGTGAAAATTGCCAAATTAAACTTCCAGGAATGAGTTTTCTAAACTTGCCGGAACGAGTTTCAAACGTGCCGGAACGGTGCAAACTTGCCGGAACAGGGTATCTCCTTCTTCCCCTATAAAAGGGAGGGAGCGGCCAAGGCTAAGAGGAGGATTTTTGGAGTTTTGAAAAGAGTAAGGCTCAAAAAGAAAAACTGCAAGGCAGTCTGGGAGAAGGGTTTGCTAGGCAGCCCTAAGAAAATTTGTACAAGGCACAATATTATTTTCTCAAGTCTTTAAAGGTCCATTAGGTTTACTTATTGGGCCGGACTTGTGAATTTTATGCCATGACTTGCTAAAGGGCCATGTTCATGTTATTTAAAGCTTAATGGGTCTACTAAACTTAATGGGCCGATGTTTAGTGTATCTTCACATATGCTCTCATATTTAAAGCTTAATGGGCCAGTTCGGGCTTAATGGGCCGATGTTTGATGTATTCACACGTGTGCTCACTTGCTTAATATGTTAATGGGCGTGATTGATTTCATTACTTTAATCATGTTGGATATGCACAATTGCATGTTATGTAATGTTTACTCTATGCTCTTTTTTAATCAAAATTTTAACAAAATCAATCAATTGCTTGCCAAAGTTTAATAAAAATGTTCATAATCATCTTGATTTAATTAATAATAATCTCATAATAACAAACAAATCATGAATCACATCATTTTTATCCACCTTAAGTTAATCCACTCTTAAATCAAATAAATAAATAAAATTGTTCATTTAGTCCATGTAATTATAATTTTGATGAATAAATGATGAAAATAATTAAATAAATGAAATAAATGATTTAAAATAAAATAGAAAATGGATAAAAACAAATAAAAATGAAACAAATAGCAGAAAATTCCAAAAAATAGATTGGGTGCTTGCAACCTTAGTTTCTTCATGTGCAATTCATTCTCTTTAATTGTGAGTTACTTTCTTTTGTTGTAAAGGGGTTGTCTGATGGTTAATCAAGGGTATTCAGTCTTTATGCTGACGTAATTAACACTGGTCTTGACCAGTGGGAGAGGTCAAACGAATCTACATGCTAACAAATAAAAAATAAAATAAAAATAAATAACAGATAAAACTGATAATAAAACGATGTTAAAAAAATGTTCTCACAGAAACCTAGGTTTATCTTCTATGGAGGAAGATGAACATGTGAAAGCCTTTCAATCTACTCCAAAACAATTGCAAAAATGACCTCCAATCCATTAAGAAATGATCCTTCGTGAAAAACTTGAACAGGAGGAGGATTTTGCATGTAAAGGGCATGGGGGAGAAAGGGGCTATCTCCTGATCTGCTGTAAGCATCTCATAATGTACCGAGCTAAATCAGGCTGATTCAACCAGAAATGACATAGAGTCACCTTGATACAGTCTGATTCAGATGGAATGGTCTGTTTCACTAGCGATTCATTGAACCCAATGAAGCCCAAACTGTTATAGGCTATATCATGTTATGTAATGCCCATCATACAGTATGATACGTCTAATACATTCCGATTAGGTCCAATTTAGCAAACCATGGAAAGGAGATGAAAATGATGAAAGTGCCCTTGATGAATTTGTATGTTATAAGTAATTTCTACTTATAAATATACTTTTTTTCTTTAAAACTATTTTTTAAAATTACATGGATACTGACTTTTTAGCTGCTTTAACTCACTTCCATTAGATTGCATGAATTGGCTGATCCAAACAAGGAATGTGGAATTAGACAAGTTAGATTGGAAGCACTGGGTGGTGATATGATTCAAGGCCCAAAATTAAAATGTTTAAGTGGAACTGGATGGAATAGGATAGGTCCAGAATCATCCAGATTTGTCACCAAATGTGATTTCAGCATGCTCCGTCGACCACAACTAAAACGGGGAAAAACAAAAAACAAAAAAAGAATCCAGATCAGACTGCATTGGCTTGGGCTGGGATATGTCTGCTTGAATTGTGTGATTTGGGCCTTATCTGGACTGTTTACTATGTTCAATCTGATCTTGGTTCTAAAAAACTACCAGGCCCACTTAGTGCACTCACCCCAGTCACCCTGCTAGCCCTTACGGAACCTGTAAGAGCATGCTACATAGGGATATAACATCATCATTCTACTTGAGAGTGAGGTTGTTTATTTTGGGTTGGTTAGACTGGAGAGAGGGCTTTTGTTGCTTTGCCTCTACTCATGTACATTCTTCTTCTTTCAATATACTTTGTGGTACCATCCACATTTCCAAAAAAAAAACTTGAGAATGAGGTTAATAATCCAATATGAAGAAAGCCAAGGAGAAGGGCAAGGTTGTTCTTGAGTGGGGATATGACTAAAGGTCTTCATATCCAATTTATCTTCAGCTGCCTACTTTCTCGTACTTTGATATTATTAGTACTAGTGCGAAGGGGCAATTAGAGTCAGGCCAAAGTGGGTTTTCAGTTCAATATGGTATCTTCTACAGTTATCAACCTGCACACTCTAGAGGCAAGTCAACAACCATCTATGCCCAAAGGACATGAGAAAGGCTTTTAGGATTGGTAAATTCTTTAGAGATAATCCAAATTCTTTAAAAGTAAAACTACTGTTTTCTTGCTTATATTTTTAAAATCTTGACCTAATCAAATATACCCCATATTTGAACAAAATGCATTAGTTATATCCATTGGGTGAACTGCCTGTCAAAATCTAAGCATATTCCATTCAAATGTAGATTTAGTTAAATAGTTTTTAAAGACAAAAATACCTTTACCAAAAAAATGAGAGGCGTAGTTGAGAGAGAGGGCGTGGGTTTTGGGTGTGAGGGAATTTTATGTTGAGAGTAGGTCAGTCCCTTCCACCCCTTGACCCAACCGTGGTTTGGTTCAAGTGATGGAACCTGCATGGCTATTTGTGATGTAATACATTCAAATATGGGTTATATTTGATGATGTGAAGATTTCAGGGGTATACACGATATTTCTCTGTATACAGGGGTGTATATATATATCTTGTTTGTATGTTTGGATGAAACCCTGAGTATGGGTAAAACATTGAATAACTAGAACATGGGTCATCTCATTCCTGTATAGGATTACAGATCTAACATATTCTAGGAATTGAGGATCCAGGTAAGACTGATTGAAGCCTCATTGGGATTTCTTGTTTCATCTCTCAATCATCAGAACTTGTCTGCTGACAATTTCATCCTTGATCCTATTCTTTAAAATTTTTTTTTCAATTTTGCATCTGAACCACCTTGTACCTCTATGTTGGTCCTAATTAATGCATTCGTGTGAACTTAAAAATTAATATATATCAGCTAACTGCTTTCATAAACATTAAATCATGCTTTGCCGTATGGGATTGTCTCACATGTAATTGCATCAGCCCATGGGGTTTGTGAGTTATGAGATGGTCTGGGACTGTCTTGTATGTATTATTGTTTACAACTTTATACATAATGGTTTGCTTTCAAGTGTCACATAAAATGATTTATATTACTTGACATGCTAGAGAATGTGCTAAAAACATTGAAAATCAATGCATTATTTCTCTATAAGTTACATTTTTCTGAAAGTTATGTTGTGGACTTGCTTGCATGTATCGTTGTTTATAACTTTATACATAATGGTTTGACTTCGAATGTCACATCAAGTGATCTTTTTATTCATATAATTACTTGGCACGTTAGAGAATGTGCTGAAAACATTGAAAATAAACAGATCTTTTTTTTAGGTACAATTTTTCTTTTTAAAAAGAACCACCAACTGAGCTGGCTCAGTTGATTCAGCTTGAGATGGTGCGACATGGTCCCGTACAATCCCTTGGGGAGTCCAAACCTTGCATTATATTCTTGTTTCCAAATCATATATTGGACTTAAGTTATCCAGAGAGCCTTTGGATTTGAAGATAGGCACTGGTGACCATAGGAAGCTTGGATAACTTGAGTTTGCTAGTGGAAGAAGCTTGACATATTCTGTTTGACCCCATTTCTAAATGAATATTTAAATTGGAATAAGAAAAAGGAAATGGCACCAACAGTAGAAAAAATACATAAAAATTTCTCTTGCGTATCTGTTCTCCTTTTCCTTTTGCCTTCTTGTTCACTCCAATTTACTAAATTTTTGTTTGGATACGTCAGTAGCAGGTAGTGAACAATTACTTATCTCAAACACATTATATATTAGTGCAGTTTTCTTTAATTCAGCTTTTGTTTCCCCTCTTCTCTTCTCTGTTTGTTTTTCGACCCTGAGTCTTTCTCTGGGAGTCCTAGTCAAATCAGGAATTTATCTTTTGAAACATTACATGACAGGGAAATGCATACCAATAATACGAGGTGGTGGAATCTATCAAGAAAACATGAATGTAGCTCTTGATGTCTTGAGCGGGGGAGGCTGGGTAATTCCTTTAATTTCCTTGTTATATTATGTATTTTAATTTGATGATCAGTTTGTCTATGTTCTATCTTCATTATAACTCCCTCTGACATTATATTGTCTCTCAAGTTGCACACATTTCCAGAAGGCAAGATCTGCCAAGAACATGCACCCATCAGACGATTGAAATGGGGAACAGCCAGTCTTATTGAACGGGCACCTGTCACCCCTATAGTTCTACCAATTGTTCACACTGGTTTTGAAGAGGTATGAATAAACCCTCCTTCCAAAGAGCATTCTTTGCATTAGATTATTTCTATCATAATTTTATGTACTTAATTTGTCTATGAAGCATTAGCTAAAACATAGATTTCATGTTTACCATAGTGGTCTAACCTGCCCAATCGTAACCCAGTTTTATCCTGCTAACCATGCTGGATTAATATAAAACACTGAAATCCAGGGCTTCATTTCATTTGGGTTATGTAAAAACTGAAGTTGCTGGATTTCTTTTTGATGAAAAATACTGAAATCCAAAATTATGTTCCAACATTCTTCTTGTTGTTTTCCTTTTCATCAGAAGTGAATAAAAATCAAAACATGACTAAAAATCAAAACATGGGATTTGTTTCGGTTGGTTTCTGAACCAACAATTTCAAGGTCTAAGCATTTCAGTATTTACGCCGATAAAATGATCTCTGATGAAGGATGAAGAATTCCTTTGTGGAAGATACCTATTGTTGCTTGTTACTGGGCTAATCTGTAATCTGATTCTTCATTTCTCTTTTTATGGTTTTAGTCTTTTTTTAAATCTAATTTTAGCTTTTTCCTCAATCCTAAATGAAATTTCCAGGTGATGCCAGAAAATTTATTCTTTGGCAGAAGGCCTCCACTACCCCTATGCATGAAGAACATCAAAATAATTGTTGGTGAACCAATAGAATTTGACCTTCCAAGTTTGCGACAGACAGCTAAGTCTATGTCTCAGGGTTTGTCTTTCCAGAGTTTGGGCTGGCCGAAAACTGAACGACATGGGCTAGACGAGGCAGCTCAAAGATGGTTATATATGAACATCTCTGACAACATTAGGACTGTGATGGAGAAGCTGCGCAATTTTGGGGTCACTCTTGAGAGACTGAAAGTATAAAGTTTTCTTTTTCCCCTTTTCCCCCATTCCATTGGCTAAAATCACGGCCAAGCAAAGCGAAAATTTTGCAATTCCAAAATCTTACTGGTTAGATTGTTGAGCCTCTCAAGGTGCCTCACATGTAGTGCTGATAATAATTTGAAATTTTGAATATTTCACTTCAATGGCGACATACCATTTTGATCCTTCTGCTGCTACGAGAAACATAGTAATCACAAGGGTAAGCGTCCTGCAATCTGGGCTCTACATCCTTGAAGCTTCAACAGGACATCCACCAACATTGACAGGGTTTCCTGTCAGCAATCATTTTATAATAGCCCTGTAAAAAAAAAAACATTTTATAACAGAAGTACCTCGTCTTCTTATGTAGTGCAGTCTACTGCGACTGCTGTCCTCTCACGTCTAGGGGTGTTCATAAATTAGTTCAATCCAAAGAACCGATCGGTTCGGTTCGGGTTGAAGGATTTTAAGATTCAATTTGATTTTCTGTTGTAAAATTAAATAAATTAAATATATCTAATAATAGATAATATCACAAAAGAAACTGTGACTCAGTGGACAAGGTCCTCCCCTCCCAATGGGAGTTCTTGAGTTTGAAACTCAAGACCATCTCTTTAAACACAGGATTTTTTTTTTCGGTTCGGTTTGGTTCGCTTGGAGTCAGTTTGGTTCGATTCGATTCTCTTACGTGAACAACCCTACTCAATACGATGAGTTCAATCACTTCCAACTCACCCCCCTACCCCCCAAAGTAGAAAAACATTTCATTGGTTGTAGGCGAAGATCTCGTGTCTAAAACATAGTTATATAAGAGGTGGGGCATGCATGTTGGTCAAGAGAAAGACTTAGTGCACTTTCATATTGCATTTAAAGTGTACTATGACTAGGCACTCATCTCATGTGGCACTTAATTATTGGGTTGCCACTTTATCACCCTCATGTGAGTGGTGCCACATCGGATGAGTGCCTAGTCATATTGCACTTAAGTGCAATAGAAAAGTACACTAAATTTTTCTCGCCGGTCAATCTCACAGTGCGGGATTGGTTGTAGGTGCGGATCCTATGTCTAAAAAATGGTGGGGCATGCATCCTGGTCAATCCCACAGCTGACCCGATAGTTTTTTTATCGGGCCAACCGGATATTAAGTGTTTCTCTTTTAAGAGTAACACTTGCTCCAAACCTTGGTTTGCAGATTTGCTATAAGCCAGACTTCTGTTGGTTCACATGGGTACGACATGATATGGGACAGAATGGAAAGAATTCCATACCTTTTTATGTTGGGTCTTTCTCTCCCTCTTGTCACCGTGGAGTAATGGGAGCCTGATTTGCAGCATATTATTTGCAATCTAGGCATTGCCAACATGTAATACTCCCCAACTCATTCCTCCACATGTACTACATCTTTGCTAATTGTATACACTGGTGACCTCTGAAGTCGGACGACTCTACTGTACTAAGTGCTAGGTCATCATGGGTGTCTGCTCTATTGGGAGAAGGATAGATACCCCCAAGTCCTATAGCCAATCTAAGGAGGGGGGGTACTACTTGGAGCTCTTGGGCTCCAATTTTGATAACATTCCCCTGTGTTCTACTTTACTCATCGGTTATATCTCTTGGGTTAGGAGACCCTTTGAATGTGAGGAACATTCTCTTATGAATCATGAATGTGATGGGACCGTCAATTACGCATAAATTTACTCAAATACCCCTATCCATGCAACTTATAGTCAACAGCAGATGCACCACGCTCCATATTCATTATAGAGATTTTTGCATATATATTTCTATATTTACATGTATATTTCTGATCTACATCAATTGTCTAAAATATCTTAGATCTGTCATAATATAGTTGTAACTATATCTTTATAAGGGTATACATATAATAATTCTTTTTGAGTTTTTTTTACACATATATCTCTGTAAAAGATATAGTTACAACTATTACAACAGATTAGAGATATTTCAGATAATTAATGTAGATTAGAGGTATACATGTAAATAATGATATTTGTAGAGATATATATGAAAAAACCCTTCATTATATAACTTTGTTGGAAACATGGTTGGATCGATGTGTCATATCCTCTCTTGAAATTTTACAGTCCTCCGTACGACATCTCTTTACTCTTTTCTTCTTTATTTTTTTTATGATTAAAATTTAAATCTTATTTGGGATAGATTAGATTGAATATTTCAATCCAAACATATGGTCAACCATGGTTGGAAGAACTATTCTCTTTGCCCACCAGAGAGAAAAAGTAGGTGGGATATTGAAAGAGGGCAAGTTCTAAACCCACTCATGATTGCACTTAGTTAACAAAAGAGTTCAACTGGAGAGGGAATCATTTCCCTTAACAGAAACTAACAGCATGGGCAGTGACGGATCTAAAAATTTTATTTAGGGGTCACTTTAAAAATTAAGGAACACCTATATATTTTGTTTGTAATCTAGTGAGGTCACTCCTTTTAAAAAAATTCTCAACTAAAATTAACTTAATAAAAATTTTAAACTCTTCAATAAAATTTTAAAAATCCAATAGAATCACGTGACCCCACTAGACCTAAGTTACGTCCATCCATTAGCATGGGTATCTATGCTTGATGCAGTAATAAAATACGAGGTATATGTGAATGTATATGTGTATATATATATATATATTTATTTATTTATTTATTGCACAGTATATTATAATATCTCCTACTTCAAATTAGTTGCAATGGACCAGGGTGGCTGTCCGGCCGGCTAGCCATAATTCCCCAACAACGGTATGCATATGAAGTGGGGACATTACATTGGCATAAATGCATTTGTTGCAATGATAAATATGCGATTTAATGGCCTTCATTGGTCGTATATTTTGGAAGAAAGGACACACTCTCTTTACACCACTCGTCTTGCACATTTGAAGAAGCTTCTCGCCAGCAAGCTTTCTTCAGAGGTATGGTAAGAAAGACATGTATGCTAAGAAAGACATGTTTGATTGAAACTAGCTACCATGGGCATTACTTGCAGCCGAAGAAGAATAATAATAGCGTTTATAGGGCGATGGAGCACCAAACTGGCTTCAAACTTGTGTTTGTGTTGGGGAAGTGGTCCTCTCTCACATCACCCTTAAATCTAAGATTAGATAAGAAATAGAGAAAAGAATATTAGTTACACAAGAATACAAAGAAAAGAAAGGTTTAGTACATTTTTATATTGTACTTAAATACAATATGACTAGATAATAAATCTATGTGGCACTTCTCACATGGGGAGTGATAAAGTGACAATCCAATTGTTAGATGTCACATGAATTTATTATCTAATCATATTGTACTTAAGTGTAATATGAAAGTGCAGTAAATCTTTCTCTACAAAAAATTTATGCACCTCTCTATGTCTAGAGTAACGCTAAAAAGAAAGTATGATCGAGATGATCTGACCGCACACGTCGATGTTGCATGGGCATACTTACATGATTAGAGAGTTTAGGCTCCACATTCTAGTAATTTGATGCTCCTAATTTGGAAGAGTTGTCTTCACAATAGATAATCTATGTTAAACTATCTTTTATCTTCTCCTTCTTTGCTAGCAATTTGAACCTTGTCTGGAATAGCATTGTAATAATTTGTGTTAGATTTAATATTAGATTAGACATTTCAATCCAAAACCTTAAGACCATTGAGAGGAGAGGGCACCAAGAAATATTTTATTAATTTCTAATGTGAGATTATTCTAACACAACCCTTCACGTGAAGTAGATTTTAAACTCTATCACATGAACTATAAACATGAAGTGCGTGTTTCGAATCATATTTTATACTCTGATATCATATTAAATTTAATATTAGATTAGACTTTGTAACTGAAAACCTTAAGATGATAAATAAAAGAATATCAATATATTATAAGCACAAGATATATTTTGTTCATTTCTAATGTAAGACTATTCTAACAATTTAGATCTCCTTCACCCAATGCCCTTGACATCCAGCCAAATATCCCATTATCTAAACCGACCAATCAGAATCTGAAAGGTTTTCTGAAGAACAAAAGTTTTGAAAGGTAGAGTTAAGAAATTGGATGACATAAATTAGGTATAATATAGACAGTCACCCACTTTCTTAGATGTAGCATACTGATATTTTTCCTCTTACCGCATGTTCGGATACAACTTATAAAAAAAACCATGAAATAAACATGTTTAAAATAAAAATGTTTGTCGTACACATTAATTTACGGATGTTTGGAGGTTTTAGAGTTTATACCAAATCATGTTTACAATAATAGTTTTACCATAAACCAACTCAAAATAGGTTTACAAAAAAAAGGGGCTAGCTTTTTCCAGGTCTAGACGTTGAGCTAGGTAGATGATGATGGCGGCGGCGATGAACAAGATGAACTGAAACTGCAGAGGTTAGAACTCTGCCGTTGGAAGATGTGGGATACCTCTCTGCAGAAATAATGCTAAAAAAAGGAAAAAAAAAAACGAATGAGAGCTCTACAAAACTTTTGAACACATTGCCCTCTCTCTCTCTCTCTCTCTCTCTCATCTCTCTCTCTCTCTCTCTTCTCTCTCTCTCTCTCTCTCTCTTCTCTCTCTCTCTCTCTCTCTCTCTCTCTCTCTCTCTCTCTCTCTCTCTCTTCTTAAACATCATACAACTGCCAGTGGGATGTAGAAAAAGAAAAGACTAGAGGACTGAACAAAGAAGCAACTTGTTGCATGCAAGAAGCTAGCTCCCACCCATCAAGATCCACTTATTAGAAAATTGAAACATCATGGCTCACTAAACACCAATCAAACATGGGGGGATGCCCAGAGCCCCAATATTATATATATATATATATATATTATATATCCAAGCAGAACAAGCAAACTAATTGTTGAGCAGAGAAAACAGGAGAGCAGAGTAGTAACTTCCGATCAGAAAAGAGGGACAGATAAGAACAAGAACCACATGATTGAGGGCTACATCTAATCCACCGGCGCCATACCCATCACACCCACCCACATGAAAAAGTTCCCCCCTTTTTTCGTATTACAACTGTGTTGATCATCCACAGCAGATCATCACACCTGTTTCTGTGCAAAATCCCCAGATTATAGAAGCAGGAGGAGTTGGGAGGAAGAAGGAAATTTAAGTGCACAGGTGTGGGGTGTGCGCTAATCGAGGAGCAGCTTGCCGGAGGGCTTGAACCCGAAGGGGTGGCAGGCGACCAGGTAGAAGTTCACCTTGCTCTTGAGCTTCCTCAGCAGCAGCACCTTGGCTTCCCCCAGGTGGATGACGGCGACCACCACCCTGTGCTTCAGGGACTCCACCACCTCGGCCACCGCCTTCCCCTTCCCACCACGCCTCCCTCTCCTCCCGGCCGCCCCCACCTGATCGCCGTCGTCGCCGTCATCCCACTGCAGCGGGTAGCTCCTGAGGAACACCCTCCTGTTGACGTAGTCCTCCCTCCTGAAGCTCCTGGGCGCCGCCCTCCTCCCTTCCTCCTCCATGGCGCCCTCCTCCTCTCTCTGGAGAGAAGAGGTAACGGGAGAAAACAAAGACCACTGTGCCGGAAGCACCCAGAAGGAGATTAGAAGCCGAGGTTTTTGTCTGTGACTCCACACTGTTTAAGTAGCTCTTCAATGTCCCCGACCGCTGAAACCTACACCTGTCAAGAATATTATTGAAGAGAGAGAGAGAGGAGAGAGAGAGAGAGAGGGCATGGACTGCCACTGAGATGGGGCGGGACCCGGAGCATTCATGTGAAGGTGACGACGATGCGTTTTCCATGGAAGATGGTGATGACGGAGATGGGCAAACTGGTTTCACCGCCCTCTGTCTTGACATTTTTTTACACAGCTAGTTACTTACTAGTAGCTAATCGATCGGCTATGCTGATCAGATTCCCGTCCAGCGGTGCCCGGGTCTTGTGGGCGGCGTGGGGAGGAAGGCAGAGACTTCTCTTTCCCGTCCTGCTGCATGTGGCTTCTACTTCTGCATGTCTATCTTGGGTTCTCTCAGCTGGGCTCTGGTGATGTAGACTGGGCTCTCAAGACCGACGACTAAACAGATTCCACTTCTGCATGTCTATCTTGGGTTCTCTTCTGGTGATGTAGACTGGTCTCTCTCTCTCTCTCTCTCTCTCTCTGTACACGTGTGTGTGTGTGTGTGGACGTAGATTGGGCTCCCAAGACGAACGGCTAAAGTTAGCCGCCCACCTCTCTCTCTCTCTCTCTCTCTCTCTCTCTCCATAGTAGTGTGAATTAAGAGAAAAATTTACTACTATAATTAACAGTAATATTAGTTTTAAATATATTTGAAAGAGAAAGTCTTGCTGCACTTTTAAAAATAGCAAGTGTAATTTACATGGGTTGTCAACTCATATGACGCCAAAAAATGTCATGTGATTTTTTTTAGCACATTTTATTGACGCCACATGGGTTGACAACCCATGTGAATTGTACTTGTTGCACTTTTGAAAGTGCAACAAGTCTTTCTCATTTTGAAAAGTTCATTGATCCTCCACTCTTGTGTCGCACTGTGTTATTCTTATTTTTTTTTTTATTTTAGAGGCTAAGGTTTTATTTTAGAGTCTAAATTTTTAGTTTAGTGTTCAAAATTTGATCTTTTAATGTAATGAACAGAATTGGGTGTCAAAATAAAAATTTAAATGTCAAAATAAAAGTTAAACTCTAAAATTAAATATATAAAAGTGGCACAGCATGACGTCCTAAACCATGCGAGGTAGATCAATGAATTTCTAAAATATATTTAAAACTGACATTACTGAGATTAATACACTCCTAATAACTTGTTTTGAGACGGATGATCAGTACTATCCGCTTTAGTCCTATGAAGACAGAATCTATAGATATTACATTTATGAGGATCTCACCTGTATGCCTTTAAGATGAACAGTAATCGTCAGCCTCAAAGGGGGACAAAGTCCTCCTTGTGAATTAAAGTAAGGACGAACAAAAATATGAATGATGCTGTTTATATATCTCATCCAAATCCAAATGAAGTCATTAACAATTTTGATGATGACTGAGATGATTGCCCATTTTAAATTTCGGTTTGGGTCTAGATTAACACCATTAATAGTTTTGTGTTTTGAACTTGAGACAGTCATGCTAAATACACACTAAATGATTGCATGAGAGAAAACTTTGTTTTCTTTTACTAATTAAGAGTTGAAATATCTGTTTAACAGTTTTTGGTGAGCTATTATTCACCATCTCTCCTCTTATGAGTTTGTGGGGCCAATACATATATGGGGTTAGTGCCAGATCTAAAATTTTATTTTAGTGAGGTTTTAATGATGCACTCATATAAATTTAGTGGGTGCATTCATGATGAAAAATTGTCCCCCTAATATAAATTTTTTTATCTATAACTCCATTGAACATATATTAGATCCGCTTCTAAATGATCATATCTCTTGTTTTTATTCCTTATCATGAGTTTAAATCTACTAACTGAGCTAATGGTCTCAAAAGCAAGAACGGTAAAAATTAACTGCCCTCTAATTACATAACATGCTATTTAAATATTGTGCTTCATATTAGTTTTGGAAGAAATGTATACTTTATAAGTCAATGGTATTAGATATTGAAGAGACATGATTTAAGTGTGCCTCCCAAAAGGTATTATCCCCATACTTGGAGTTTTATTCTTTAAAAGGGTCCTCTTGGGAGAAGATGTGAGACTCTTGCTGATAAGCACATACTTGTTCTCACTATCTTTCAATGTGGGGACTAAAGAATACCTCTACACAGCCCTCCAGTGAGGATAAGGGTGTGCGAATCTCATGAAGATGAGACGCTCGGGTAGGGCGCATGGCCTCTCGCTCGTTCTCACAGACGGCGCCAATGAAGAGATGTGATTTAAGTGTGCCTCCCAAGAAGTATTGTCTCCATACTTGGGGTTTTATCCTTTAAAATGGTCCTCTTGGGAGAAGATGTGAGACTCTTGCTGATAAGCACATACTTGTTCTCACTATCTTTCAATGTGGGGAATAAAGAATACCTCTACAGATATGAATGAAAATAGTTCTTGGAAATCCTCATTCAATAAAATGATAGTCGGTATTATTCATTATGTTAAATTATCTATTCTACATCTATGGTATAATGGACTTATCCATTATGAAACTGAATCATAATAAGATTAGATATAGGATGTTGAGATCAATTCTTTAAGACACTAACTTCTAGATGTCCTTAATAAATACTTGAAAAGGACATCATGTACCCAAATAGACTAGTATATGTTATTCCTAATTATGTCGCAAGGATGAGTAATCTCATAATTACGGAGGACATTAAACACATCATGTAGTTATTCATTAGAGAATGAGTTCACTGAATTAAAATATCTCAACTTACTAAATGGTAATAATACATAAATATCTATGAGCTAATTACACATCTCAATGATATATTTGATTCTTAGACTTGAGACTCCAAGACACTTTTACATGTTGCCACAAGGTTATGCATTGTTGATAATAGGATTTCAATTCCATAATCTTAGTATATGCAATCTTCTACAACTAGCTTTTGGCCCTAGAAACTTGAATATCTAGCTTTGTACTCAAGAACTTTCATTTTTCATAAGAAGCAAGTCCTTTTGATCAATGATCTTTCAGTAATTCCACGTTAAGATTCTGGGTTTTTGTAAAATAGTTAACAGAGTGTTTGGTTACAATTTTATCTCTTTTTTCTCTAAAATTTAAAAAAGAGAGAAGACAGTTTCAAAGAGGTGTTTGGTAAGTAAATTTTTTTTAGTGAAAAATTTTAACTCTATGTAAATCTCTTCAAAAAAAAAACAAGTCCCTACCTATTTTTATTTTAAAAATACAAACTCTCTCTCATAAACCCCCCCTCCCCCCCCAACCCCAGCCCCACCCGTCACCCCCCCCCATGCCCCCGGCCTCCCCGCCCCACCCACCCCCTCCCCCTACGGCCTCCTCCCCCTGGCGCCCTCCCCCACCCCTCCTGCGACCTCCCAGCGACCCCCCTGTGCCCCTTCCTCCTCCCCCCCCCCCCCCCCCCCGCAGCGTCGGCGCCCCCCCTCCCCTCCTTCCCCCCCCCCCACCCGCTAGTGTCCCCCCGTCCCCCCCCCCCTGTCGCCCGCCGACCCCCCCCCCCCTGCCGGCCCCCCGACGTCCCACCCCACCCCCCCCCCCCCCCACCTTCCCGACGCCCCCCCCCTCTGCACCATCCCCTCCTCCCCCCTTTCTCTCTGAGAAACAAGAACAGGAATAAAAGACCCCCCTCCACCTTCCCCCCCCCCCCCCCCATCTGTTCCGTCCCCTCCTCCCCCACCCCACAAGACCTTCAAATAAATTAAAAAAAAAAACCTCTTGCCAAACAGATAAACTATTTTTTATAATTTTAAAATTTTAGTAGAAACAGAGATCATTAATTTTTAGATAGAAATAATTTTTTTAAAAAAACTACTGTAGGCTTCAGTAATTTAGAGAGTTAAAAGCTAACTCATGTAAAAGAATATAGAAAATTTGACCATTAACTAATGTTAACTCACCTAAATTAAATCCGTAATCTCACACAACCATAGATGCGTTTCAATATGGTATTTCCTCGTTCAAAGAGGGAAGTCCGCGCCATTGAACTACATAATCACATATATAGAAAAGAAATTAGTTTCAAAGGTGAAAATACTTATTATTCGGGTAGTTAGATAGAAATATCTTGCTGAACATATTGTGCGGAACGTCATTTCGCCACACATGTGGCATGTGGACACACCATTTTTCTTTTTCTTTTTTAATGTAGATCTATATTTTTAATGTAAAAAACTATATATCTATCTTCTTTAGTTGACTATTTATCACTATTAATTCACTATTTGTCATCTTTAATAGTATGGAGAATGATGTAAGAGTATTTAATACTCTTATTTTGAGATGATCTAAAAGTATACTTATTTGTCATGTTTAGTTAACTACATATCGTCTTTTAACTTATTATTTGTGACTTTTGATGGGTTAAATGTAACAAATAATTTTATGAGAAATAATATAAAAGTATTTAATGTTGATGTAAATACATTTAAGAAATATTAAATACGCCTACTGGATGAGATCTTCACATATAACCATGACCCATAAATAGTAAAATGGTGCAACAAGTATTTCTCAATAAAAATATAAAATACATCTCATGTTTCATGTAGCTAGATTGGTCCCAACTAGATTCATATGAGGCTCACTTTATGCTCACATGGGGGAGACACACCGTACTCCTGTTTCCCTGCCCATCAGTAGTCATGGAGAGGAGTCCGGATCCTCTCAGTACATGGGAGGATCGGACTCCAGCAATCACCAATGGGATGAGGGGGTTTGGGTGCACTTACATGTGTTTTACGAAAAAACCCAAACAGGAACGTGAAAAAGTTTCAGATTTTAAACTTTTGATAAAATTTCTTCAAATACCCTTCATCTTATTGGTGACTGTTGGAGTCTGGTCCTCCTATGTACTGAGAGGAACCGAACTATGAAGAGAAGACCTAGTAAGTTAGGCCAAGACCCCCACTTAATTTTTCGTGTGAGTTTTCACCCTGTTTGAGAGAGAGAGAGAGAGAGAGAGAGAGAGAGAGAGAGAGAGAGAGAGAGAGAGAGAGAGAGAGAGAGAGAGGTTAACATATTGGTTACTTTAACCCTCGTAATCTCTAGACTCTCTGAACTCCATTTTCTTTTCCTAACTTATATTTTTTTTAAATATAGATTAAGTAATCTCTAATTAAAATATATAAACTTTATTATTATATTGGTAACTAAATCCGTCCACTTGTAATGGCAGACGGGTGCACAGGCACTTCTCACAATTGAATACAAAGTGTTGCTGCTCACTCATAGTTGGAAACTCATGAGAAACTTTTAATTGGGAGTGGGGAGATCAATACATGAGTGGGTAAGCGGTGGTAAAAGTGATGTAATGGGCGACCACCCACACCCCCAAGACGTCTTGTCAGTTGTGCCCCATCTTCCTCCCAGAGCCCGAACGACCAGACATGTTCCAACTTAATGGATGGAGACAACGCGCTGGGCACTGCCGCAAGTCCTTGGTTGTCGCCTCTGCAAGACGCAGGCTGCGCCAATGGCGGATCCTATGTTTATGGGAAAAAGTTTTTTTTTTTGTTGGGCAGAGAAGGATGAAAACTTCATTCACACAAGAACCAGTACATCCAGTATATCGGGTGAAAAAACCCTTCAAGGGTTGACAGAGAACCATGCTTAGCTCCATACTAAGAGCTACCAATCAGGGCAGATAGAGCACGGCAGCGGCCATGACAGGCAAATGGACCGGAGGTCCTTACACAGCGGGTTAACCCCAAATACTCGAAGAGAAACACCGTCGCACATAGCGTCGTGAGCAGGCAAAGATCATCGCCGAAGGCTTCACGGCGGGGTGAACTGCTTCCTCGTACCCTAATACCGAGGAAGAGCTCGACGGGGGGTTGAAACGAGATACCAACCGAGACATTGAGCAGGGCGGTGGAGATCAAGGCGAGCCACAGTAGCAGCTGTCGGAGATGCAAACTGGGACTTGAAGCAGATGACGATTCCATCGGAGATCGACGAATGCGATCCACCCTAGGAGGAGCAGGGAGGCAAACAAAACAAACCCAAATAAACGACCTACCAAGAAGCCGCAGCCGGACCTCCAGTCGAACCACCGAGCTGACTAGAACAGATCTTCCGACGAAAGGGGGAGCCCTAAATCGCCAGAAACAAAACCTCATTCGACGAAGGAGACAACAAAACGTGCCACCAGAGGGGAGGCGGAGGGGCATCACATCCGGGGATGGAGGGGGCTCGTCAGCAGGGGACGGAGGCAGAGCCAGAGGAGGGCGGGGGCAGAAGCCACCACCCCTCCGGAAGAAACCTTCGGCGCTCGCAAAACCTGCAGGCGGCGGAGCCGAAGAAATCGCCCTCCACAGCATCAGGTCCCCAGCAGAAGCGATGGGGCGGGGGAAGACTCCACCCGAGCAAGATGCTCGCAGAGCTGGAAACAGGGACGAAGAAACGGGGGAGGGGGGGAGGGGGCTGAGCCCCCTCCCCAACAGGTAGGCGAAAAGAACGGGGCAAGCTCTCCAAAATCACAGAGCTTCTCTCTCTAGAGAAGTCTAGAGAGAGAGTCCACGAAAACCCCAGCCCCAGTTTATGGAAAAAGTTACCCGAATGTTTTCTGAGGCCGGGTGATCAATATATCATGTTTTAGATATGAGAAAGGTTATTGCACTTGTACATTGCATTTTAAGTACAATGTGATTAGGTAATAATTCATGTGACATCTCTTACATGAGGAGTGATAAAGTAGTAATCTAATTATTAGATGCCACATAGATTTGTTGCCTAATCACATTACACTTAAGGTACAATGTAAAAGTACAGAAAGATTTATTGCACTTTCACATTGTACTTTAAGTGTAATGTGTCACTCTTCATGTGAGAGGTGTCATGTGAGTTATTACCTAGTCACATTACACTTAAAGTATAATATACAAGTGTAATAAATTTTTCTCTTCTATTAATACGGATTTATGTCCAATGCAATCACTAACTATCCACCTCAAAGAAGGCACAAAGTCTCTCCCAACGTTTATTTGATATGTATGGATAGTAATCCTGCAAGGGTGTTCTATACATGTGATTGGGGGGGGGGGGGGGATCATGTCCATGCACTCGAGGTAAAGGCAATAGATTTTAGAGAAGTGTTTAATACTCGGCTGAGTAAATATTTAGTTGAGCCGTCTGCTCTCACAAGTAAAGAGCCCCACTATCATATTAGCAACGACACTTATATCTATTTGTAAGAGTGAATAATATTCGATCAAGTATTAAATATTTCTCTGAATTATATGTCGGAAGTTAGCACACACATTGGTGTGGAGATGGTGAAGGAAGGAGGATAAAAGATATGTTCTCACATTTAATTTTAAGAGAAATTTGGATTTGAACTTTGTGAGTCAGGGAGGAAAAAAAGAAGTCGCTGTGAGTTGTGTATGCTTGTGGAGTTTGAATTCAAGTCTCTAGAACTCCAATTTTATTGCGTTAAGTTCCCAATTGTCAAACTAATAAAAGTGTGGTTCTTGGGTAGCGCGCATATGTTGAGAGAGGGAGGAAGAGAGAGAGCATATATGGTTAGTGTCTTAATGCCTCATTTTCTTTGCTAAAAAATAAAATTATATTATTGTACATGTCTTCAAGAACTTCTTATAAATTTACACTTCATGAAATTTGAATTTAGGCGCTATTTCACTTTGATGTACATATGGAGGGCTAATCACTAGACCCCTCCTTAATATATTTAGACTTGTCTCAATGTTTCATACTATAGGAAGAGCTCTGTTGATGAGTGATTAGATTAAGTACACAGATGTTAGAGTTGTAGTCCACACATAAGAGATGGTGTTTTGATTCATGTTCCTCTACTCTACTCCAGGGAAAGAGAAGGGTTAATTATTTGATTGAGAAATATTTAATGTTCAGATAAAAAAATATTCAATCATTTATATCCATAAATATAAATAGGCGGACTCGACTGTTAATATAATTGAGAAAACACTAAAAGTCCACCAATTTGTGTCTACTGACACAAGTGACAAAACATTTCGCTCAAATATCAAGTTCTCTATTTGATTTGTATAGAGTATAGATGGAAATCTGCTACATGAGAGAGAGAGAGAGAGAGAGAGAGAGAAATATATATATTTTTCTTTCATGTACTAACATATTGAAAAGACTGTGACGACACGTACGCCTGCATTTAGGCACCGAAAGTGGGCATGTAGCTACTTCAGAACACGACGGCAAGATTTGTTTTCTTTTTGGCTGGTTATAATCTTTTATGTCATCAGTCTCAAAGAAGGAATATCTTTTTAAACTGACTCTATTTAACCGTTTTCCCATCTTCCAATATCTAGATTAATGGTTGTCCAAGGAAAATAAAATTGCATTTTTGTTAGTTTTACCTTTTAGATGTATTTTTCTTACAAAAAAACTCACTCATGCATTTAGATTTGTGGACGGGGCGGTGGACAAGAGAGAGAGAGAGGGCTATGTGGGTATGAGGTCCGTGAGTGCGAGTTAGTGGTAGTGTTGGTTTATGATGAATGGGGTAGTGGAGCAATGGGCACTGAGCACTGAGGTGGTGGGTATCTTGCATTTAGGTCATTTTACAGGTATCTTGCATTTGTTATATATATATATATATTATATATATATATATAGAGAGAGAGAGAGAGAGAGAGAGAGAGAGAGAGAGAAGTGTTATGATGTGGCGGGGTCTCTTGACATGGCCCCACCGCAATATAAAGCGAGTCTTTGGATTCAAGGGTCCGCTTAAACTATTCTAACAATCAGTGTTCGGATGTTCGGTGTTATGATATTTGATGTTCGGGTGCTTGCGTGATCATAAACCTCTGAATTTGAATCCAAAAATTTGCGTTATATTATAGTGGGGTCGTATTAAGAGGTCTTGCCGTAATATAAATTCTCTCTCTCTCTCTCTCTCTCTATATATATATATATATATATATATATATATAGATATATATATATATATATATATATATGAGCCATGTCACCTAAATGCAAGATATATGAGAAATCAACTTGAGGTGACTTAGGTTGACATTAAAAACGAAACTCTTATTGCCAAGCACAAAATTTGAGATAAAACTAATTGAAAATGCACAAGAAGGAAGGATAAGAGATAGGGGAAACAAGCATATGCATAAAGATGACAATTTTAAAGTGGTTCGGATAACCTACACTGACGACCTACATCCACTCCCCCAAAACTGTTTTGGGCACTCTCATTGTTACCCGTTAGACATGAAGGTGCTAACTCACATATTACACGCCCACTTGTAATTAAGGTGTAAGCTAAGATCCTATAATTAACACCAATCCAACTCTAACATGAAGGTGCAGGCACACCTCTCATGACACTATACACAGGAAACACTAACTCACCACAAATCCAAGATCAACATCCAAGAGAGGAATAGAGGATGCACAGCAAAGCCAACATAGAATACACAACAATAAATAAAGAGGGCGTCAAGAAAGCAAATTTAGAAGTATGTGGTCGATGGTGAAACTTTCCAATTTGTTCTTCTTAATGTAGCTCAACAAAGAGGCTTTAAAATTTCAAATCCGACTGATGTACGGACTCTCTGATCACCCTTCAAGTGGTAGCACATGAAGAACCCTTTTAAGTCTTCAGTTCTGAGTCGAGAAAAGGCAGTAGCAACAGATCCAAGAATGGCCTCCAACTGCCTCCTCTCCTCTCCAAAATGATATATTTCTATGTTCGTTTAAGGTTTCAATAAATGTCTTAGGTCAAGTATAGTATAGAGGGCTCCAACCAAGGAGGGAACATATGTCATGAGGTGTAGAGTTTTTCATAGAGGTGAACAGGGGTCGACTTGGCTTGATTTATCATTTTTTTTTCAACTCGAAATTAAACTATTTTGTCTGGTAAATCGAATTATTGTTCGGTTTAATTTGAACTGAAAATAAAAAAACTTGAGATTTTTAAAGAGGTTGTGAGGTTCGAATTCACAACCTCCCAATAAGTGACCAATGCACTAATTAACTATACTACATATTCTGTTGTAAAAATTATATTATATTATATTTGGATCATCTTGATTTCATAATGTGAAATCAAATTGAATCGTGAGAGTCTTAAAATCGAATTGAACCGGCTTGAAATTAATCTATTTGATTTGATTTTTTTAGTTAGGCCAAATGAACAGTCCCACCGCTTCCGATACCCAACACTAAGAAAATTTTTGCCAGAATTCCAAAATTATCAGTTTTAAAAAATGGTTGTATACTAAGGTGTCCGCCCCCTTCACAGTGTTCCAACATTTATCCAAATTTTTTGACAGTTTTCTAAGACATCAGTTCCATAAAATAGTTTTACACTTAGGCGTAGTCTATCCTTTTTAGCTGTTTAAAAAAACCCAATCTTGAGAGATTGTTGTAAAGAGTTTAGAGAACCACACGAAATATTATTTATACTATTGTGTAACAAAAGATTACATAGGAATGTTCCTTGGATATTATCTATGCATCTTTTGGAAATGAGAACTCTTTATGTTTCTTTGTCAGGCAATCCTAATATCATTCCACTCGCTATATCACTCTCTACTTTCACTCATTAATATTGATATGATTCCACTTAACTACATCACTTTCTCCTTTCACCCATTAATGTTGGGGAAATGTTTATTACTCGAGTAGTCAGGTAAATATATCTTATTGGAACGATCATGCGGAATGTTATTGGATCATGCGTGTTTTTTGTGGGTCTCAACACTTCTTTTTTTTTTCTTCCTTTTTTATACACATTTACATTTTTACTGTAAAAAATTATTTGTCATTTTTACTTAACTATTTATCATCCTTAACTCGTTGTTTGTTACCCTTAGTAAGAGTGATAGATAATTTTATGGTGAATGATGTAAGACATTTAGTGTTCTTATTTGCGATGATGTAAGAGCATAACTATTTACCCCTCTTAGTTGATTATTTGTCACTCCTAACAAATTAAGAGTGATAAATATTTTTATGAAAAATAATATAAAAATATTTAATACTCTTATTAGAGATGATGTAAAAAATTTAAAAAATATTAAATACTCTTACTAGACAAGTTTGCACAATTACTACTATAATTGTAGGCATAACTAGTATTTCTCTTAATGTTGATATCATTCCTCTCTCTCTCTCTCTCTCTCTCTCTCTCTCTCTCTCTCTCTCTCTATAGAAAACAAAACATGGTTTTCCTTTACTCTTCTCTCTACACTCAAGTTTCATCCATTTAACCCATTTAGAAACGGATTCCAATCGATCATTTATATAGCTAGGAAACCGCATGGTTGATGCATAATTCGTTAATAACACATGGGTAGATACCGGAGAGAACATAGAACTCCCCAAAGAAGCATGAGAATACCACACAATCGTTAGCATTTGACCCTCGAAATCCAGCACTTCAAATGGTTCTCTTCGTTTTTGAATCTGTTATGTGATTATATCTATAGATACATTAATTATGCCATGACTTGGTGCATCATCTTCACATGTGTTGTCAAGATCATATGTTTGCTTCTTTTTAACGGTGGGCGACCTAAATTTTATCTCTTTTTTTTCCAAAATAGGCTTTATTTTTAAGGATAAGTTGATCAAGACAAGCAAATCCATCTGGACAAGTGGGGAATATTTAAAATGGAAGAACAAGATTGACATCTCTATCCTCTA